>OY101448.1:56362379-56717703 GCA_956483635.1 Panzeria rudis | reverse complement strand
AGTTATACACAAATTAGTATCGGCAAAATTTTCTTTTTCGTGCAAAATTATTTATTTTAAAAGCTCATAAAAAATTTAAAAGTGCAAAAAATTTTGGTGTTCTTCTTAAGGACATGTCTTACGAACCAAATCAGCCATATATTATGAAAATCGATGATTGAATGTTAATTTTATTAGCAATTAAGTGAATAACAACCGGTCACTTAAAAATTTCTTTCGTTCTAAATTTATTACCGAAAGTACTTTTTAGATGTCTGGGTGTATTCACTAAATTGCTAATCCATCGATTTCCATGATATATGGCCTATTTTGTTTGTAAGATAATTGCCCCTACGAAAATAGGTAAAAGGTGAATTTATTGCACTTTCGAAATAAAGCCACATTGGGAAAAAGTTAACATTGAGAAAGTTCTCAAATCCGAAAAATATGTCAAAATATTAGAAAAGAGTCCAAACCGAAAAAATGATATCGTTCAAAATATCTCATAAAAATTTTAACAATTTAGTTATGAGTTTTTTTAGTCGAATTTTATGGGCTTATATCCACAAAAATGTAATTAGTTTGACTTGAATTCGGTTTTAATTTAATTTTTTAATTAAATTATAATTTTATTTAGAAATAAATGTGAAGCATGTAGACAAAGAAAAATTTGACAGCGCGGAGGTTTGAGCTGACATGTTTCGATAGCTCCCGCTAGTCTCCAAAGTCAGTGGTTTGCAGTCAAGAGTTGAATAGAATTTACCTTTAATCAATTCATACTGTCAGTCTTAGAGCTGCATTTGATTTGGTAGTTATTGATATTCAGTTTTTTCTTTATGTCTGATGTTAAGCTTCTTGTTATTTCTCTATTCTACTATGAATTATCATTGATAATTACTATTACTAGTGTGTGAGTTTAACAATTAGGTTATGAGTTTGTAGTCGAACGAGTGGTATACGCGGAAAAGAACTTTGACGAGACTAGCGAGAGCTATCGAAGCATGTCAGTTCAAACTTCCGCGCAGTCAAGTTTTTCTTTGTCTACATGCTTCACTAAAAATATAATTTAATTGAAAAATTAAATTAAAACTGAACATAAACCAAAATAATTAAATTTCTTTGGATATAAAAACTTTAATTTAAAAGAGTTTAAGTTTATAAGTTCTGCGAGCAATTTATCTCTTGCAACAAATGCTTTGTCATACTACCCAAAATATTCTAGCCGTAAGTTTTCCTCATTAATATTAACTTTTATTTAGAGACCACTTAGGTATTTAAGAAAATCCCCAATCGGCTTCATTAGCCGCAAAACTTTCAATACCATTTGGTTTTTTTTTTGTAATAAAAACGAAAATTTATTCTAGAGAATTTTGCATAACAAAATTATATTTAAATTTAAAAGTGCTTCTTACACATAATGCTTTTCTGTTTGTTTTGTTTCCTTACAACCAAATGTACAATTTTCCATTAACGTACAAACGACTTTTCCTATATGACACATATAAAATTCTCAGGGGTGAAATATGTTGTGTCTCACTTTATTTTTTATTTTTTTTTATGTCTGTGAACTAAATTTCAAACCTTATTAAAATGAATAAAATAAATACATTTACCTATTTACTACCTACATCTCATGTATTATTAGTTAGAGTGTTTATTTAGTAAAGTGGCTTACAATTTTATTTGCATATTAAGGCTCTATATAAAAACTGTGATTTCTTTGTTTTGCTTTTAATTTCAAACTAAAGTTTATATCCCAACAACACTTACAATATATGTAACTGCAGCCAGGAGGCAACAATTTCTTAATTGGAAAAATGGTTATGAACTTCTTTTTATGTGTTTTTGTACACCGAAAAAAATAGAAAAGAATTATGATCAATAAAACCATGTTATTGAAAAGAATAATATGAATTTCAATAACATTTGTCATTAACGTAATACAATATTTCGTTGTATGTGTTTTTTCCCATGTCGGTTATTTCATTTTTTTTTCTTTTCTTTTCATACATAAGTACTTAAAACAAGTTTTATCTCATAAAAAATAACTGGGGCATGGCTCGGCTGTAGAGAGCATGCTTTACGTCCGGGAAGCCCGGTTTCGAATCCCAGGCATGTCAACATTTTTTACTTCATATTTTTTTCTTTTGGAATAATTTTGTTATCAATATAGCGGAATTCTTCCCAAAATTAAAAAAAAAATGGAATAACATAAAAAATTTATTAATATGATTATTTCGAACGTATTTGCTTTGTGAATCCAAATTGATTATTAGGCTAAGGTTCGTAACGTTATATTCAGAAAGAATTGGGCATGATTAATATTCCAAGGAACAAGGGAAAAATTAACATCAACTTAATTTTTCAACGTACACAGCAGAACAGAGTAGCGCCACTTTCGTAAGCCGCTACACTTCCATCGTCAGTGCTCACGTGTATTTGCTTATCACCACTTGTTGGAATATTAATCATGCCCAATTCTTTCTGAATATAACGTTACGAACCTTAGCCTAATAATCAATTTGGATTCATAAAAAATTAAATTTTTTTGATGATATTTCCATGAAATAAAAATAAATTATTTTAAATATACACGGAAAGCTTAAGTCCTCCTCTATTCGACACCATTTAAAAATTGAAAATCGGTGTAGACACAACGCAGTGAAAATTGGTTTTGTCCGTGAATTCCCAAGAAATCGTTTTTTATCTACTCAACCAGACCTACAAGCCTCATCAAATCGTTTTGCACGAGTATTATTACTGTTACAGTGTGTTATTATCTGTTTTTTTTATAAAGCTACTGTTTGGTATAGTATGAAAATTTAAATATGTTATTTATTGATTCAATTACAAAAGAAACATACGAAGAAAAGTCCTAATGACTTATTAATTGATTTTTAATTAATGTTTTATTAATATACTAATTAGTTCAATCAATTACTTGATTGATTCAATCAATTACATGATTTATTCAATCACTTACTTGATTGAATATTTGCTGTCTATTAAAGTAAAGCTAAAATGTACTGCTACTGCGAAAAAATAACAGCTAAACATTTTCTAAATACAGTGGAGTTCACTTATAACATTCCCGTAATTTTTTCCCCGACTTCAAAAAAGAAGGAGATTATCAATTCGTGTGTAGGTTTTTTTACTTTTTTTTATGTTTGTACACGCATAACTCTGTCATTTTTAAGCCGATTTTTTTGTTTGAAAGGGCTTGCTTGCAGATTGGTCCCATAAATTTTTTTCGAAAATCGGGGGGGAAATTTCCGCCCCCCCTCAAAATATTGATTATCGCATAACTCCTCCATTTATGCACCGATTTTCAGAATTCTTTTATTGTTTGAAAGGCCTTCCTTGGGGGGGGGAGGGGAATTTCCCCGACCAACAAAAAAAAATAGATTTTCGCATAGCTCCTCCATTTATGGACCGATTTTCAAAATTTGTTTTTGTTCGAAAGGCTTTGCCTGCAGTTTAGTCCCATAATTTTTTTTCAAAAATCGATGGGGCAATTCCACCCCTCGGAAGTATTGATGATTGTATAACTTCTCCATTTATGGACCAATTTTCAAAGTTATTTTTATGTTTGAAAAGCTTTGCTTGCAGTTAAATCCCATATTTTTTTAGAAAATCGGACAGGCCATTGCCCCCCCCTTCTTAGACAAATATTGATAATCGCATAATTCTTCCATTAATGAAACAATTTTTAAAATTATTCTTTTGTTTCAAAAGGTTTGCTTGCAGTTTGCTCCCATAATTTGTTTTTGAAAATCAGTGGGGCGATATAATATTTTGTCTATTCGAAAAATTATCATTCTTTGAGTATAATTTTGTTGATGTATGTTCCATGAAATATTGTTGGAACAGTAAGGATCTTGGAAATTAACTCTTCCGAGCTTAATTATTTATAAGAAAGGTATTTTTTTATTTAAAAAAAAATTTGGGGACTACGTATGAATTATCATTGTTGAAAAAATATCGACATTTCGATATATCGATATATTTCATTCGATATATATCGATGCCGATCGATATTTAATTTAAATATATACATATATCGATGTATTTTTTCACTTGCCCATCCCTATATACATACATCGTCATCTAAACCCCAAAAGGACACTTTTCAGCTTTTTTTATAATAAAAGCAAAAACTATAGATTTTAGACTACATATCGTTAACTGAATATAAAAAGCCGTATTTAGATTTTTTTCGAAATCGTGCTTTTTACTTCTAAATATACCCTACATTAAAGAACTACACAAGCTAGGGTTCAAAATAACGAATTTGTGGTTACCTAAAAGTATGTTCTAGTTTTTATTCAGTTTTATCTTTCTCTTGTAAAATAACGAGAAAATCGAGCTACACCTTTTCTATAACGAGCCATCGATATTTAATTCGTAGAATCCTAAATTTTATAGTCAACATTTTTGTAAACGGACCGCAAGTTTCAAAGATACATATTTTTTACCCTTTTTTTCTAGTTGGAGCCACTGTGTGATGGCTCAACATAGGAAAGGCGTATCTCGAATTTTCGTTATTTTACTTGCATTTTTATTTGCAATATCGCTGTATTTAATATTTAAAGGAGTTTATATTCTCTACAACTTTTGTAATAACATCATAAGTCGTATTTAAGACCCGAACCAAGATATACAAAAAATTTTTTTAACCTTTTTATTGGTTTTGACGTTCATCCATCTCTCCGTTTTGGAGTCAGTAATTTTGCAAGAATAATTTTGTTTTGCGAAAATTCTAATATACATATAAACATAATAATTACGGAGTTACTTACTAATATTCCAAAAATTAAATATGAAAAGCCCAAATTATATTTGTCCTTTCTAGCCGCTGTGGAGGCTTAAAGAAGCTATTATATGGCTGGCTTGTTTAAACATACGATTGTGTATGCTTTTTATTACCCTACAGATAACATTGGCCTGAAATGGAGTCGTTACAACATGGTCCTATGTAATGCAGTCATGGGCCTTGTCATTTGCAAACAATAGCTTATAGTTAACCGATAAATGTTTGCGTTTTAACGAGTGCAATCGTTAAAACACGAACACTTGAGTGCTCCATCGAATAGTGACATAGACTAGTTTTAAGACTAGTCCGATGTAATGCAGACATGGACCATGTCATTTGTAAACAAGAGTGTGTAGTTAAGCGACAGGTGCTCGTATTTTAACAATTTTAACACGAACACTTAAGTGATCCATCAAGTGGTGACATGGAGTAGTTTTTTTAGACTACTCCGAAGTAGTGTAGGACATCGTAATGCTAAATCGATCATGCTTTCTCCATACTTTTTGGTTATCTTTGGACTAGTCCTAGTCCAGTGGACTAGGACTAGTCGCGTTATCTGCAAGGTACATTTTTTTACATACATTTATATAATGCCAAGTGTATACACGAGTATATGTATTAGGGTATTCATTTTAATCGACTTTTCAATTGTTCGATTAATCAATTAATCGAAATTGACATTTTGAAACTACTCGAACAATCGATTAAAACTTTTATTTCGTTCGAGTTATTCGAGTAAGTTTTTTTGCTAAAAATTATTCGAGTTAATCGAAAAATTTTTGAATTACTCAGTTTTTGCAAAATTTTTGTGGACAAAAATAAAACAAATCAAGTTTTTTTCGCGTTTTTATGCATTTTAATAATAAAAACAAAAGAAACACAATATTTCTACATAAATTAAATGACAAACTGATCATTTAAAATAGTTTGTTTTTACTATTCAAATGTTTCGGTTTGAGAAAATTTTGAGCCAGGAATTATTTAATAATATTCAGAATTGTTTTGTATTCAATGCGGAATAAAAATAATCAGAATTGGCATAGCATTGTTGTTATAAATATTAACTTGTAGCAAGAAAGCTTTTATAATTCCCAACATTTTCATTTCGCACAGAGAACGGAACAGGACAATTCGTTAAATAATCGAACAAAATAGATACATTTACAGCCTGTTTTTCGAAAATGAATTATTTTGTTCATACGTAAAAAAAAACGAACGAAAGTAGTTTTACGTTTTTGTAACATAAAATATTTAAGCCAGTATGAATATATGAGAGAGAACAAACGAGCTTTTAATTTTTTCATATATATTTGGTTATTATAAAATGAATTCTTTCGTAATAAACGAATGAAAACATACAAAATAGTCGATAAGCAATAGGCACTCGTTTGTTTATAAATGGCAACAGTAAAGTAACAAACAGCCAGCAAAAACTTTGCAAAACATTAAAATTTACTTCAACAAAGTGAAAATTTTAATAAAAAATCAAAGTTTTTGCAAAAAAAAGATATTCAAAAGAACTCCAATTGGCAAAAAAAAATCGATTGATATATGCTCATGTGTGTAAAAAACACAGCTAAAAATCTCGGAAAATATTACGTCCAAAGTAATAATGTTGATGGACATTATGTCCAAGTTGAAAAGAAAATAATGTCCAGAGCATTATTTCCACATGGGAAAAGAAATAACGTCCATGGACATTATTTCCTTTTCAGAGTGTAAATAATGCCCATCAAAATTGAGAAATAACGTCCATGAACTTTATTGCCACTTTGAAATAGTTATCCATTGCTTTGTCCTCTGGGCATAAAATAGTGGCTTCGCTAAGTAAAGATTTTTGCTTGAGAACTTTCTCCTCGGTTATGTCGAATAGTGATTTCGCTGAGGAAATGTTTTGTGGCTTGCTAGCTTCTGGCTGATTTATAGCTAGTCTCCTATGAGTAAACATTTGATGCCTAGCTTTCCTTTAGCTTCTAATAATGAAAATCCTTATGCCAGGCCGAGAAGAGACTTCTTCAGACTGGCCGTAGGCCAGCTATGCAGAAAATCTTTACAAAGCGAAGTCACCATTAGATATACCCAGAGGCGATAATGTAGAAGCACATACATATGAAAATACATACGTAGAGGAGAAACCCATTAAGCCTGGGCGAAGGCAAGCGTATCTTTACAAAACTGCCTTTGAGGATTCATTGTAACAGTATGTATATACTATGTATGTATGCATGTTTCGACATTTTTTTAATTACAAATTTTAAATATTTAAAATAAAATTTGTAATTTTTTAATTAATTTTTATTTTTATAAGCAAACGTCAGTTTTTAGTAGAGTTACCACCAAATACCATACGCTTATATGAGAAAAAAATGGAAAATATATGAAAACAAATATATTGACAATACTATTCTCTCACGAAATAAAAAAGCTGTTTTACTTCAAAATTGAATATACGAAAGCTTTTAAATGTTTTATAAGAAACAAATTTAAAACATTATCGTAATATAACAAAACATGAGTGTGAGAAGGTTTATGTTTTCTAAAAACAGGCTGTTAGTCAGCGTTGCCAGAATGATGATTTTATCATATTTTTGATGATTTTTAAACCAGAATATGATTTGATGATTTTTTTCCCGAAATGATGGTTTATTTTCTCGCAAATTATGATTTTTTTGAACTTTTCATATGTATACCGTCACAGAAAATGCAAAGGGTCCATTTCACATCTTAAAAGTATTACAGGAGAAAGAGGAATCTTGTTTAAATGAAAAATATATTTATAACTAATGCAAAATTTTACAGTACATATAAGTAAAAAAGTACCCAATAAATTTATATATTTATTGTGAAATTGTGCACCAAGTGTCAAAATTTTTTTTATTTAAATAAGTTTTATGGTTCTCCTGTAAAATGTATAAAATGTTAAATAGGACTTTCTGCAATTCTGTTAAAATGTTCAATAGGGCTTTCTGCATATTCAATTAATAAAAGTCTTTAACATAAAAGTTTATGGTAGTGCCTTGTATTAACTGGGTGGTACTTTCTCTTAATAAAGTATTTTGAATTTTCGACTATATTTCCCTGTTTTCGACTTTGGTTAGTTCTTTTTCGGTTTTATGGAATTTTAATGTATAAAGCGGGGTACAGCTATCGAACTTGAATGACAGTCGGAAATTCATCAGCTTTGAAAGATAGTTTTGAATGACAAAACTGTCAATCATGTTGGATGTTAAAAAATGTTGTGGGATATTCAAAGTTTAATGCGCCAAATTTCTTAAATGGGCATGACTAATATTTCGAATAGCACCCTTAGTCGAGAACGGACTATCCGATTATAATAAATAAGTCAGCAAAAGATGCGTATTCAAATTCCCTTAAGTCATACATATTATTGTTTTATATTTCCAACTATTTCGGAGTTATTCAGAAATTACCGGCGAAATTTTTTTTGGAACAATTAATTTTATTGTTTTCAAAAACTCATAAAAGAAATTAAAACTGCAGACATTTACAATTTGTATCATTAGTCTGACAGCTAACTAGACATAAAATAAGCCATGAATCATGAAAATCGATGGACAAATGTTGATTTTATTCACAATTAAATGATAAAAATCACAATTTCCATACAACAGAAAAATTTCAATTTGTGTGTGTGTGTGCATTAGTTCTCTCACCTAATTGTAAATAAAATCAACATTTGTCTGTCGATTTTAAAGGTTTTTGGCTTATAATATTCCTAATATGACTTTTTCAAAACGAAAAATTTCTGAATAACTCCGAAACAGTAGGAAATAAAAATAAATAAATATGAATAACTTAAAGGTAATTTATTCTGTATATTTTGGTGCATTATTTATTCGATTTGGGCAAACCATTCTCGAGTTATGGTAAAATATACTGATGTACCTAGTGAAAATATTAGTCATGCCCATTAAAAAATCTGTACGTGATAGGCCATATACTGAGCACGTATTTGTGAATTAAAGTGTGTATATTCCACAGATTTTTATTTCAAGGACGAAAAATATATTTTTTCATACATGCACTGGTCCGATTTTATTTCTCGGTGGAAGTTATTTTGTCGCATTTGTATATGTTCTTACAGTCATGGCGATATTTTATATACTTCGTTGATTGCTCCCGACTTTCAAACTTTTTCAAAAATTTTTGCTTTACATACAATTTTAAAATGTACAAGAATCTCTTTAATATTGGTTGGCAAGAAAGTAATAACCCTCCCATCTAGAAGATGACATGAAGGATATCATATCATATTAAGGAACTGTTTTTGTTTTAGTTTGCTATAAACGTCTCTTTGTTCAACTTAGGAATACGAATTTGTGATGATTTTTTGTATCAAAATATGATTTTCGATTCGTCAAATGATGATTTTCTTCGAAAAGCTTCTGGCAACGCTGATGTTAGTCCTAAAAAAAATAATGCTTTTTACTAATTTCATAAGATATTTTTTCGGTTGAACATTGCTCCTATTATTAAGAATAATCTCTCACTAATCGTTGACGCTGGAGGAATTAAGAAAAGGTGAATTAAAAAGCATTCCCAATTTATCGGTGCAATTCTTTGTTTTTCTCTAGATCCATAAAGTAATATTTTATATGACAAAAGTAATTTTTTGCTCTTTGATTTTGTGAATGCTTTTAATTTTTCGTTTAATTTCGCCGTTAGATTACATTCGATACATATTTTAATACGAAAAGTCTAGGAAACTAGCTGCTCTCGATATATCTTTTTTTACTTAAAATAATTTTTGTTTGATGGTTATATTTCCGAATTTGAAGTTGGCTTCTTTCCCTCTATTATTGTTATATACTTCATTATTAAACTTAATTTTTTGATCACGCGGTCTCTTAGTATGAAATAACGTTCGATTGCATGACAAATTTCATATAATTTAAAAAATGTTGCCAGCTTTTATTAAGAAATCTGTAAAAACTCATTCAAAAAAAGAAAATTTACATACATTTTTTTAGTCGAGTTATTCGATTAATCGACCTAAATTAATCGAGTTTGATCGAACATTATTTGACTTCAATTATTCGATTAATCGAGCAAACATTATTCGAGTGAATACCCTAATATGTATAGAATATTTTGGTTTGGTTATACTAGTTGCTGCTGACCTCAGGGAATATTCTTGAGAAGCTTCTATTTGTACATTTTTATATTCACCATAAAAAAAGAAATTCATACTTAATTTCTATCTTGAACTGTAACACACAAAAAATACAAATCTAAAAACCCATAAAACTTAAAACTTAATTTACATCCATATGAAATTTTAAGAGCCTTAAAAGGTGTTTTTTCGGCTTTCATTTGTAAGCACGTCGACTTATCTAAAACAGAGGAGTAGATCAAATGCTGCTATTGCCATATAAATACTATACATATATATATATATTTTCTGTGTAACAAGTTTATTTGGTTTCAACAATTACTGAACTTGACTCTATAGAATAGAATTTGTAAATCGATATATATATCTATACATTTTATTCTACACATGAAGGAAAATATATTTGACAAATAAAACGGGTTAGGATCAACATGTATCCTCATACATTTATTGTATGCATTAGACTTGTTTATATTTCGGTGGTAGTGAGTAGATAAGTTTCGTTACAGCTGGAATGAATACTTGTATTCTTTGGTATATATTCTTTTAAAATAACATGTGTTTTTGTGAAATTGTGCAGAAAATATTAGGTCGTAAATAAAACACAATGAATTCATATTATGATATATTTACGTGTAATTTTTCTACTGCAAACTGAACGTACTTTTATGTTTAATCATAAAAAAATAAGTCATGTACAAGACTTTGAATATGGAAAAGATATTGAAAAGAAATACTCATCTACAGATGAGCCAGATGATACATTACGTCAAATTTTTTTCTATTTTTTTTTGTGTAATCTTTTTTTCTTGGACCAATTTTAAGTTTATGAATTTCAATACAGACAAAAACATAAACCAATTTGGTTTATGTATTCAGGTCGTAGCACGTGTAAAAATACATTAAATTAAATTTTTTTTAAGGAATATAAATTGTACACAAAAAGAAAAAGATGTAGATTGTGGAATGTCTTTTAAAAAAACATGTAATTTATGTTTCTTTGTTTTATCATAATATTTTTGTCATTCGTTACCTCACTTTAGAACGATATGATTTTTATATTGTTTCAGTTCCTTTTCATTGCATAGAACTCCTTTTACTCCTGTACTATTTAAACCAGAACCAAAGAAATAATAAATGAAATAAATTGTTTTAACCCTCATCCAGCGGAATGGGTACAATTGTAGCTTTTTAATTTTAAAAGTACTCAACTATTTTGCCTTTATAATTAGATACCTAAACGTTTGATACATCTTCAACCAAAAAGTAATGATTAGTTTTTAGTTATTTTAAATAAATATTTATTGGCCCGCTGCACCGAAAGGAAAAAGACCAATCTAGCAGAGGAAAAATAAAAAAATATCGAATTGGAAAATAGTTTAAACGCAGCATCAAAGCGGGCAAATCAGTTTATTTAAAAATAAAATTTATTTAACACTACACAGACAAAATTATCACAAAAAAATTTTCAAACAAAAGTTTATCTAAAAATAAATTTAGTTTTCAGTAAATGTTCTGTACATAATCTATGAATTGTTTGTTTGACTCTTATTTAGGACGCAAACACCAAAATCAACAAGAAAAACTGTGTCATAAAAAACGAGCCCGATGACGACATACACACAAGTAACAACAACAATGATAGCAAAAGGAATGCAATTGTACCAAGTTTGTTTACTGAAGATTTTTGAGTGAATCAATCCGTTAATGTCGTCGCGTTAATTCTTATTCATTCTTTTAGAGCAGAGCCAGGCAAAGAGAAAACTAAATAAATGAGAAAAAATTTGTTGTTTAAGTGTGTTGGTGTTTAATTGCATTGTTGATAGTTACAAATGACTGATTTGCCCTTGTTGTTGTTTATTTTGATTGTTTGTGTTGTGTATATGTGTAAATGTTGGCTGTGTACATGTAAAATTTAAAAATAGCCGAAAAGTAGTCGGCAAACGTCGTGGCTCACGGCTACACGTCGCCTTCGCCTGTTTTAGAGTCTTTAGATAAATACTCAGACTTGAACACATTTAACAAAGTGAAATTTCATAAATGCTTAATGGATGATGATGATGATGACCCAGGCAAAAATTTTGTTTGATATATTACAAAAAATCCAGTAAATATTTTTGTTTGATTAAGTAAACTATTTTATTAAATATTTTTTAGCATTTTTAGACTAATTGTTTTATAAATTCGAACAAAAATATTGTTTGATATTTTTTCAGAAAATCCGGTACATAATTTGTTTTGTTTACAATTTGTAAATATTTTTAGACAAATTGCTTTATAGATTTAAACAATTTGTTCACTGAAAAAACACTTTTTTTCAATGAAATCATTGAGATATTTTTTTCTATATTTACAAACTTGTTTGTAGGTCCGTTCCCAGACAAAATATTTACTATTTCATTGAATTCCTTTACAGAATATCAAATTTTGTTTTTTCTGTGTATGTTAACTGGTTTGGAAAATATGACCTTTTAAACATTGAGAAAAAATTCGGTTGTAATTCTTTATTGATTTTTATGTCAAATTTGTTGACATATTGAATCGCTAATGATGGACGTTTTCGAACAAAGTAACTTTTTTTTTGATAAAGTCGTATATCAGCTATTTTAAACTGCTTTACTTTATATATTTGCTATTTCAGTTAAGGTTTGCAAGCGTAAATACAGAAACAATTTTTCAATTGGAAAAAAATGTTTTTAAACTTTTGTAAATCTTTGTAGAGATAAAAAAAAATATACCGGACAGTACCTGAAACTTTTGTGGAATCCAGCGATGATAAAGTTGGTACAATTGTACTTTTTTTGTACTATTGAAAACAAAAAAGTACGATGGTACCCCCGGGACTCATTTGGTACTATTTACAAATTTTCCCAACTCGGTGGGTGGTATCCATTTATTATTCAATAATTATCTTTGGCCCTTAACTTAATTATCTCTTAAGTCTTTGGCCCTTAACTTAATTATCTCTTAAGTCTACTTATGCGGTTATTTCGTGAGTGGATTTGTGTACTTATAATATTTGCTTGTTAGTGTTCAAGCCAAATATCAACCGCGATGCTGATGGAGTAGCTTAATGTCAAACTCCATATTCTATAAACACATCATTGGTTTTCTTGAATAAAGCCGCATGTCTTAAACTGATTTTTTCAGTAGAGCAAAAATAAAAAAATATTTCTGAAATTGTGTCCACGGTATGAACATCTTTGATTTTTTAACACTCGGCATATATTTGCCAAAATAACTTTGTGTAAAAATTTCAGACAAAAATAACGTATGAACGAGATCCTAGCAAGGTTGCATAAAACCGTATATGTCGGCATAAATAAAATTTACTAAGCAAAATTTAACAAAATATTTAAAAAGGTTTCAAAATGTGTTTAGATAGTAACATCGTATCTCTGATTGCGTGTTTAAATAATCCATCACACAGGAATACTTAAGTCGTTACTGCTGATTATTTATGGAATCAATATAGAAGTCAGGTTGTTGTGCATGAAAAATATCGATACTAATCCATGATATCCCGAAAATTTTTGCTCTCATGGAATTGCGAGAACATCAAAGTCTGTACTCACCCCCATTCTTCTTTCCTTTCTCTTCTACATACTCAAGACTTTGCCAAGTAAACTTTGCTAGTGCGAAAGGGCACAAAGCCATATTTGATCTTTGACGCAATGAGCACATAAAATCAATCAAAACCGAGTGGCGTACTTGGTTACAATAATTCAAAAAGATTTTAGTACTATTTGAGCCGAAAAAGTACTATTTTAGAAGCTCATTGGTACGAAATGAATTTTCATTTATAATCCCTGGTGGAATCTTAATATAGATATTATAGAGTAATATTGTTCCAAAAACTAACTGCGGAGGCTTGCGTATGCGACTTTTACATCAGTTTTTCTAAATATACACCTTTTTCAAGTTTTTCTATTTTTGTACTTCTATATGATTGTCTTGTAATTTGCTTCCGAAACCACTAGTTATTAAATTAATATACCAATGAAGAAGTCGTTTTCAATTTTAAGATAAATTTTTAATGTATTTTGAAATTTGAATGCAGTTTAAATTTTTCAAATTGGTCCTATATACCCAGCAAAAGCTTTTGTGATTTTTGTAATGGGTAGTACTTTATTAATGGGTTACAAAGTAATGAGTGGTACTTATTTATCATATTACTATGCTTCAAATTAGAACTACTACCTACTTCTTAATAGATTTAGTACGTATTTTTCTCATTATCTGAAAGTAGTTACAATTTATTGATGTGTATTAATAAAATATGTAGACAACCACTTTTTAAGTCAACATGTGTTTGTATATGAAAACTAACTTTTGTCGCTTAAACTTACAAGTCAACAATGGCTGAGTGCGTAAAGTCTTGTTTTCAAATCTGAACGAGCACAGGTTCGTATCCCAGCTGGGTCAAAAAAATTAAAAATAAAGAATTTGAAAAAAATATAAATAAAATATAATGTGTGTAAATTAATTTTTTAATTTTAATTTGTTTATTTGACTACTTATTTTTTAGCTTCAAGTAATTTAAATAATAACTAGTTAATTGCAGTGACAATGTAAATACATTTGTAAGGGGTACCCCTTATTTTTTTGGACTACTCAAACAAAAATAAGTAGTTATCGAGTGAAATTGTAAGTAGTTACGACGTAAATCTTCATATAATTTTTTGCCTGCCAGTAAGCAAATGTTTTTGCTGGGTAGCAACATATAGCGCCCACTGTGTTAAAAATAGCTTATTTATTTACAGACCTTATAGCCTACAGCCTTTCCAAGCATGTGTTTTTTTTCGAAGATATAAGCTTTCCGCCGACTAAAGAGTTTTATCGGTAAAATCGGTCTTATATAACATAATATAACGTCCACAGTGCTAAATATAGCAGTTTAACTTTTATAGAATTTATAGCCTACATCCTATTATACATTTTTGTGAATCAAACTATTAATTTGGAAGATATGAGTTTTCCGAAAACTTAAGATACATTTTTGTAGATTAGACTATTAGCTTGGAAGATATGGGTTTTCCGAAGACTTAATAATTTTATTGGTAAAATTTGTCGTATCTAACAACATATTGCGCCCACTGTGCTAAAAATAGCGAAATTATTTACAGACCTTATGGCTTACAGCTTTTCCAGGCATACATTTTGTCGATTTGTATGGTTGATTGTAGATTGAGATATATGACACTTTTGGAACCGATATTTGGCGCTGTTGTCCAGATACAATTTTTAAAACATGTTTTTGAAGGTTTGTTTTATGTATTTTTATGGTTGGGGGCAGATTGTAAGATAGAATATATCCGAATTCGATAGGTGGCACAGTTGTGAAGAGAGATTGCTATTTTTCAAGGGTATAAGTGGCTGAACAACGTCTGGCCAGGCTGCTAGTATACTTATGGCCCTTTTCACAATATAAGATTAATAGCTAAAACTAAAATGGACTTTAACGGCAAGTTCGGCATAATAAAACTTGCCGTTAAAGTCCACGTTGCAATATAAAACTCATTTCGTGTACGTTAAAAATTTCATCACGGTCGAACCACATGACCAATTGGGCTCAAAATTACACTACATTTTTCTTAAGCTCCCGTAAATGTTTTAATATATAAAAAATTGCCACTTATAGATTAAGGGGTGGGCAATACAAAGTTTGCCGGGTTCTGCTAGTTTAACATAAAATTTTACATAATATTTTTTTTTTGTCTTACCAAATTATATTTTGAGTTAAGTGCTGTCAAAGCGCATTTGTTGACTATCTTACCTAAAAGTAGAAAAATAATTTTCATGTCAATAAAATGATTTACTGAATTTTTTTTTTGTGAAACATATTTTTTTTTGTGAAATTTATTATTTCGGATTTTTAGTTCATTATTTGAATTAATATAAAATCAAATTATTATTAACAGCCTATTTCAGCAACGCTACTTAAATATCAATTCATTCAGATGTCGATTTTCATTAATTTTTGTATGGAAAAATTACTTTCAGATATGAATTGATATTTAAATAAATTGGTGAAAATCATAAAATTTTTCCTATCGAAGCTAACGCCTTCAATACATTTTTTAAAATAAACAAAAGATGCATGCCAAGTTTCATTATTATCAGCCACGCCCATCGCCCACCTTCCATACAATTGAAATAAATTTTTTCGCATAAAATTGTTCCTATACCAACAAAAAAAGTCTTCAAATTCGATACAAACACTTTCCGAAATAAACAAAAGATGCATGTCAAGTTTCATCAATGTCAGCCACGCCCAGTGATGTTAACCGTTTAGTAATTATCGCTTTATAAGGTAATTTCGGACCCAAAAAGGTAACAAGGTAATTTCATTAAAAATACGGTAATTTAAAAAAATTTCAAGCTAGGAAACTCAATTGCCAAAAATTACGATTTCCATAAAACACACATACAAATTGAGTTTTCGCGGTTGTATGAAAATCGTGATTTTTATCAATTGAGTTCCCTCATGTAATTGTGAATAAAATCAGATCGATTTTGATTAAAAAAACGGCTTGTTTTGTGGCACTTTTGCAGCATTTATTGTCCACCAATGCGGATGAAACAAACATTTCGACCCCTTAGCGCCCAATGATCGTAAGCGACAAAAATTAAAATTTTCAGGAGAAGGGTTTTTTTTGTACTTACACATGATTTACATTCAGCAAGTGTCGCTTACGATCAAATGTCACAGCCTGTATTTCAAAAGATATCAGCAATTTTGACATTTTCACGATTTTAAACTATGGGTAGGCTTATAAAATTTTGATTTGAATAAAAAAAAATAGGTTTTTACAAAATGTCGCTTACGATCATTTCGCGCTAAGGGGTCGATATCGTCAGTTTATTATTGATTTGGCCCACCTTCCATTTTAAAAAATGAGTTAGGAGTGGATTACGGCAAAAATTAAAAAGAAATCTATCGTGTATATTTGCGAACAACTTTCTTTAAACCTTCTTTGTCGTTTTTTCCATTCGAAGTTTGTGCCATATGCCCCAAGCCAATAATAAGCTGACGTTATATGGTTTAAAATATGTTGGCATGTCATAATGTCCATGAACATTATGTCACTCCAGAAAGTGTTATAGCGTCCATGGACATTATGACACTTTTGAAAGTGTCATAATGTCCATGGACTTTATGACATTTTTATTATTATTTAAATTATGACACTTTTAAATGTGTCATTATGTCCATACTTTCACAAATGAAAACAAATTCAAATATGCATATATGTAAATAAAGTAAACTGACGTAAGCAAAAATTTGGAAATAGCATCAACAATGCTTAAGAAATATCTGGAAATTAAATACATATTTTAAAATATTTTACTACTATTACTAAAGGGTCTCTGCGTAGCCGGTCTTCGGCCGGGCTTAAAGATTTCATCTTCTCCATATATCAAAAAGCGGCTTCGCTGAGTAAAGACTATTGCATAGCCGGCCTTCGGCCGAGTTTAAGGATTTTCTCCTCTCATTTCGGAAGTTTTTGCTTTATAAAAGTAACATATGGCTGCTGAAGCAGTATTTGTAAAGTTTGAGCCTAAATCTATGCAACAGATTTTATTACAAACCTGTACTGGAATATTCGTGACCTTTTTCAGAAAATTTATAAGTTTGTTCAGCGATCGCAGAAATGCGCTGGATTTCTTTGTGCTAATTCAATGAATACACTATAACCTTTCATTTAGATCTAGTGAGAAGATGGAGGTAGACAGTGCTAACTTCTTTTTTTTTTCAAGGAAAACTGCAAACACAGAATTTTATAAGGCCATTTTAATTCGCTCATATCTACTAAATTACTTATGAAATCTAAATTATTATTTTTTAATTAAAAAGAATGTGCTATATTTCAATAAAAATGGCATTAAAATGCTAGCAGTGAAAATATCTTACACGCATAGCCATTGGGTTGAATAAACATTTTCATGAGTTGTCATGGTAAAATATTTCAGTAACTTCATTAGATTTTTTCTAGTACAAAATGTGGCTTTTTACCAAATATAGTTATGGATTTTTCTTAGTGAAACAGTTCTCTATAGAACTGCATCATTAGATTTTTGAAAAGTTATAGTCGAAAAATTGCTTTTTTTCAAAGAAAATACCACTGTGCGCCGTCTCATCAGCGTTCTTGTTCACTTTTGAGTAATTCCATTTAGCCGGGTGTGACCACTTTACACATAATTTTTGTTATAAATAAAGAATATATAATTTTTTACTTAAAAAAAGGTTGCGACTCGCTAGGCCATTAAGCTTAAAGTCGTTGAATAACGGGTAGACACTAACAGAACACGATTCCTGCTCAGAATGGTCGTCAGAAAGCTGCGACGGGTGTGACCTTACAAATCTTCGTTTTAAAGAATTATGACTTTCAGCATAAATTCTGTAAAATTTTTACTATAACGTACACAATATTTTTGGTATAGCTATCTGTTCAAAGTGTTCTTAGCTGTGTTCCGTATTTACTGTTTGACAAAAAATGAGTTTTGTTAACAAAAAACTATTTTTAAAATGTGACAGGTGTGACCGACGGGTGTGACCTAATATGAACATTTAAAAAAATTCGAAGAAATAAAACTTTTTATTGATTTCATTAATATAAATAATATAAAAATAAATCATAAGAAAATAATAACACATTAAATTATTTGCTATCCGTTCTATTATAGACAGCAGAGTACTCTAGCTGAGTATTTTCTTAAATTCAATAAAAAGCAAAGAAAATCTGAAATAAATGTTAAACATACAAAGAGGGATAGCAAAATGTTTCGTGGATGATCATTTAAAAGTGCCTCAAATTGCTTAAAAAAATATTAAATAATGTATTCTTTTATTTTTGCTATAATTGTCATGCTCTAAAAAACATCAATTGAGAGATTTTTATTAAAAATAAGAAAATAATTTTTTCCTTGCATAGGGCCGTTTTACGTGGAATCACTCTTTTACCACTTTGAAGGTGGATGCTTTTTATAAGGAAACACAACCTATTTAACCAATTTTTTTCACGAAATAGAATACAAGAGTTTTTTGTAAATTCGTACATTCATTTAAGTTCAAAAAAATTTTTTTTGGTTAGCACGAAGTTTCCCTATCTGATTAATCGAACACTCACAATAGCTTTTATGATCGCAAAAGTATTTGTTTGCTGGGTATAAAACACCCACAATGCTGCCGAGTCAAACTTATTAAGATGTATTAAAATTCATGACATCAGGTCAGTCACTAATCCTGTTAATGATTGCGATGCAATGATGTGTCATTTATACAACAGATACTCTCATATAAATAAATAATTTTAAGGAAATAACAAAAGCAACTTTTTAATTAAAAGTTTAAGGCTGTGTTCATTTGTTGTGTTATTTCACTATAGTTGTGTTTAACACCATTTCCTTGTCGAAGTGAACAAAAAACAAAAAAATTTTTTTTGTGACAGAAATGGCGATTTACATACAATAGTAACAGTGTTGCATTTGTGTCTATGTGCTACTGTTGTATGAAAATCGAAATTTTTATCAATGAGCTACCTACCGTCACCTAATTGTGAATAAAATCAAAACTTGTGTATCGATTTCTATCATACATGATTAATTTTATTTGTAACATTCACAAGCTCTCTCAGTATTGTGTGTTTAACCTTTGAAATACACCTCGTGAACAGTCATATTTACTGTATCGGTCTGTATACGTATTGCAGAGTTGTAAAATTTCGATACTTTTGAATACTCGATACTACTCGATACCTTATTAAGTATTGACTCAATACTACTCAATGCTTTAACGGTTTTCTTGAATTGATGAATGAAATCAAATAAAAATTCAAAAACTACCATCTTATTCGTGCAAAATATAGTTTATTAATTATTTTCACCATGGAGACAGACATTTTTAATTATGTTTTATTAGGTTTTATTGAAGTAAAATTTATATTTGTAATTCACTAATTTTTTATAGTTTAAATTAAAAAATTTTTTTTGATCAGTTTCATTCATACTTTACAATCTAATTTGCTGAAAAACTCAACCCTGAAAGTATTGAGTAACTACTTTTAAGTATCGAGTACTCAAAAAACGACCGGTGTTGAGTACTCAATAGACAAATACTCAATACTTTTACAACTCTAGTATATTGTATTAATGGGCAAAAGAAGAACAAGATACATACAAATACTCTCTGAGAGAGTCTCTCCAAATATGAAACAAAAGTGTATTTGTGTATTTCATTTTCATATGAAAAATATCAACAACAAATACACAGTACTGTGTAACAGTACAGAAATACACATGATACAGAGAACAGCTAGCTTGTGAATTGGGCAAATGTAATTTTCCTTGTCTTTGATTTTCTTAGCGACAATGAAGTTACGTAACATAATCTTTTTTGTTGACCTGTTTTTATTTTTTGGGTTGTATAATTTCTTAGCATTTATCTTATAGCATAAAGTAAATATGTACTTATGTCTTTTCAAATCTTATTGTAAACAGTGTAGTTGTTGCCCTATAATGCATATTTTCCTTACAATTTGATCTTAAAACTAAAATCCCTGGCATCAATATTGTATTCATAACTATTCGTTTTTGCATGCGTATCTCATTCACTGTGGGAGATTTAATAATTTAAATTAAAATTTTTTTTCATATTTTATCTCTTCAGGGTATTCGTAAGTACACGATTACACAAGTGGCCCAATTGATAATTAAGAAAAATAATGAATAAAAAAAATGAAAAGTAATACATATTTCTAAAATTATAAAATGTCACTTAAGTTATGGATTTTTTATTCGAACAGTATAGATTTTTAATCCAAAAAATATTTAATTCTTTTGGAGTAATTTTGTTTAATTTTATTTTCCAATTAAATTATTTTTATTTAGAAAGAAGTTCTAAAGGCCGTAACATTGGGGTTTTAGCATGATGTGTTAACATGATGTTAACTTCCCCCCCTTTCTTAAAATCGCAACGTATCGTTACGATAACTATGTATTTAATACGTGATGAAAGAGAACAAGACTGTAAGGTCGACTGAAAATCAGTCAGAAGGAAGTAAAGCCCATAATAAAAACGGCGACCAATGGCGACAAACCTCTCATTAATCCCATCAAAATGTAGCCATTTCCATTTATTTTTATTTTGCTTTACTCAAATCAGAAGTTTCGTTTTAAAAATAGTGAAAATTTTATAAAATGTGGTAGCTTTTGTGAAAGTGAGCTTTTTAAAACAAAAGCAAATGGAAATACGTTCTCAAAATAAAATAAATTTTATTTGGAAACTGCCATAGTCGACGTATTTAACATGTCAATTTGTATACGGCCCCACGTTGGGCACCACTTATTAGATGTTAATCAATTGTAATGTTGAACAACGTTCCACGAGCTATAACCAAAGATCTGGTCTTTTAAATGAAACGGTGTATTTAAATGTCAAAATGTAACTGTAATTGATTTTTATAATTCATTGTATTCTTTTACAAAAGTCTTATTTCTAATTGGTGATGCCAGAAAATAAAAATAATTACAAATAATGTTCATAGAAAATTCCCAATTGGGATTTTAGCATAATGTGTTAACATGATGTTAACTTACATAACTGCGAGTCTCCACGTGCAATAAACTTAGAAAAAATTATGCTCTCATCTGTAAAATTCTATTTCCAACACAATATGTTCACGTGTGGACCACAGAAACATTTGTTTCAAGGAATAGTTTTGAACATAAGCTGTCAAATTAAATCGAAATTTGTTGTTTGCGTGAATTAAAAAATTAAAAAAAAACAAAAGAAACTTATGGCTGTGGTAAAAATACAGCAGTTTTAAAATATAATAAAGCAAATTTAAATAAAATAGTTTGTACGCGAACATTTTTGGACTGTTATTCTGCCGACGTTATTGCTTATGTTCGGTAATAAATATTGCTCGTGAAGACGCGCAGTAAAGTGCTGAACATACCCAGCAAAAAGTTTTGTCATTTTTGTAATCGGTAGTATTTTATTAATGGATTACAAAGTAATGAGTGGTACTTATTTATCTTATTACTATACTTCATATTAAAACACTACTTAGTTTTTAATAAAATTAGTATGTATTTTTCTCATTATCTGAAAATAGTTATAATTAATAAAATAGGTAGACAACCACTTTTTAAGTTAACATGTGTTTGTATATGAAAACTATTTTTGTCGCTTAAACTTTTAAGTCAACAATAGCTGAGTGGGTAAAGGTCCTGTCCTAATATCTGAACGAAAACAGGTTCGTATCCCAGCTGGGTAAAAAAATAATAATAAAAAATAAAATTTAAAAACTATAAATAATATGTAATGTCACATTACTAATGTGTATAAATTTTTTTTATTTTTAGTTTGTTTATTTGACTACATATATTTTAGCTTCTAGTAAGCCAAATAATAACTAGTTAATTGCTGCGACAATGTAAACACACTTGTAAGGGGTATCCCTCATTTTTTGGACATATATATTTTTATTGTCAGTAATTATTATTTGTTGGTAACTTCTCAAATGCCTCTACGTTTAATCAAATGTTCATTTATAATTGTTATAGTTTGGTTTTTGTAAAATGCTTTCAGACATATTTCCGCTTTAATGATTAAATGCCTACGAACCAACTACTTAAGCAATAGTGCCAGTTGTTCTTACTGCTGTTGCAGCTATTGTTTTTGTTGCTGCTAGCGTTGTTATTGGAAATGTTGATGATGAAGCTGCGCCAGTAGTTGCTTGTGTTTATTCTTGCGGATTTTATAAGCACTATCAAAATTATGCAATGCATCTTGATATTACTATATGGTTTGTAGCACATCTATTTATTAACTAATAAATTTTTCATTTTAAAAACCTTCGATATCGGCCAAACGGCTGGACTGGTTTTCTTGAAACCTACCTAAGAATATTCTCGACCAAGTCACGTTTCAAGAAAAATAAAAAAACTAAATCAATATCGATTTAGCAGCTATAAATAAAAAATATAACATGGTCATATATGGCCAAAATCGGAAAGATAACAATGTTTACTTATCCGCATCACGTGCTGGTGGGTATATGAGATTCGTTGCAGCCAAATATAAATTTTACTTGTTTTATTTGTTCATTTGTATGGAAAAATGCTGAGTATTGAGCACACAGAAAAAATTATCACCAAAAAATTTTTCAAACAAAAATTTTTCTAAAAATAAATGTTATTTTCAGTAAATGTTCTTTACTTAATCAATGAATTGTTTGTTTGACTCTTATTTAGGACGCAAACACCAAAACAACAAGAAAAACTGTGTCGTAAAAAACAAGACCTATGACGACATACACACAAATAACAACAACAACAATGATAGTAAAAGGAATTGGATTGTACCAAGTTTGTTTACTGAAGATTTTCGAGTGAATCAATTCGTTAATGTCGTTGCATTAATTCTCATTCATTTTTTTTAGAGTATTTAGATAAACATTCACACTTGAACACATTTAACAAAGTGAAATTTCATAAATGCTAAATGAATGATGATGATGACCCAGACAAAAATATTGTGTGATATATTAAAACAAAAATACAGTAAATATTTTTATTTGATTCAGTAAACTATTTTGTTTAATATTTGTTAGTATTTTTAGACTAATTGTTTTATAAATTCAGACAAAAATAGTATTTGATATTTTTCAAAAAGTCCAGTAAATCTTTTTGTTTGATTTAGTAAATTGTTTTGTTTACAATTTGTAAATATTTTTTATTTTATATTTGTTCACTGAAAAAAACGTTTTTTTTTAAATAAAATTGTTGATATTTTGGTCTATATTTATAAATTTGTTTGTAGGTCCGTTCCTAGACAAAATATTTACTATTTCATTGAATTTCTTTACAGAAAATGAAATTTAGTTTTTTCTGTGTACGGAAATAATCGAGTGTTTTTCATGGGAATTTAGAGTAAAGTGTTTTATAAAAATTTATAGATAAAACTAACAAACTGAAGTTGTTTCTTCTTTAATGAATAATACTTAAAGATTTGACAAAAGTATTTTTTCCAAGTGCTATGCCAACTTAAAGGATTTGTTTCCTCAAGAAATAAAGAAAACCATAATAGGTGGCTGATATCAAAAACATCTCATCTCCCAATAAGATTTAAAAAGCCGGTATGTTCTCCCATAGTTCATTAATAAATTTTCTTGTCATTCAAAAACGCGGCAGGAAGTAAAGGAATCCTTAAATGAAAGAATATCCTTTAAAAGGATATTCTTTCATTTACCGCTGTTGTAGGAAGTAGACAAAAAAAAATGAAGCATACAAAATTAGTTAAAGGGGAGAATTGAAATGCTAAAATTACGTTCTAGTTAATACACACCAACCAATATAGACATAAATGAATAGTTAGAAAATGCTTTACAAGCATTTGGTAAAATACTCGCATTGCGAAATTTCCTTAAGGCAATAAATGTTTGAACAACATACAAACTTTCTCATTCACATATACACAACTATACAGAAAAAAAAGTAAACGGCTAGCAATTTAATAGTTTATCGAAAGTTGAAAAAAAAGAAAAAGTTTTTCAATTCCGTAACTTTTTTTTAAACTGGATTAATTGAAAATATTTAATTGGCATTTTTCTACAATAATTGTTGAAAAGTATTTGTTAATATATTTAATATATTTTTCTTTCCATTTTCAATACGCTTTTATTTTCATATAAAACTTTATAGCCAAAAAATTTTCAAACAAATATTTGTTTGAAATAAAATTTACTATATTTTCAGTAAAAGTTTTATTACTGTCCCAGTAAACGTTTTGTTTGACTTTTATTTCAGACTAAGACCATTTCCTAGGAAAAGTTTTAGCTTTGTACTAGAGTTTTTTATATTCCCACATTTTTATGTAAAGTCACATTTAAAAGCTTAATATTTAAATTGAAAGCTTAATATTTAAATATTAAACGACACTTGCTCATGCTCATGTATAAAAAGATAAAAATTACGGTAGAAAATGTGCGATATCCGTGTTCATATCATTAATATGAAACGTTTCTCTGAGGGAATAAATATATTGAATTTTATAAACATCAGCTAACATTTTAAATGGTGCTGAAGTAATTCTCGTTTATTTTTGAAAATAATTTTTTTGATAAGGGTTAGATTCAACGGAAGTTGATATTTTTTGTTTTACCATTTCTGCAACAGTATTGGATAAGAATTAAACTATGTGATAAAATCGAAAGAAAAAAATTTTAGATACTTTTGGAACGACTTTTTGTAGGGCAGTGGGGCCAACACAAAATCTGCCTTAGAGGTAGATTCTATGTGAAAGAGAGGTAGTTTCAAACAAATCTTACTACGAAAAGAGGTGGATCTACCACAAAAGTGGTAGAGTTGGCACCGCTGGTGTTGGATGTGGGCATGTTTGAGTAGATAGTTTTGCCATTTTTTAAAATTCGATTAAACCCCCAAAATCAAAAGTTATCACTACGTTATTTCTGCACCGATTTAAAATTTTTAAACGATGAACAGTCGTTCCAATTAGAAACCAATGATATAACTTCCAACGAGGAAATTAAATAACTCCCAATCTTTTTTCCTTACAAAATTGGAAGTTATTTCATAAACGCGTTAGAAGTTATTTAATTTTTACCAGTCACATGAAATAACTCCCAAATGAGAAAAACCCAACGCAAATATGGTTGAAAGTTATTTCATTTTAAGAATTTTCTTGGGAGTTATTTAATTTATTTTGGGATTTTTTAAATAGGAAAAATATTAAGCTTAAGCTTTTTGGAGCGGAACTTTTAAATGAAACTTATCATTTTGTAAAATTTCTTTTAGGAACTCCATAGAAATAAGGTGTATTTTATTCATATTGGTGGGGGGACGTATCCCTGTTTCCGCTCCCCTGGATCCGCGACTGTCGACCGGATACCCGAATGGAGAAAATGGTTGCACCCGTCCGAAGGCCAGCAACGCAGGAAAGCTTAAGTAAGCGCAGCCATTTCTGGACATGCCGGAGGAGAAAATAGTTGCGTCAAACCGCAGGCCAACAATGCAGACACTTAAGTAAGGGAACCCAGTTTTGGACATACCAGAGAGGAGAATATGGTTTTTGCCCGGCCGAAGGTCACTAATGCTAGAAACTCTTAGAAAGTGAAGCCAATTTTGGACATACCGAAGAGGAGAAAAAGATTTTTTTTCCCGCCGAAGCCTGAAAATGCAAGAAACTCTAAGAGAGCGAAGCCAGTATTTGACATACCCGGGAGGAGAAATGGTTTTGCGCGGCCGAAGGCCAGCAATGAAAGAAAATCTAAGAAAGCGAAGCCAGTTTCGGACAACCCGAGAGGAGAAAATGGTGCACCTGGCCGAAGGCTAGCTATGCAGGAAAGCTTAAGTAAGCGAAGCCATTTTTGAACATGCCAGAGAGGGGAAAGCAGATGCGCCCGACCGAAGGCCAGCAATGATGGAAAGCTTAAGCAAGCGAAGCCTATAAACATTAAAGAAGGCTCTAGCTTGGTATAATCTCTGACAGAAATCAGAAAGGTTAAAAATGGTTGAACATGATGAAGAAAAACATAGTGAAGTTCCGAACCTTTAAAAAACCGAAAATAGTCGAGAATAGTCAGAAGATGGCGACTCAACTGTTAATTGGTTAAAAAAAGTGAATAGTATATTCGCTCGTTGTTTTTTGCTGCCTTCGCTGGCAGTATCCTCTAGGTGGAAAAGAGCTCTGATGAGAAGACTATGATGGTCTCGAAACATCTGATGTCAGTCAGTTCAATCATCCGTACAGCCAAAATTTTTTTTAATGTTCAATTATTACAAGCTTTAGAATTTCTTTATAAAATAAAAAATTTAATCGAAAGATTAAATTGAAAATAGACTTAAATAACTTTGGTATCATCTCTATAAAAATGATAATTATTAATTGGAATTTATTTCAATGCCGGCAATGCTGAAAGGCTTAAGTAAGCGAAGCCAGTTTAGACATACCTTAGAGGAGAAAATTTTAATCCCAGCCCATAAACATTAAAGAAGGCTCTGCATAATCACTATAAAAATTATTAATTGGAAATTATTTCATCTCTGTTGGGCCTCATTTCATTGGGAGCTACATGTTTCAATTTTTTTTTGACTTATTGCATTTGGGAGTTATTTCATTTCTCTTTGGTAGTTTTCATTAGGGCTTATTTAATTTTTTTGCCTTAATTCCTGCAAAAATTGGAAGTTGAGCCTTATTTCATTTTTGTTGGGAGTTATTTCATTGGGACTTATTTCATTTGATAGTTATTTCATGGTACCGGGGAACCTCAGCTTTAAGAATGTTGAGCTATAGGATGTCAAATTTGACTACCTTGAGCATAAAAAGTAATTGTTGTTCCTCATTTCGTAAATATCTCCGGTAATAGCATAGTCACAATTTTGAAAAAAATATTTAAAAATTTTTAACACAATCTTTAATAATGTGCAGAAAAAATTTCGTGAAAAATAAGCAATTTTAGAAGTATATTTGAACTGTCACATACACTAGGGGAAAAACGATAATTTAAAAATGAAATGTCGTCATATTAATTCAATAATTTTGAATTCAAAAGAAATACTTTATTGAAATACACTAAATCAATAATTTTCAACTTTGAATACATATGAGTCAATATTGAATTAAAAATGTTCAACATGCCTAGATTTTCGTTAATGTTTCTTATTGAATCAATCCCGCTTATTCTGTAGCTATTTGTCAACGCTATGTCAAGACAATATCAAAAATGGGACACTTATGTACTCGTTGTGGACAACAATAGCATACTACTGACAGCCTTTCACTATTCTCTGAGGCCTAGAAAATAGCGAGATGCTGTTAAAAGTAGTCAATTGTTGTCGACAACGAGAACATAGGTGTCATATTTTTAATACTATCTTGACGTGACGTCGAAAAATAGTTACAGAATAAGGGGGAATATAGTTTTTATTGATTTTTTTTCTCTGAGTGTAGTGTTATTACAACATTTACTGTAGGCAATATCGATGGTGTATCTCGATTTTTTTTCGAAATCTGTCCTTAAAAACCAAAGTGACTTACGATTGAAAATCTCGCACTTATGGCTACTAAAAAAAATATTCTAGTTTTTCTACAGTGTAGAAAAAGAAATATATAAAAAATTTGTAATTCGTTACTTGTATATTTGTATGGATTTTCTTGTCATAGATTCTAACATTTGATTTCGGTGTTTTTGTTATTGTTTTCGATTTTAAAGGAGAAGAAAACTAAATTAATAAAAGCAGAGATTAAAGAACGTTATAGAGAAAAATTTTAAAACGGCGAAGAAAAACGGTATGCAGAAAATAAGCAAAAAGCAAGGGAAAGAAGATAAAGGGAATTACTCTTAAAACAACTTATTTGATTTATTGATTCTTTGGCTTTGATTTAACAGAGTTCTAAGCAATTAAAATGAGGAGAAATAATATAGAAATCATATCGTCCTAAAGTGAAGTAACGAATGACAAAAATATTATATGGTAAAGCAAAAAATTTATAAAAATAAAACAAATGATTTTTTATAATATACAGACAATTGCCCATTCAATATACATACATGTGTATATGTATTTCAAAAATTAAAAAAATACATTATAAAGTTCATATTTAAATTTTTCCCCTTTTTGTACGATGTTAAATGAATTTTAATCATAAGGGGTTGTTCACATATTACGTAACGCTATTTTCGAAGCTTTACTCGCCTAACATGAATGAATGCTAGATGTAAACTTTCAAAACGCAGATACACGTACTACATTTTCTTTAATGCCTTCCACCAGAATCAATCGTTAAAACCTTGACCTTTTGAAAAAGTTTGATTTTGTTGTACAGTCTAATTTATACGCTTACTACACCCACCTGGTGTGCTTCGCTACCTTAATGTTGTGCAGATATAGGAAAATTAATAATTACCTCATATGGGGGGTACCCTCTGAATCCCTCGCAATTTTGTTACAAATTGCACCATAATCTAAGAGTAGCCCACGTCCTACTGCTACGGAAATATTAATAGTTAATTTTTATGGGGTGTACCCATCTCACCATCTGATATCCAAAATTTTTTTTGTTTACATATTTCCCACAAAGATTAATCCACATCAAATTTTGAGAGCCTCGCTATTGTAGAGCCTCACTGTTATAGCTTTGTAAATAGGGAAACTTAATAATTATGTAACTTGTATGGGTGGCACCCATCTCCTCCCTTTGGTACCACCAAGATTTTGCTGGAAATTAGAGTATGCAAAAACCGGAACCGAATACCGGTTAACCGGTGTTTTGCTTTTCTTAAAATAGCCCGGTTTCGAATAATTTATATTTTCGAATAATTCGGCATGCCGGTTTTTATGTGTCAATTAACCCGTTTTTTTCATGGCAAATAATTTGCATGAGGTGAACATGTTCAATTCTTTGATTGCACACAAAACGTGAACCGTCATCGCTCATCTTGTCCTTAAAAAAGCTTGATTGAAGACAAAATATAGAACATTGTCACTCATCTTGTCCACAATAAAGTTAATTGCAGACAAATTTTAAGACATTTCCGACATAATTTCCTCAATAGAGTGTGATTGAAGGCAAAACGTCGTTGCTTATCTTTTTCTACCCACAATAGAGTGTGATTTAATCACAAAATGTAAGGCATTTCCGCTTATCTTGTCCTGAATAAATTTACTTGAGGACAAGTCATATGACATTGTCGATCAGTGTGATTGAAGACCAAAATGTAAGACAGTTTCGCTCATATTTATGTCAACAAAGTTGATTTGAATCGTAAGACATTGTCGTTCATCTTTTCTTCAAAAGAGTGTAATTGATGACAATATGTAAGACATTGTCGATCATCTAGTCCTCAACAGATCATGATTGAAGACGAAATGCAACATATTGTCGGTCATCTTGTCCTCAACAAAGTTGATTTAAGACAAGTCGTAAGGCATTGTAGCTCATTTTGTCTTCAAGAGCGTGAAATTAAAGACATTGTCGGTCATCTTGTCCTTAACAAAGTTAATTGCAGAAAATTCGTAAGGCATTGTCGCTCATCGTATCATCAGAAGTATTTATTACAGGACAACATGTAATACTTTGTAGCTCAGATTTTCATGCAGGACGATATTATTTAAATTGTCGACTATAAAACAAAATTGGCATGAAATGTCGAAGACAACGTCGTTTAGCACAATCTGGGCGTTTAACTTTTTCTGGATTGTTAATTTGTTTGCTGTTTCAATAAAATTATTTTAAAAAATCAAATATGTACGTATGTATTAAAAAAACGGTTAGCCGGGTTTTTGCATAAAACCGTATTCGAAACCGCGTTTTTAAAAAAAACTATTTTTTGAAGTTTTTTGGAAAAGTCCGGTTTTTGCACACTCTACTGGAAATCGCTATTTGTTCTAGGAGTAACATACATACAATTTGGAGAGCTTCACTATTGTAGAGGTGTGTACATTGGAATATTAATAATTCTTTTTTATGGGGATACCCGTTTCACCGCTCCTATGCCACCAAAATTTTGTCGAAAATTCCATGCTATTCTAAGATTCACACGCATAAAATTTATATTTATTTTGCTGAAAATTGCATGTTGTTCTAAGAATGACATGCTTCGAATTTAGAGAACCACACTCTTATAGTTGTACAGACATAGGAAAATTAAAAATTACCTCGTAAGGGAGGTACCCGTTTGCTCCCTCCTACACCACCAATATTTTGCTGAAAATTTTATGCTATTCTAAGAATAACACGCATTGAATTTAGAGAGCCTCACTCTAACAGTTGAGCAGATATAGAAAAATTAAGAGCTACCTCGTATGGGGGGTACTCTGTCCCCCAAAAATTAAAAAAAAATTTGCCTATTTGAAGTTCTCTGTCATCAATAAGACAGTTCCAACATTTCAATCGATCGGTCGCTCCGTTTGGCGGGCGTCCTATAAAGAACATGCACACAAACAAACAAACAAATATACAAACTCAGATTGATTTTTATATATATATAGATTTCGTGAGGATATTGGTGTATGAGGGCTAACTAAAATCGAAAACCGATCATTATCAATTTTAATTCAATTCATCCTGATTGAATAGAGGCATCTCTTGCATGCAATCACACGAGTTTTAAATTAACTGCCTATTTCACAATGTCGACAGAGTTCTTTCTTTCGTATAAATACATTTAAAACAAAACCAAAATTTTAAAATTTTGTTTTTATTTCAAATGTAATTGTAAGAAAGAAAGAATTCTTTCGACATTGAGAAATAGGCAGTAAGTTTCAAGTATCAAACTCTTTTTAAAATTTCAAACCACTTTGCTACCTACTCGTATCCTACACGCACACACAAACATCAATGAGATAATTGTAAAACTTTTTTATAGCTTCTTCTCTTTTTTTTTAATATCCTTTTTGCATCATTTAAAATTATAAATATTTTATGAATTTCGAAAATGCTAAAGTGGGAACAATAATTTTTTATTGAAACAATATTTTCAATAAAACTAATTGCGGTTGGAAGTATTTCAATGTGCAAATAATTGTACGGATATTACGTGTACATGCATATAAATAGAAATCACAATGTGTTTGGGTTTCTCAATGTATATATAGGCCATAGTATAAAATAAAAAAAAAAAGGAAAATTATGAGGAAAAAAAAACAATTTACTGACATTGAGCACATTTAAAATACTTGAAACTTACATTTCATTACAGTTTTCTTCTATAATTTTGGTAACTTTCCAAAAGGCAATGGCATTAAAGATTGTAATACTGGTAAAATGTTGCTGGCTTTTACATAAAATGTTAAAGATGATTAAAAATAAAATATTGTGCTCTTAAAGAAAGTTAAATGGAAAACAAGCCAACTCCAAAACAGTGAGAAGAAGGGATGCCCAAAAGAACGGACAGCAAGTCCAGTATGAATTAATATTAGTAACGGGAGTAATTTGGAAGTAAATTCCTTTTATATGTGCGACCATCTTCAGTGCTCAGTCCTTAACTCAACCAAGGGAATATGAACCTTTCTTTACAAGTATTATATATGCAAGACCGAGCCGGCTCTTGCGCATTCATGGGCCATCTTGTTTCCATGAATACAATGTCGTTCAAGTAGTATCAGAGTTTGAATAAATGATATCTCAAACTTCTAATTTTCTACCATCAAATGTAATGGATTGGTTAAACTACCGATCGGTAGTTTACGGAACTCAGTAATTGGGTGTTGAGCAGTACTGGGTATGAACAGGAAGGAGATAGGGGTCTTAATAGGCGCATTAACTGGTCGCTGCTCGGTCAGAGCAAGGACCAGCATTTGCGAGGATGAAGAGGAACCAAAAACTATTGAGCACATTATCTGCCCGAGGCTGCAGCGTCCCAGTCTTAGGTGGCTGAGCAGACGTTTTCATGAGAGCATTAGTGATATCGCGAAGCGGAAACTGGAGGATATCAGGGCTTAATCAGGTACTTTGGCCCTTGGAGCTTTTTCAAAATAATGCCACATAAATGTTGTGGCCAGAATTCCTGCACTTTGTTAGTGGTTATATTTTTCTCATGACATGCTATTTCTCTTATCATGAGTTGAAGCTGAAGCTATTGTTATTCTCTAAAGTGAAATTGGTAAATGTTTTCTAGCAACTTTTTTCGTATTTGAAAGTTCAAAATGTGCATACTTCTAGGGCTTGAAAAACTAAATATTTGCTGCATAACTTTGCGTGTTGAAAAAATATTTAAAGTGACCTTTGCGTGCTAATAAAAAAGAAATCAAGTTGCACCTTGAGGTGTGAAAGTTTGCAGTGCAAAATTAAAATACTTAATCAACAGAATTTGAAGACGGCAAAACAACTACAAGCCGAATGGCAAATACAGAATTAAAAGCATTCCAATCACAAGGTGTGACAGTATTGCATATTTTGTTTATATGGAATATTATTATGTCAGACAGCAATATGATTTATATAATGGCCTTATAATTATAGTATGCTTCAAATATGTACAGCCATACCCAGCAAGCAAAAACTACTGCTTCGGCCGAATCAGGTTTATAAGCGAGAGAAGCTGGTTTTGTTGTTTCTCCTGCTTCGAAAAGCGCTTCGAACATGCACGATTTCTGTTCGCGATGTCCCACTGCGGAGCTCTTGTTTTTGTTATAAAACAGCGCAGCGTTTCTTTCGAAGCATCAAAAATACTCTAAAATCATATCTCTTCGTCTTATTGCATCTTCCAATTATATCATCGTTAAACAACAGACAAAACAAAATCATGTTTTATTATAAATCTCTCTCTTCCATGCAATATTTGAGAGATGTAGAAAGAGACCATACTTTAAACCAGAGGTAATCACAAAGAGAAGCACTTAAAATGAGAATGTCGTAGTGTTTTAGCAAATGCTGAAAAATGAAGAGACATGACACTACTCAGTTGATATCTATTTTTTTTTTCTTTTCAATCTCAATTATGTGTTTTGTTTTAATTTTATCATAAAAAAGCGACGGCTTTTTGAAAACTAGCATACAACTGAATAAAATTATAGTTTCTCACACTCTTTGAAGTGAGTTTCGTTAACAGTCGTGTTGTATATGTGAAAGTTACGAAAAGTATTCGGGCACCGGTGGCTTAGCAAGATGATGTCTGCTTTAAACGTGTTGTGAGTTTTTAAATGTGTTAGTGTTTATTTGAAACGATGCGTGCGACAATTCTTGCGAACCTATTTTGTTGAAAGCTACAATGCTACTGAATATGATTCTCTTTATTTTGTCTTTATTTTGGAGTTTGTGTTGAATAACTTCATAATTTAAACATTATGATGCACAAAAAGGAGCATCCTCGGAGTCCCTTCAAAACATCGCATGTGGAAGGCGTGAAAGTTTGTTACTGCTTCCAGAAACATCATATTTTTTGCTGGGTATAAATATTTAGTACATTTATAAAGTTTTACTTGGGAGTAGAGCTTTATTTCGAAACTCATTGAATATTATGTTCACTTTACTTAAAATCTTATTTAGCTAAAATTAGGTGCCTATTATGAGCAACTTTCTATTTTCGATTGTGGTCGAATTAACTTATCGAACAAAATTTCATTAGGTATTATGGCGCACATTCGATAAAAATAACGCTATTGTGATTTTTTCTTATATGGGTTGTTCACAATAATACGTATTTATCAGCTGGCACTATAAATAAATATTTTTTGTTTACAAATTTACAAAAAAAAAAAAATTGAAAAGCAAAACTGTGTTCGATTGAAAATTCGTTATACAACGAAATTTTCGATAGTGCTGCCAGCTCATAATACGAATTTAACATTCGATACTCGTTGTTCGATAGCCAGCGAAGATCGAACATCGAATGCAACTCATAATAGGGGCCTTAAAGATCGTCTATATTTTTCAGCTATTTATTAAAATCAAAGCAATTTTTAAAACGATTTTTTTGCACTTTCAATTATTTACTAATTAGCAATTCTATCATAATCTAAAGCATACTTTAATTAATAAAACTAATTTAAATAAGCAAGCCATTTGTTTAACTTTTAATTTTCACAAAACAATAAAAAAATAGCAAATAAAATCTATTGACTGACAATCATCTCTTCTATTGTTCATTCCGCAAACAATAGAAAAAAAAACACAATACAGCCAGTACTTAGTATTGCAGTTTGGTCTAGTTTGATGACAATTTCAAACAACAAAGAGAACAAAAAAAAATTTTTTTTTTAATGTTGCATGACCTTTAATTTAAGTGAATATTATTTGTGGAAACTCCTACTAGTGGATGAAGACACGCATGAATACAGTTTAAATATAGACTACATTCATAGATGACACTGGTCTGCAAAAAAAAATTGTTTTGGATAGTTTAAATAAAAATATGTGGAATATAAAGAGTTTAATGCGCTTTATTAAAATTCATTTTCAGTTTTTTTTCACGTACAGATTTTTTTAATGGTCATAACTAATATAACTACCGAAACTCTCGAAATAGGGCGGTCAAAGACGGCCGTGATGTGGCCGACGAGTGTGACCTAGTACGAAAATTTTACAAATTCCAAGAAATAAAACTTTTTATTGAAAAATAAATAAAGATACACTCATAAGAAAATATTAAGACTTTAAATTTTATATATTGTATTTTTAGGGTTCCGTACACTAAAAGTGAAAAGAGACCCTTTTGTTTTCGCGTCCGTCCGTCCGTCTATGTGTCTGTCTGGCACAGGGTTTTTTTCGAGAACCGTAAGAGGTACGAACCTGAAATTTTCAAAGAATATGTACAACTATGGCCGCTACAACAAATATATGAAAGCTAAAAATTAAAGGAAATTCTAAAGCGAGCAACGAAACATGTTGAAATCCTAATGTAATTTACAGACACTTATATATAGACACTTGAAATTTTCAAAGTTTATGAAATTTAAACAGAATAAAAATTAAAGGGTATTCTATAAGTTTATGTAATTTTGACTATGTGATTTTGACGTAGGAGGAAAACTTTTGACATTTTCACAACTAGTGCAGCATTTTAAAGGCAACAGTAGTGAATGCTAAAAAAAACAAACTAACTAAAAATTTAAGGTTATTCTATCAAGTTGTTTAATTTTGAAATTTAGTTGTATCTTCAGAGTCATACTGTCATATACAGACACTAGAAATCTTCAAAGTTAGTGTATTATTATACAGACTACACCAATAAATACTGAAATATAAATAGAAAAAAATTAAAGGGTATTCTATCAGTTAATGTAATTTTGACTATGTGATTTTGACAATTGGTTGTATCTTCGAAACCGTAAGAGGCAAACTCTTATAATTTTCACGGCTATTGCAGCATTTTAAAGGCAACATTAGTGAATGCTAAAAAACAAACTAACTAAAAATGAGAGAGTATTCTATCAAGTTATTTCATTTTGAAATTTAGCTGTATCTTCTCAACCATAATACATAAATTAAACACTTGAAAAAAACAATATTAATAACTAATGGGTAAGTAAATTGATTATTAAAGGGTATCCCAATAAGTAATGCAATGAAATCGTCAAAACGAAAAAAGTCACCCAAAACAAAAAAAAAACCCCTTAAACTAAAAAGTTCCAAAATTAAAAAAAAACGCCAAAACAAAACAATCGCCAAAATGGAAAAAACGCTTAAAGGAAAAAAATCACCAAAAAATAAAGAAAAATAAACCGGTGGCAACGCTGGAAAAGTGCACTTTAATATCAGCTTGAGAGTGATTTAATTCTCGTATTCAATTTTCACGAAAAAGTTGTATATATAAGAATTAAAATCACATTCAACAGAGCCACCTGACAAGTGGTGATAAGCAAATACACATGAGCACTGAGGATGGAAGTGTAGCGGCTTCCGAAAGTGGCGCTACTCTTTCTGCTGTGTACGTTGAAAAATTATGTTGATGTTAACTTTTCCCTTGTTCCTTGGAATATTAATCATGCCCAATTCTTTCTGAATATAACGTTTCGAAACGTTAGCCTAACAATTTCATTCATAAAAAAATCGTTAAAATGAAACAAACGCCATAAAACAAAAAAAGCGCAAAATCGCCAAAAGCCAAAAAAAACTGTCAAAACTAAACCCATTGTCAAAAACCGCAAAAAATACAAAACGAAATAAATCGCCAAAATAAAAAACGTCAAAAAACAAAAAAAAAAAACGTAAAAAAAAAAAATAAATCGCTTAAACGCTTAAGTGCCAAAACTAAAACATCGCTAAAAATAAATGGCAAAAGCAAATAAAATCGCCAAAAAGCTAACAAAAATTGCAAAAAAATCACGCTATTAAAAATTCACAAAAAAAATTATATAAATAAAAATTACCAAAATTAAAAAAAGACAATATATGTGCATAAGTATGTAATTATATGTTACTCGTACGGAACCCTTCGTATGCTAGTCAAAGTCGAACTTTACTGAATTTATTTTATTTGTTTAGAGATTTTTATTAAAAATAATAAAATTATTGTTTCCTTCTTCTGTAGGGACGTTTAACGTAGAATTACTCATTTCTAACATTTAATAAATATAAAAAAAAATAAAGAAACAATTCGAGCCCGGTTTATAAATGGTCTAGATCTGAGAGAAAAACACAAAAAAATGCTAAACCATAACCTTCTCATTCTTTGAAGTCGATTAAAAATTACTAACACACGCAAATTATAGTAACTGCCACTAAACAAAAACACTAAGGTTCAATCAAAACGCCATGTGTCACTTTCACTTTATATAGTCATAAAAATAGAAGCGGCATTGTAACAAGACTTATAGAAAACTTTATATTCAGATTGATGACACCCTGTCATTAGAATTGTGACATGAACGTTTTGACAAGTGTCATCAATAAGGATAACACAGACTTCAATCTGAAAGCGGACAGACACATTAGTTTTAAATAAGTTGAACAAGATGAAATCGCATTGATGTACATTTATTAGCATTCCTACGACAAAACTAGCTATAAAGAAGCGTAAATGGTTTTTTTGTTGATGACAGTTTGTCATCATACGTGTTTTTGATATTTGAAATGATAGCTGAGGGGCAGTAGAGGCGTTGGTTTATAAATATGCAATGAATTGAGGAGCATTAATGAGATCAAGACCAACGTTAGATAAAAATAGATTAATAAGAAGTAAAATTGAAATATAAACAAGTAGAACTAAGAAAAATTAAATTCAATTCTTTTAAGCATTCCATTAATGACAGAATTGTCATTATTGTCATTGATGACAAGATAACAAACTGGTTGATAGCGGAATAATGACGAATAACGCTTGTTATAGTATTGATGTAAACTTATATCAGCTTATGACGGTTTTCCAGTCAGTGTAGTTTTGTGAAAGGTTGTCCACTAGAGTTACGAGTAGTTTACGCCACACAGACCTATAGAGGCGAAGTGTATGAAAATAACAAATTCCTTTGGAATACATACATTTTTATGATTTTCTATATTTCTCACGAACTATGACTTTAAAAAACTACATACTCGTATATGGACATATGGGCATTTCCACAGCAAAGTGCGATTTTTGTCAAGTACGATATTGGGAAACTAGGTAGTTTTTTTTAAATTTTTTTATATTTTTATTAATATGATTATTTCGAAGTTATTTGCTTGTGAATACAAATTGATTATTAGGCTAAGGTTTGTAACGTTATATTCAGAAAGAATCGGGCATGTATAATTTTTTTTTATTTATTTCTATATATATGTAGACCGTAAGTAGCTCTACATTTAGTAAAAGATAAGGAAAACACGAACCACATAAAACCTTAATTGCTTAGCCGCCATACGTGACAAAAAGCTGACATTTCTATGGAATTACCCATATGCAAATAAAGAACTTCGACGTCTTCTTACGTCATATTGGAGAAGAAAACTAAATCGAGAAAGGACACAAAAGTTATACACAAAGATTAAAGCAAATAGAGTTGACGTCAGAGTTGAATCTCAAATTTGATATGTACCTACACACATTTTTGCCACTATATTATAGCAATTTTCCTCTTTTTGTCTTTAAGCATTTTTAAATGTCTACTATTTCCTTGTTCGTCATCAACGCCATAATACCTGGCTAAAAGCGGAAATGATACAAATTCATGGTAAAACTTTTAGGCATACGAACTAGAAAAAATGTTTACAAAAGCTTTCTTTCTTTCACTTGCACCACTTATCTATCTATCAACAGAATTTGTGAAATTGAAATGTTAAGCACGAATATTTGTTATTTTGAGTACGTATTCAAACGCAGTCAGTGAACGTGCATTTGTTTGTTTGTTATACTTTTGGGTTTACTTTTTTATGCAAATTTTTTATTTATTTGTTGTGTCCTTTATTCTTCAGGGTCTGTTAACAATTGAAAATTATATTAAGTTTCGTAGGAGCTTGCTTGTTATAGTTTTTATTTTTTGAAGTTTTTGCACAAAGGATTTGTAATATGGGATATTATTTGTAAAGAGGATAGGCTAACAACTTTTTGTGTCCGAGTTTTATGATATATGACTGTATTATACCTGTATATACCATCGGTACCAAAATAAATGTTTTTTTAGTCTCCTTAACGAGATACAGGACTTTCAAAATTACTTCAAGTGTTATTATTTAGTTCTAAAAAGTTACAAAAAAAAAATAAAAAATAAACTTATCGAGTCTATAGTTCATTAAATCAGCTTTTTAAATATATTTTTGTCTTGAGTTTGGTTTTAATTTAATTTTTCAATTAAATTATACTTATAGAGAAAGAAAAATTGTTGACAGCACGGAGGGTTGAACTGACATGTTTCGATAGCCCTCGCTAATCTTGTCAGAGTTCTTTTCCGCGTAGGCCACTCGACCAAAGTTGGTGGTTTGCAGTCAAGAGTTGAAAATCATCTACCTTTAAGCAATTCATACTGTCAGTCTTAGAGCTGTATTTTATTTGATAGTTATTAACATTCACCTTTTTCCTTTATGTCTTGTGTTAAGCTTCTTGTTATTTCTCTATTCTAGTATGAATTATCATCGATAATTACAATTACTACATGTACATGTACATCCTTTTGCTAGGCACCTTTAGAGTTCAACAATTAAGTTATGAGTTTTAGTCGAACTGTATGCGTTTATATCCAAAGAAATCTAATTATTTTGGCTTGAGTTTTGTTTTAATTTAATTTTTCAATTAAATTATATATTAAGGCACAAGGAAAAAATTAATATAAAATAAATTTTTCAACGTACACAGCAGAACAGAGTAACGCGCCACTTTCGGAAGCCGCTACACTTCCATCGTCAGGGCTCACGTGTATTTTGTTTATCACCACTTGTCAGGTGGCTTTCTTGAATGTGATTTCAATTCTTATATATACAACTTTTTCGTGAAAATTGAATACGAGAATTAAATTCACTTTTAAGTTGATATTAACTGCATTTTCCCAGTGTTGCCATTGGTTTATTTTTCTTCATTCCCATTTTAATTTTGCCCTTGTTCCTTGGAATATTAATTATGCCCAATTCTTTCTGAATTAAAACGCTACGGACCGTAGCTTAATAAATTACAAAATTTTATTTAAAAAAAGCGCAATGGCAGAGTTGTAAATGAATTGAGCTTTCTATCTCTCTCCCACTTTACCGCAAATAAATGACACTTGTCATTTGTTTAGATGGTATGGAAGCAAAAACAAATGCCATTTTAAGATTAATATGAAGAAAATATATTTAAAATATAATCTTAAGAGACAGTATTTAATATTTTTTTAAATATTGCCTGGAAGATACTTAAGTGATACTTCTCAAAAATTTAGCAGAGACACCAGGTGTTTAGCCGGGACACCTTCACTAAGCTAGGACACCACCCTTAGACACAAAACAGGTCTAAGAGTTACCAAAAACTAGGATAAAAATCTCCCCGAAATCTCAGAAGTTCCCGGATTCCAAAAAAACTGGGACAAAAATCTCCCTAGAATCCCAGAAGTTCCCCGGACTCCCAAATTTTTTTTACAAAAATCTCCCCAAAATCTCCGAAGTTCCCCGAACTTCCAAAAACTTTTACAAAAATCTCCACAAAACCGCAGAAGTTCCCCGGAAAACAACCGCAACACTGAAAGGTTACTTATCTTTACAAAAAAGTTATAAAAAAAGTATAAAATAAAAATTAAAAAACAACAATAATGATAGCAAAAGGAGTAGGATGTCGGAATTCATTAAATTAGTATCGCAAAAGCAGTGGAACAGCCTCTTCAAAAATCTCAAAATTTTATAAAGAAAAAAATTTAATAAATAATTATCAATAGAATTTAAAATTTAGACTGTTTTCGAACTTAGGTTACCATAACACATTAAAAAAGTTTAGGTTTACTCCACGGCATTTTGCTTGTTACATAATGTGATTAACCATTTCGTAAAGTGTGATTATTATTGTATTGTGATTATTACTATAGAGCCCTTCAGTTATCGCTACAATCTTAAGTATAATTTATATTGTTGACTATTTATTTCAAGACTCTTGATTTAATTTTGTTCTCTATAAACAATTTAGAAAAATAAACACATAACCTTTTTTATAAACACTCGTACATCATTCAAGATTCTTAATAGGTAAGAAAGCAATATTTCTTATTCCCAGCTTGACTGAACTCATTCCTCACACATGCTACTTAAATAATGGAATATTTGAAGTGGCAAAAGTGGTGACTGTTGTTGCAGCAGTTGTTGAACTAAGTTATTGTCTTCCAAGTTATTTGTTTTATTTTTGTATCCTTTAATAGAATTAATGATGTATTATAAAACTTTGACAAATATTTAGAAAAGTACAAGCATAAATAATATGATAGAGTAAATTTAAAAAGAAATGTCTTTGGTATGCTTGAGTTGTTATCAGCGTTACCATATATATTTTTTTTTAACTTTTTGTTTCTGAAAAAAAAAACACATTTTTTGGCCAAAAAACATTGATCGTATCATTATCACTTAATATTTTTATCCGATATACTACAATGCAAAATTTAAATTATGTACATATTTATAAGAAACTTACGGCCAATTTTTAACTGGGATTTGCAGTCATTTATGTTTAGATTCGTTTTAAATATAAAATTCTGTTTTGCGTTAAACACTTAAATCACAACTAATTCACCAATCTTGGACATTTAAATTCGATTTAAGTTTTATAAATTACCATATGATTTTGACCCCTTGTTCTTCTTGTACAAACAAAAAATTTGTGGCCGCTGAGAAATCAACTTTTGTTGGCGTGAAATTTGGGGTTTCTTTGTCTATATTTCGCTTTCTATTATTTTGTAAGCTGTTTTTATTATTTTAAAACATTGCAGCAACCCTTCATTATTATTATTTTCTAAATGTTGAAAAATATATTTTTTGGAATTTTTCTTTGTTTATGTTGAACAGCTGCTTATTTGGGACATTTATGGGAAATTTATAATATTTTATGGTGCTACCATATTTTTGCCACATTTAAATACCAATAACTAAATACGAAAATTAGCAAAATAAATATTTATTTACTCAAGTCAAAAACTGGCGGTTAAAAAAACTATATAGAATTAAAACTTTTTGGCATCTCAAAAAACTTGCAAAAAAAAGCGAAAACTTGATAAATGGCAACGCTGGTTGCTATTAATTTCTAAGTTGTGTGCATGTGTGCCTTTTCCTTTGTTCGTGTGTGGATTTTGCGGCTCGTGCATACACTCTCATTCGCATTTACATAATATATATCAGTTTTCAAGTTTTCTTGCATTTAAAATTTAAATTTTAAATCATTTATCGGCAAACACATCTATTACATTTTGCGCCAATATGTTTTTTTGCAACTCTCACTCTTACAACATTTTTGTTAGCGTATATCATTGGTCGGAGTTGCATAGCAGAATTGCGCTATTCTTACCCTCTTTGCATTTAGTCGTCGATGACACAGCGACGAATAAACATGAGGCGGATTCTTACACATTTTTTAATATTTTTTTTTCAAGAATATTTATCCGCAAACCTCGTGTTTCATTTCAAATTGATGATAATATACGAAAAATATTTCATCACATTTATAACACGGTTTATTACTACGAAACTTTCAGAAGAGTATTTATTAATGGGAACGATTTTAATAATGTGCAAAAATCCGCTTCAAAGTATGCTGCAAGGCATATTTATTCCAGGTACCACCATAACTAAAACAAATACAACACCAAAAACCCGTGTATTTTGTTAGTAGAAATACCCCAGAAATATGTCAAATCCATTATCTGTGAGTCGCACACATTCATAAGCTCTCTCAAATTTACTAACACATGCCCGTTGTTGATAGAAAACTGCCAGCCATGTGTCAAAATCTATTGTCTGTGTGACGCACACATTCTCAAATTTACAAAAACCGCTGTTCTTGTAGTGGTTACCTGTTCAATCTACCTTGGTATGATGTATGAGTATATATTGTAAAGGGTCCGCCAGATAACTTTTTTTTGAAAATGCTATAAAAAAACTACTGAATATTTTCTCCAATTTCTTTTTTTATTTGAAAGTACAATCCTTCCGGTTAATAATGAAAAATAATTTCATTCAAATGGCTGCCTCGGCTGGCCATACAGTAGCCTACACGATCGGTCTAAATTTTAAGCATATTATCGATTGTGTGCAGCTGTATTTCACCAATGGCTTCACGAATATTGTCCTTTAAAGCGTCAATTGTCTCTGGCTTGTCGGCGTAACACTTATCTTTGACGGCACCCCACAAATAATAGTCCAACGGTGTCAAATCGCAGCTCCGAGGTGGCCAAACGACATCAGCTCTGCGGCTGATAATGCGATCTTCAAAAACAGGGCGCAAAACATCGAGTGTAGCTTCGGCTGTGTGGCACGTAGCGCAGTCCTGTTGAAGCCAAATGTTGCCAATACTCTCCTCTTCAATTTTTGTGAACAAAAGCTCGTTCAACATGGCCCGATAACGATCGCCATTGACTGTAACGGCCACTCCTTCCTCATTTTCGAAGATAAATGGCCCAATTATGCCTCTGGACCAAAATCCGCACCAAACAGTGACTCGTTTTGGGTGCGTCGGCTTTTCAATTTATGCGTGCGGGTTTTCTGTGCCCCAAATGCGACAATTTTGCTTGTTTACATACCCGCCAAGATCAAAATGAGCTTCATCTGAAAAGATGATTTTTTTTTTGGCAAAATCGGCATCTTCTGTAAGTCGATCGCAGGCCCATACACAACCATATTCGCAAGCGTATACACAACCCTATTCGTTCAGCGGAAGGAAAAACTAATTATCTGTCAAATCAGACATGAGCTAAGTGTTACCATTCACGAAATAAGCACTAGTTGAAAAAAACGTTATATGGCGGACCCTTTATATCTAAAAACTGCAACACTCTTTTTCTTTAGTCAAACAATGAATGTATTTTGCCAATTTAAACCATTTTAAAATGTTTTGTTTTATTTCGAATGCGTAAAATATTACCTAAGGACTTTGACTTTGTGTTTGGTGGCAAGCTCTGTTGCTTCACTAATAAGCAAGAATACAAACCGATTTGGAGTTGTGCCTACCACTGTAGTATTAATAATAAAGTCTAAATTAAATATACTATGCTGAAATTTTCACAATAGCTTCCTTTTTATTCTCTCCTGAAATTTTTTTCAAAACGTCGATATGCTCTTTTGCATTTTATATGACGATATGAATTTCTATATTTATGTACATTTATGTATGTACAAACATACATAAATATGTATTATTTTAAGTTGTTTTCCACACACAGTTATTATTATTATTATTATTATTATTATTATTATTATTATTATTATTATTATTAACAAAAGTACCAAAAAAGCAGAGCGAAAATATCCCCATTACATATATAGATATCATACCAGCAACCCATCACTGCCTTACAACTGTCACGTAAGAAGGTTAGGAATTTCTATTTTATACAGGTTGAGATGTTCCGCCAACGTCACATTTAAGTCTGGTAAGTATTTGCATTGTTTTCAAACAACAAAACGGATCAGCTGTTTCGCTACGGGACGTGGACGTTCACCTAATTCTACCTTTACTTTATACCAATAACAGATGAGTCGCCATCTCGAGACTATCTTCGGAAATAAATTTAAAAAATCAAAAAATCCGACTGTGTAAAAAACTAAAAGAAAAAGAAACAGCTCCATAGCGACTTTTACATCCGCGAACCATTATTGCGAAGATTTAGAGTTTCTATTTTTAATGCTTCTCGACTGTAAAAGTTTCTATGTTCCGCATACTGGACATGTTTTTTTTTTCTTTTAACTTTTTTACGCAGTCCGGTTTTTTGATTTTTTTAAATTTATTTCCTTTTTAGCTTTCGTACACAGACGATTGGTTTTAGATTTTTTGTTAAAAGTTCACTTTTAACGCAATTGGGGGTTTTGGCTGTTAAACAACTTTAAGCCGTTATAGATCCTAAATTGTCATTCGAAATCAAAAACGATAAGAGAAACCTAAAGAGTATTTTCAAATACCTGTCGAATGATCAGGGATGCCAGAATTCCTTCACCAATAATGGCTAAATGTAGACAAAAAAAAAAGGGCTAAAAACTACCCAAAAAATTTCTAAGCGAGATCGAATGCAAATATAATGAGTATTAAGAAAAAGTAAGAAAGTAATTCATAATATTATGTTTTACATCAAATTGGAAAGATTTGTTTTAAGTAAATAGAACCCTATTGATTACCATTATTGCGCTACCGAAGTTTTTTCTTTTTATTAGCAAATTTATTTTCAGCTATTTTTGTCAATCTTAAAAAGTTTGTTGGGTATAGCTTATTAATGCAAATATTTCAGATAGTGACAACCCCTGTTTCTGAATTGTATTTTTGCTGTTATTGTTGCGCTCACCTATGATTTTTATAAACGAAACACTTTTCGGTGATGTTTGCTATTATTCGATTGCCATTAGCTCGCTCTTATTGCGCTCATCGATTTTTGAAATTTTTTTAAAAAGCTTGCTGGGTATAACTTGTGAATGCAAGTATTTCCGAAAGCTTCAACCTCCCTTTCTGAACTCTATTTTTGCCTCCTATCGATTGCCATTAGATATTATTGCGGCCAACAAAGATTTTTATTTTTATAAGCGAAACAATTTTCGGTGATTTTTTTTGCCAATTTTTAAAAAGTTTGCTGTGTGCACTCTAAAAACTTCTGTTGAAAATTAGGTCGATAATAGTCGGCAACACTTTACAGATTGTTATCGACTTAAAATTACACACGCACTATTTTTCAACAAAATGTTTTTACTAAAAAAAATGATTGGCTGCGTGCAGGTTTGAACCGCGACCTCCTGACTGATAGTCTGACGTATCTACCATTCAGCCATATTTTTTCCACTTGGACTAAATTTGTTTAATTTGAAAGTTTTTTCTTTAATAAAAATAACTACAAAATCGATAAAATCGATGTAATTTTAGACAAGGAGAAATTTTCAACACAAATTTAGACGATATATGATCGTAAATTTGAAGTAATGTTTTAGAGTGTATAACTTCTGAATGGATGAACGAATATGAATGTAAACAAAACAAAATACCTTGTTTTCATCTCTGAAGAATGGCTTGAGGTTTTACCAAAGTTTGTTTTCTTCTCATGCGTTGTTACTTTGTTGCAAATTTAAATTTTTTTATGAAAAATCGGTAAAAAAAATTCATGTATGAAAAAAATTGCTAAAAAAATAGCTAGATTAAAATAAGTGGCTAAAAACACTGCTAATGGCTAAATTAGCTTTTTTCTTCTGGCTAAACCGGATGAAAAACGGCTAAATTGGCATCACTGCGAATGATACCCATTTTAATATACACTCTAAAACATTACTTCAAATTTAAGATCATATATTGTCTAAATTTGTGTTGAAAATTTTTCCTTGTCTAAAATTACATTAAAATTACATTTTGTAGTTATTTTATTAAAAAAAGAACCTTTCAAATTAAACATATTTAGTCCAAGTGGAAAAAATTTAAAAATTTAAGTATAATACGGCTATAGCCCGCCATATTGAATTTTACTACTGTAATATCTTTAGTGACACTCTTTTGCGTCGCGCAGTCGGGTATAAAAATGGTTTGTAACTTTACTAAATGTTTTCTTATCCTGTTCAATTATTTTAAGCTTTTGATTTCTGTCTTACCAGCGTGAGATATCATCGATATTTTCAAATGCTGGGATTTTTTTATGTCTATTTTGTCCAAGTTTTGAACACAAGTTTTGAATACATTCATGTTTTAGCTAAGTGCCTTTAGAGTTTTGAATTTTAGTTTTGAGTTATTCAAAGTTATTTAATTAGTTTGACTTAAGTTCGTTTTTAATTTAATCTTTCGCTTAAATTATTTCTAAAGATTAAATTAAAGGCAAACTTAAGCCAAATTAAATAAATAATTTTGGATCTTAAAATATCGTAAAAAAACGAAAAATCGCCTAAACTAAAAAAATCGTCAAAAAATAAAAAATCGCTGAAAATAAAAAAAAATCGCTAAAAATAAAACAATCTCCAAAACTAAAAAAAATCGTCAATTGTATGTGTATTAAATTTGCAATTCATAATTTGGCATGCATGTTTTTGTTCTGTTTGTTGTTTATTTGGATATAGATAAGATACACAGTGTAACTAACCAGTTGCCAAAACGTGCATAAAAGCATTTGCAGAGATTTTTTTTTGTAAATCAAACAATATGCATCTTAATATTCACGTTTTTAGCAATAAAGCGGTGTATATACACTGAATAAATTGAGCAGAAGTGAAACTGTTTGTTGTTGTTGGTATAAAAGTTATATCAGACGATTCTTTAATGTTCTAAAACGTAGATGCATAATAATCGATAAATCTTTGCATATTTTTTCACTCTTAAAAAAACGATGAAAAAAATCAACTCGAATAGAAAACAAACATTTTGAATGCATTTGTTGATTTGCATTTAAATTACGTGAAAATCCTTGAATCCTTCCTCTTGTTGTTGTTGTTGTAGAAGTACATACATAGTTGTGTTAGTTAGTTATGTTGTTGTTTTTTTCGCTTTTTTTATTTATTTAAAGCAGGACATAAACAAATTGGAATTTCTCTCTTTTGTTTTTCTTTTGGTCCTTTATTTCAAATAAATTTTATAACAACAAAAATCTCAGCTGCAGGCTTAGTGATAAGTGTGTGCCCAGCAAACAATTTTGGCCGATTTCGGTCCGAAGTCGGTCAGAAAGTCTGCACAAGATGCCGAATTCGTATCCGATGTCGGTCAGAAAACGTACCGCAAATCATATGAGTGGTTGACAAGAAACCGGATATCTTTGTCTGAGGAAATTCTAAAAACTATACCGAAAGGTCTAACAGAATTCTGTACGAATTCCGACGAATTTCCTAAGGAAATTCTAAAGGAAGTTTCGACATGTCTTGTGAATGTCGGAAAAATGTCTGACAAAACATCAGAAAATTTTCCGATTTATCTGATACGTTTCACGTCCTGGCGTATTAATATCAGAGAAAAATCGGAGCTAGAAATTTATCAGAAATGTCATTTAAAATTCTCCATGCATTGTTGTGCTGCTTATGGCAGCTTATCAGCAAACATTTACCCATATTTTATAAGTTTAAAAACTCAAATATTTGTGCGTATAAACTCAAGAGATAAATGAGAATTGTATAGAAAACTAAAATCAGACAATGTGCAGAAGTGAATACAAAAAGTCTTAAGACGTAAATCAGAAAATGGGCAGACTACTCTGTTAAATGCCTTAAAGGAAATTAAATTGCCTTCGGATAATGTGCAGACTATTCTGATATTAATCGGATAATATTTCCGACAATGTGCAGAAACGTCTTACCAGAAAACTGCCTATTGCACCGCCAAATGTCTGAGGGAATTTTAGAATACTCGGCTGATTGTCTGGTAAAGTCTCAGATTTTTTCTGATGTTAGACATGTCGGCCAAAATTGTTTCCTGGGTGGTATGTAAGCGTTAGCGTATGTGTATGCCAGCCCTACAGATAATATAGGACTACGTGGTCCATTTTAGCTGTAATGGAGTAGTTACAACATGGTCATATGTAATGCAGTCATGGGCCATGTCATTTGCAAACAATAGCTTCTAGTTAACCGACAAGTGTTCGCATTTTAACGAGTGCAATCGTTAAAACACGAACACTTGAGCGCTCCATCGAATAGTGACATAGAGTAGTTTTAAGACTAGTCCGATGTAATGCAGGAATGGACCATGTTCGTGTTTTAGCAATTTCAACACGAACACTTGACTGCTCCTCCAAGAGGTGACATCGATTAGTTTTGAGACTACTCCGATGTAGTGTAAAGTTGGGTTATATGGTGCAGCCCTAGGACATTGTAATGGTAAATCGACTATGTTTTCCACATACATTTGGGTTAACTTTGGACTAGTCCTAGTCCTCTATGGAATATACTTTACATGCGTGTATAAGCTAGTCGCGTTATCTGCATGGAGACAGGATAAGTGTACAGGCGTATCTAAGTGAGTTAGTCTGTGTGTGTGCGTGTGTGTATTTCACTTTAGAAACTAAAGTTTAGATTAATGGTTTTATTTACTTTTACAGTTGAATGTCGGCAAATTGCGAGTAATAGAAAACTTAAAAAATAGATTCAAGGTAAATTCAAGAGAAAATATTACAAATTCAAGAGAAACATTTTATATATAAAAATCTAATGCAAAATATCGTAAATATACAAATATATAGTTTTGGACCTTGGCAACTCTTGACACTTGTTACGTGTCAGGTGATGTTCCTTCAATAAAGTCTACAATTTTTTACTATAAGCTACGGTAAGCGATACGAGTACATGGGCAAGACCATGCTTGGCTGATAATATTTGAGCATGGTTGCAAGTCATAATGTCGCCCACCCATTAACATTATATCACAATGTCCACTAATGGACTACCATGTCACACAAAGGTATTTTGGTGGTAAAAAGGAAATTTTTTTACCATTACTTTTAAAAAATCTAATGATGCAGTTCCATTTTTGATCAGCAGGTTGTGTTTTCACAAGAACTAATTTTGTGTGCGAAGTTTCATAAGAATCAGCTAAGTAGAAGTATGTAGTTAAAATTAATATTTACTTTTCCTGGGCGTGGCACTGCCCACCTTTCTAGCTATAATGTTGTATTGTAACGATAACTAAATGTGTATGCCAGGTTTCATAAGAATCGGTTAAGTAGAAGGATGTTGCAAAATGAGTGGGCGTGGCAGTGCCCACTTTTTTATTGATGATTTATTATTATTTAAACAGAAGCTTAATGTGTGTGCAACGTTTCTTATGAATCGGTTCAGTAGAAGTAGTTGCAATAGTATTTACTTTGTATGGGCGTGACCTTGCCCACTTCATAACGGGACCAATATGGAAGTATACCCTTTTAAATAAAGAAAAAATCTTAATTCGGAAACTTGAGTCGGTTAAAAAGACAGAAAAAATAAATTAACCAATAAATAAAAAAATTCTATCCATCCAGCCATATATTTATTTTTTACTTTATCATTTTCCGAATGAAAAGTGTTTTGTAAAAAATGTGCGTAAGAAAATTTCATATTTTTTGTGTAATTTTTCATCATTAATGATATTTTTCGTTGTATTAATGTAAGGGGGTTAACGTAATGGTTTCATTCCCATTATGAACCATTTTCCTTTCGGTCAGTGGTTTTCAAATTATGACAACTTTTTACCATAGGCAAAATTACAATAAGTTCCTGTAGGTGCCCTGGTGTATACTTAATATTTTATCAATACATTAAATAATGATACTCATACGCCACCGTATTTAATACGAACTAATGTGTTGTTTTCACAATGCAAACAAGCGATTTCCATCAAAATTGTTTACTCAAGTCGCTTGTTTGCTTTGTGGAAACACCATATAATTCACATACAAGCAGTGTTGCCAGGAGATGAAGGAAAACAAAGCTATACACTAAGGGAAAAACTGCCATTTAAAAATAAAAACTCGTCATATTAATTAAATAATTTTCAATTCTAAAGAAAAACTTTATTGAAATACACTAAATCAATAATTTTCTACATTGAATACATATGGTCCAATATATTGATATAGAAATCTTCAATATGACTAGACTTTTGTTAATGTTTCTTATTGAATCAATATGGATTTTATTGATTTTTTTTTTCTCTGGGTGTACCGGTCTTTTTAAAAGGCTAGAAAAGGCCAAAATCGCCCAAAAATAAAAGCCAAAACAGGCTAAATATTAATATGATTATTTGGAACTTATGTGATTGTGAATCCAAATTGATTATAAGGCTAAGATTAGGGTATTCACTCGAATAATGTTTGCTCGATTAATCGAATAATTAAAGTCAAATAATGTTCGATCAAACAAAATATTCAAGTTTCGAGTAAAAATTTATTCGAGTAATTTCGGTCGACTAATCGAATAACTCGATTAAAATATTTTATGTAAATTTTCTTTTTTTTAATGAGTTTTTGTAGTTTTCTTAATAAAAAGTGGAAAAATTTTTTCAATTTATATGAAATTTGCCATTCAATTCGAACATTATTTCATACTAATAGTCTGCATGATCAAAAAATTAAGTAAATAAAAGGGAGAAAGAGACCAACTCCAAATGTCTTTTAAAAAAATTCGGAAATATAAACATCAAACAAAAATTATTTGAAATAAAGAAAATATTTCGAGAGCAACTAATTATCTAGGTGTTTCGTAAAATATCGAATGTAATGTTCGGAATTATAAAAGCCTTAAGGTGCGGTCGCACTTGGCAAATATTTGCCGAAAAAAAATAAACGTAACCCACAGACAAGTTAAAATTGTATTTCCTTTAATTACAATATCTTTTTAATATATGGGTTCGCATTTATTAAAAATAATATAAAAATAGTTTTTTGCAGCATAACTTATTTTGTGATATAAAAACCAAGTTAAATAAATCAAACTAACTCTGAGCAAATGTAGTGGTTACGTTTTTTTGGGTAAATATTTCCGAAGTGTAACCGTATTTATATTTATAACAACAATAATGTTATGCCAATTCCGATTATTTTTATTCTGCCTTGAATACAGGATAGGTCGGAATGGTATTAAATATTTCCTGGCGCAAAATTTTCTCAAAGCACGACATTTGAATAGTGAAAAAAAAACTATTTTAAAGGATCAGTTTATGATCTAATTTATGTAGAAATGTTGTGTTTTTGTTTGTTTCTATTATTAAAATATATAAAAACGCGAAAAAACTTGTTTTGTTTTATTTTTGTCCACAAAAATGTACAAAAAAACCGATTAAATTCAAAAATTTTCCGATTAACTCGAATAATTTTAAGCAGTAAAGCTTACTCGAATAACTCGAACGAAATAAAAGTTTTACTCGATTGCTCGAGTAATTTAAATACCTCAATTTCGATTAATTGATTAATCGAACAATTTAAGAGTCGATTAATATTAATACCCTAGCTAAGGTTCGTAATTATATTCAGAATGAATCAGGCATGATTAATATTCTAAAGAGCAAGAGAAAAATTAACAATAACTTAAGTGATTTAATTCTCGTATTTAATTTGCCAAAAAAAAATTTTATATATAAGCATTGAAATCACATTCAACAGAGCCACCTGACAGGTGCTGATATGCAAAATAACCATGAGCACTGATGACGGAAATGTAGCGGCTTCGGAAAATGGAGCTGCTATATTCTGCTGTGTACGTTGAAAAATTAAGTTGATGTTAATTTTTCCCTTGTTCCTTGGAATATTAATCATGCCCAATTCATTCTGAATTAAATGTTACGAACCTTAGCCTAATAATCAATTTGGATTCACAAGCAACTACGTTCGAAATAATCATAATAACATCAATTTATTTTTTTAACGTATACAGAAGAACATAGCAACGCTGCTTTCGGAAGCCGCTATACTTCTATCATCAGAGCTCATGTGTATTTTGTTTATCACCACTTGTACCTCACAAGTGGTGATAATGCTCTGCTGAATGTGATTTCAATTCTTATATATACTAACCTTTTCGTGAAAATCGCATACGAGAATTAAAACACTTAAGTTGATGTTAACTTACCGTTTTACCACAACAAGTTCCAGTGTTTCATGCCCATTTTTCTGATTTTTTCTTCTACTTAAGTCAAACTTTTTTGTTATAAAATCAAACTAAAAAAGTTTGACTTAAGTAGAACAATGCATCAAAAAAAGGAGCAAAAAGAAAAAAAAATTAACTTTAAAAACTTTTCTAATGAATGTATCTTCATAAAAATAATCACAGCTTAAGAATTTGAAAAAAATACATTCAAAATAATTCTTGTGTGTATGTTTCAGGGATAAACGTTCGTTCATGTTTGTTGAACTTGGTTAAATAGAAATTTATTAACCAAATATGTATAATAATTATCATCATCATCGTCAGCCTTACCATTGCCACTATTAAAACAAGCATTAAAATTAAAAAAGAAGGGAGCGAGTCTAAAAAGTTGAGGTACGAGACGGAAGTCAACAGCTTAGACCGGCCTTAAAATAAAAAAAAATAGAAAACACTTCAAACACTGAAACAGAAAAAACTACAAGAAAATATAACTAAAAATAGTAAAAAGTGTACAATGATAAAAAGAAATACTTCAGGCTACAAGAACACTTTTAACATTACAAAAAAAAAATAAAAAATAAAAAAATACATGTATGTAGTGCCTCCTTCAAGTGGGCGACATATGTACATACAAACACAACAAATTTCATACCTATTCGTACTCACGTACACTTGTATAGACGCATGTGATATGAAAGCAGGGCATAGAAAATCAAAAACCCATAATGACCTTGACATTAAATGATGGTTGAATATCTTTATGACCAAATGATACTATTAATATTTAACTTGAAACAAAATTAGTAAATTTATAATTGAAACTAATAAAAACTATAATCTGTAGCGTCCAAATCAGAGCTCGGCGAAGAGAAAACTTAATAAATGAGAAATAATTTGTAGTTTAAGTCTGTTGGTGTTTATTTGCGTTGTTGATAGGTACAATGCACTGTTGTACTCTTGTTGTTGTTGTTTATTTTGATTGTTCGTGTTGTGTAAATGTAAATAGCCGACAAATAGCCGATAAACGTCGTGACCCATGACCAAAAATTGCCTGCTTCTGGTCTTAATGGACGCATTTCAGTAGGGCGAACTGGAACTCCTGCAGATTTTATTAAAATTCTTTTAAAGCAATTAGATTCCGAAATTTTTTTTGTTGTTAAATATCTCTTCTTATACTTTCCTTCTACTAAACATTGCACAGTGGGGCAATATCAAAATATTTTGGAAATAAATCAAGCCTTTTTAAACGGATAATCGGATCAGCACAAAATTTTGCATAACCATAGCAGAGGAATATTCATATTTAACCTAAGAAGATGAACTTCCCACATTGTTCAGGAACCAAGCTGTGAAGTCGCAAAGCGTTTTAATTTGAATATTGAAAAAAATTAGAATTTTTGACAATTTTTCTCTAAAAAGCAATATTATTCGTTTCTTTATAAAAAATTCTTCACGAACATAATAAATATATTTATATCTTCACATGATTTTAGAAAAAAATTGTCCAATTTACCATTTTAGTTGGTCCTTTAACACTTCTGAATTCTACTTATTTTACAGCAAAGTTTTGATTTTAGTCCATATGTTGTAAAATCCCAAAGCTTTGATTCAGAAAGAAATACCAATTGCAGAAACTTTTATGTGTATCCATGTGTTTGCCAAAACATGTCATGGGCCTTAGACCAAATTGGGACTTAATGGGCAAAACCATAAAAAAATTAGATTTGTTTGATTTCTTGGGACTTTCTTAGGAATTCTGAGATTCTCAGAAGCAAATCTTAGTTTTCTTTCATCGCTGGGTATTTGTTACGTAAATTTCTATATAACTGCAAAATTTCGTTCGAGCATTAAGAAAAATATTGGATTATCCGTTTACATATACTGATTCTGCCCCACTGTGCATTGAGTTCCTACTTCTGCAATAAAATTTATAAGATTCTGCTTTCATTACTGTTTTCTTGGACAGGTCAGGAAAAGCTTAACGCCCAATTGTATCTCAAATTACAGTTGAAATTATTGCCATCAGGAAAACTGAAAAACGACAGGATGTAGGTTAAGGATTAAGCTAAAATAGCTTAAGCCACATTACTATTGTTTTATGTGTTATCATTGTCTAATAGGACTAAAAATAGTTTTAAAATTGTTGTAGTTTCCTATTATTATTATTATTTTTTTCTTAACAGGTTGATGGTTGATTGTAATCAGACCCCAATAGAACGACAATGGCAAAAACAAAGACAAAATAGAAAAACCAGCAACAAAATGACAAAAAAATAACAACATACATATTTACACAACGAAAGCCATCTAAACAGCAAAAAGTCTGTTGTTAACTAAAACCGAAAAAGAACAAACTCATTTCAATATGAGCTGAAATGCATGGAAAATATGAGGGCAGTAGCAGAAAATAGTCTCGGAAACGGAAAAAAAATCGAAAAAAAGGAAAAAGTTTTGCAAGAACGGGGAAGTCTTAAAAATGACAAAAATCTCCAAAACGGAAAAAATCGATAAAACGGGGAAAAATCGCTTAGTCGAAAAATGTTGGCAAACCCAGAAAAAAAATCACCAATGGTTTTTTATTTCAAAAGTGTGTCTACAAGTTGTTTATCATTCGTGATTTTTCTTTTTAATATTAAATATTATTATAAAAAAAACCATAAAATGGTAAGTCGTATAAATTAATTAAAATTCTATGAGATATAATTGCAAGTTATTAAAAACCAGTGAAACACTTCAATGTTTATTAATAAAATTTGTAGCATCAGCTTCGTCAATTGCCGAAAAATTCGTCATTCGTTACTTGAATATTTATTACAAAAGTTCAAACAAGTGTTGAATAAAAGCAAAAATTTTTGAAGAGAACAAATAGTGTTCCAACAGTAATAATTTGAGTCGCAAATAGTGCTATTATTTTTGACTATTTCCTTAAAATTTCATTGTGAAGAAAAAGAAATATGTAAAAAAAATTGTAATTCGTGACTTATCTATTTGTATGGATTTTTGCTGTGGTAGTTTCTAATATCTGATTTCGGCGTTTCTGTTATTGTTTTTGGTTTTAAAGGAGAAGAAAACTAAAAAAAAACGTATAAACTAGCGGAAAACCGGTATGCAGGATATAAAGAAAAAACAAGGGAAAAGGTAAAGGCAATTACTCTTAAAACACCTTATTTTATTTATTAATTCCTCGGCTTTGATTTAAAAGTTCTAAGTAATGAGCTGAAATAATATAGGAATCGTCCTAAAATGAGGTAACGAATTACAAAACTTTTATGCGTTGATATGGTAATAAAAAAAAGAAAGCACGGTATCATGGGACACCGGGTAGGAACGCCTTTATGCCATCGGCATGCCCCCATTGATGAGGAAGCCTCCTCATCTTTATCGCCCTTCGCCACACCCCGCCTAGTCGCCGGACCCGGCACCATGACCACCACCAAAAATATAAATTATAGTTTGAAAACGAAAATTGCAGCCACATTGATGACACCAAGTAATTGAAGATAGCAGTTTCAACCTCTAGATGAGAAAAAAGATAATTCGTCAGAAAAAAAAACACTATCGCCTTGAAGATACTTAGGCGATACTTATCAAGGATTTAGCCGAGACACCTTCACTTAGCAAGGGCACTAACCTTTAGCCAAGACACACGCCTTGTCCAAGGACTCCAAAAAAAATTGGACGAAAATCTCCCCTAAATCCCAGAAGTTCCCCGGAAAACAATGGCAAGACCGAAAACCATAAAAATTACCAAAGCGGCAAGACTGAGTTTTTAAGAGAAAATCGCAAAAAGTAAAATAACCCACAAAGTTGAAAAAATCGCCAAGAAAAAATACGTGCCAAATCGGAGAAGAAATCGTTGAAAAGAAAAATAATCGTCAAAACGGTAAAAATCTCCACATAAGACAAAATAATTAAAAGGTTTATAATAGGGATGGGTAAGTGAAAAAAATATATCGATATATATCGATATCGATATATTTTTAAATATCGATCGGCATCGATATATATTAGGGATGTAACGAATACCGATACCGATACCGATATATCGGCGATACTTCAGATTTTCCGATACATCGGTATCGGCGATATTTTACTGTCGATACGACGATACTTTTAAAATTTTTTTTAGAGTTTTTTTTACCAAATAATTTATTTTTGTTCAATTTTGCCATGAATTAAATTCACTTCATTATTTTTTAAATCTTATTAATATCAATTTTAAAAATTAATAATATTTTATGCTGTTATTTTGTAAAAAAATTATTTATTTTTTGTTCATTTTACCATGAATTCAAGTTCAAGTCGTTGTTTTTTAAATCTTATTCCAGCAAAAAAAGACACTCCAAAGAAGTCCTGAAAATGTAGAATTCGCGATCCGGAAGTATTGCAAATTTGGATAATTTCTAATTAGTTTTACATATCCTTGCCATTGCAAGAAGTTCTGTTTTTCGATTACCAATCACCGAATTGGAAGCGATGCTAGGACAAATTTCTTTTTTGGTGTTCTATAATGGTTTTTCCTCAAGGAAAAAGGATAAAAAATTACCAATTTTCACAATTTTTTTTATGCGAATTTAAACTCAAAACGTTATTTTCATGTAAATTTAAGTGATTAAATATAAACTTTTAGAAGACTTTTAATAATTAAGCTATTAAATTATTTAGAAGAATATTAGTTGATAAATGTTCTTTAAAAAATCGATTTTTTAAAAAGCATGGCGAGTATTTTTTAAAATTACAAGGGCATTAAAAATTTTTTCTTGCTTTTCTACTAATTATTTGCATATTTTTAATATAGATTTTTTTGAAGCGAAGAAAATGTAGCTCCTTAAAAATTACTTCCAATTTTTTATACTGCGTTAAAATCAATTTTAAATATTCTCTCTTACAATGTAATTTTGTATAATAAAAAAATTGCACTTGAGTTTTGTTGATCTAAACTTGAACTCAATTTCAATATTCGTATCGGTATCGGAATCGGTATCGGCGATATTTATTTTTAAATATCGGTATCGGTATCGGATCGGCAAAACGGCGTATCGTTACATCCCTAATATATATCGAATAAAAATATCGATATATCGATATTTTTCAACAATGATAATTCATACGTAGTCCCCAAATTTTTTTTAAATAAAACAAAAAAATTACCTTTCTTATAAATAATTAAGCTGGAAAGAGTTAATTTTCAAGATCCTTACTGTTCGACCAATATTTCATGGAACATACATTAACAAAATTACACTGAAAGAATGATACTTTTTCGAATAGACAAAATATTATAAATAAAACAAAAGATTTTGTTAGACTGAATTTACATTATGAAATTTTTTCATGAAATTTTTTTCAATTCTGTTGTAAAGTTGCTACGTATTTCACCGTCTGTTTAAACGTTGAAATTTTCCAGTAATTGTCTTGAAATTTTTTTGATAGTTCTCTTTTGAAATAAAGTTTGTACGTTCGTTATAAAAATAAATGCATGTATATCTTTAATTAAATATTGAAAAATATTTACAGCTAATAAAATGTATGTAAAACACTATTTAAAAAATAAAATTTAAACAATTTTAAAATATAACCGTCAACGAAAGAAATGAAGACGAAACAATTGTCAAAAAATCCCCTCAAAATAGAAGTCATGCCATTTCTCCTACCCCGTTTGCTTCTCTACACCTCTTGCCTATAAAACAAAATTTCATGCAACTAATTTCTAGTAATACAGTCTTAGTAATATTCTATTTGACAAAGACTGTGCCGAAATGTTTTTGAAAATTGCACGAAAAACACAACCAAAGCTAAAAAAATATCGAATTTGATATTGTCGATATATTTGGAAAAAAATATGGATATATCGATATATCGAAATTAAATACATCGACGATATATATCAATATATTTTTAAGAAAATATCGATATATCGATATCCCTAGTTTAAATTTACATTAAAAATTTATTAACTAAACCTTTTATAAACCTTTAATAGCTATTATTACTTAGACAGTAAATGTAAATTGCTTCAAGATATTTTCAATAAATTTGTTAAACGTTTCTCAAATCTTTCAAATGAAATTCTCATTAGGATTAAATACAATATGAACATAATGGGGGAAAACAAAATAAAAAATTAAACAAAGACACGAAAGGAGTTAACGAAAGGAAAGTATGAAACAAAAAAGCGTTTAATAAACCAGAGTGTGCAAACAAACAAAACTTTTCGCAAACGTTTCATGCGAAGGCACAAACTTTTAAAATATTTTAAATCGTTGTACATGAGCAAAACCAAAACAAATACTTTGCAATGACAAAAAAATGGAAACGAAAGAATTGGCTTTTCACTCATCTGCATGCTTTAATATCCCGTTTCAATCGTACAATTGCAAACAAAACAAAAGCAAAAATGTATTTCGTTGAATGGTTCATTGTATTTTTTTTTAGCATAAATACACTAACACATTCTCTACTATGATGAGCAAACAAATCAATAGGGAAACGTTTGTAAATGTATTTTCTTAAAAGTTTTCAATTTTGTTCTTGTTCTTTGCTTTTCTAGCTGCGAACATTTAAGTTAATGTAGATTTTGTGTACACAAGCACAAACAATACAAAACTAAATGGGACTATCATTCTCGTTGTTATTGTTTTGTTTTTCTTTTGCACATTGAAAAATACAAAACAAAACGAAAGCAAACGTTTCGTTTAGTTTATTTTCCTACTCTGTAATAAACACAAGTCAATCTTATGTCAAATATTAAATATGTAATGTAATATGAACAATATGTTAATGATATATAAACAACGTGTAAATGTTATAAATACATATTACATAAAAATTTCAGTAATATATCAATATGCTATATCAACAATTTGTAAATCAGATCTAAATAAGCCGAAAGGAGTTTTGTTTCTACCCGGTATCCCCCATGACACCCTGTGTTCTTTTTAAGTTTATAGTGAAAGCTAATAAAACATAAAATCATTAAGACCCCACGTAAAATAAAAAAAGCTAGAAGACATTAAGTGAAAACAGCCGCTTTTTTATACAAAATTGCTTATTGTATATAGAGAATCTAGTTAAAAACACAATTTTCGTTAGATCAGGTCGTTCTAAAACCACCATCGCACAAAAGCATAGAAAACCCATAAAACAACATGAAAGCGATTTTCCTCTGTTGCTGCAATTTGAATCCGAAAATAAGGCCATAATCACAACCTCATCACAGAAAAACAAAAGATAAACAAACAAAAAGTATTCCTTTTTATGATGGCAACAAACAAATATTTTTATGACCTCTAGGTTTTCCTTAAAGGATAATTCTTTTCACGTTAAAAATGTGGCCAATGTTAAAAGCTTTTTAGATTTATTTTTTTAATAGTAAATAGGCTGTAAGTTTATGCCTTAAAATTTCTAAAGATGGCTTTTAATGAATTTCTTTTTGTTTCAATATTAAAATAGTAGCATTGAAATCTTAATGTTCTCAGGTAAAAGTTTAATTTGCATTTCTAGAAATAATTGATTTTAATATCACCAATGGAGGGGGTTTTTACCACTTTTTTAAGAAAGATAAAAAAATACCCATGCAACGAAGAGTTGGAGTGTTAAAATATTCCACAAAAATGTTTCTCGTGGTATTTTCCATACAAGTGATGACCACATATTATACCTTAAACGTAAAGCCTACAAGATTTCCTATGCCAAGTGGCTATGCCCAATCGTCTACAAGCAGAGTTTGTAGCAGCAGCTTCGGTAACGACTGTAGCCATAATCCGATTCGAAGGACCATAAAAAAGTTGCAACCGATAATTGCAATTGTTGTCTCTGATTGGCGGTGCCAAAGTAGATTTTGTAGACTATAGGTCTACACCAGCAGAATGGAATACGTATTTTCTGTGCCGCAGCCAACTTTATCAGCATTCAGGTGTCTTGGGTTACGTTGAAACCTAAATAGTAATATACTGAAATAATTTTGTTCATAAATTCTTTGAATTTCGACATTAATCCAATGAAAAACTTCATTAAAACTCAACCAGTTTTGCTAAAATTATTTTAATTAAAATTTCATTATACATATGAAATAATTTCATTGATCCGATGTAACAATTTCGCTAAGCTAATAATAAACATATTTCATTAGTTTTAATGAAATGGTTTTATTATTTTAATTAAATTATTTTTTTATTTTAATGAAATTCTGTCATTATTTTAATGAAAATTGTTCATTATTATAACAAAATTATTTCATTGTTTTAATGAAATTATTACATTAATTAGCAGCTTATCTCTTTTATAGACTATTTTAATTTATTGACAATTCCTTGATTCCCATAAATTGCTTTATAGGCAACGTCTTAGCTACTTCTGCCGACGGCACTGTCAAAACAATGTGTCTATGAGTGTATAATAAATAATAAGAGAGAGTACAATAACAACAAACATATTTTTGTTGTTGGCTTTTGGTTGCCAACTGTAAACATAAATGAGGGTATGTTTTTTAAAAAATAAAATATATGAATATGTGACTTATTTGATCGGTCTTTCATAAATTCGATGAAATTTTTCATCAAAACAATGAAATACATTTCATTGATACTATGACTTTCAAGGTCATCAATTTTTAATTTTTTTTATAGTATATATTTTAAGAACTTTGAAAATAGATAAAAACATTTTCTCAAAACTTAAAGCGATTTTCATAATTTGACAAAATGTTTTCATAAATCTAATTAAACTTTCTAACGGAACTATGAAAGCTAATGAAGCAATTCCAATGGAATTATTTCACAGTATTCGTGAAATTTCATTCGAATTGTGAAAAAAAATTCAACGAAATTGTTTCATTAGATTTATGAAGCGAAATTCGTTTAGTGCAAAGCTTTCTTAATTCGTACTTCTTTTTATCCATTCATATAAAATATTCAGATTCGGATTCATCGCCCAAAACACCATAGGAAACCACATTCAGTTGAGCCATTTCAAAACATTGTAAATTTGTGTTTTAGTTGTCGGAGCTGGGCGGACGAATGAAACATTAAATAAAATAAGCTAATGATGTTTGAAAATTTTATATCTATGTTGTTGTTAACTATTAGATTTAGAGAAAAGTTGTTAGGAAAGGAAATGTTGCAAACTTCACAAGCAACATTTTCCTCATATAAAAGTTTTTTTGTGAAATTAATATTTTGGAAGCTATAAGACAAATTTTATGGTTTTTCCTAAATTTGAGCGGGCCCCAAACCGATTTACCTGAAGATTTGGCAGTATAATTTGTTTACCAATTGTCACCAAACTGGGGTGGGACTGGGAGACATCGACTTTTTTCAAAATAAGGATCCCCCAAATGTATATACATAATATGCATATATTATATGCGCATATGTATATGTATGTATTTCTTGTAATACAATGATTTTTACCAATCTTTTTATTAGACTCTAAGGATTATTTCTATTAACTATATAAACAAATAGTAAATTATTCGTCATAAACAGTTTATTCGCTAAAATTTAATATATTAAAAAAAATCATAGTCTTAGGCCTCAAGTATTAAAGCAATAAAGATATTTTCTTAGACAGACATAAGCACAAAAATAAAGAAGAGATAGAATATGGATAGACATACATACACACATAGCACTCATTTGCGTCTGAAAAGTACTAACTCAAAAAGCATACATAGTTGCCAGCAAATAAATTTATTGGAGCAAACAAAAATTATACGATTCTCTTTTGGTAATATTAACGTTTATGTATATACAAATTTTTGGTTTAATGGCAGTTAGGGAACGGTTCTTATACTGATAGAAAAAGCGTCATAACGCCGATGTAATTTGTCATCAATACTATGTCAAGTGTCTTTGTTTTTGACCCCACGGTACTTTTCATCATTGTGATGTCAACCTTTACATCAGCTGGTCATTAATGCCAATGATAACAAATCTATCATCAATCCAATGACACACCGACATCAGGGAAATGACGAATTGGAATCAATTTAATGTCAAAATGTCATCAATATAATGTCGCTCATTAAAAAACCGTCATAATGTCACTGATTAAAAAGCCGTCATTTCGTTTTTGACCAACTAAAACATTGGCAGCACAAAGTCATCATAAACATCATTGATGCGACCGACATACATATGATGACTAAGTGTCATCAATATAATGAAAAGGTATCATACTCTCGTATGCTTCATTGTTTTTAAATGGTGTTCTTATGGAAAGGTGTCTTACGAACAACATAAGCCATATGTTATGAGAATCGATTGATAAATATTGATTTTATTAGCAATTAAGTGAACACACCCATACATTTAAAAGCTACTTTCTTGATATATTTACTTAAATGCTAATAAAATCAACATTTATCTTTTTTATGATGTATGGCTTATTTTGTTCGTAAGACGCTTGTCCTTAGGAACAACAATTAAAAGGTAAACTTTTTTAATTTTTTTATGACCCTTTAGCAAGAAACAAATAAATAATTTTGCATGAAAAATCGCATTTTTCAATACTAATTTTTGAATAACTCTGAAAGCGTTGATCAAATCAAAAAAGGTTAGTTAGGAAAATTTGAAAATAATTTTGCATATTTCAATGTTTTATTGATCGAAATCGGGCATAGCGTTCTCGACTTAGGGTGATATATACTGATGTAACTATTGGAATTATTAGTCATGGCCATTAAAAAAATCTGTACGTAATAGAAGAAAACTTATAACGGATTTTGATTTTGGGCATTAAACTCTTTGTATTTCACATTCTTTTATTTAAAGGACATTTGCTTTGCAGGCCACTATTATTATAGTATTATAAAGTAGAATATTATTAATTATTCTGGCTTGAATTCGTTTAATTTAATTTTTCAATTAAATTATTGTTATTTGGAAAGAAATTCTACAGCATTAACAATTAAAAAGACAGAGACAATTTTTGACACCATGATGCTTCAAGACCGAACACGATCTCATCATCAGAATTCTTGTCTGCGTAGAGCTGACTACAAACCACGGTAGCTGCAGTTAAGTAGAAGAATTCGGAAGAGGTATATACAACTGCGGGCAAGTTTTCTAACTTCATTTCGCACTTGTAAGTTGTTTCAACTTTCATTTGATGGTTTGGTTTGATGGAGGGAAATAATAAAAGTTTAATTGAACAACAAGACAGACTATCAAATAAATTTTGCATAACATTCTACTATAGGTCTTCAAAGACACCCAAGCTTCAGTCTCAACTTGAACGCCAGAAATCATTCAAAGCGAGGAAAATTTTTGTGGAAGATTTTAACACCTCTTCTAACAACTCTTCGTATAGGTATTTTCGACAGTCTCTTAAAAAAGGGCAAAAATCTTCCCTTCAACGGCGATATAGCGGGCTGAAGTGTTATAAAAAAAATTTTCCTCCTGGTGTTTTACATAAAAGTGCTGTACACATCTTATACCTTAAACGCAAGGCTTCCAAGATTTCTTGTGCTGAGTACTAATTGTAAATAAGTACGAAATCAAGTCTTAAATATATTTTAGGTTTTGAATGATTTCTGACGTTGAAGTTGATTCTGGAACTTGCAAGTCGTTGAAGACCTGAAGTCGAATTTCATGACAAGTATTTTTGTAGAGCATTTTAGCCTGCTAAACCCCCGCTGAAGGGACGTTTTTTGCTCACTTTTTTAAGAAAGAAACAAAAAGACCAATACAACGGAGATTTAGTTAGTTAAAATGTTTCACAAGAGTGTTTCTTGTGGTGTTTCGCATATTTGAAAAAATTTCAAATAAATTAAAATCAGTACATAGTGACAAAAATACCAATGTAAAATCAACATGTCGCAATGTTCCTGTCAACATATTAACGTATTAAATCAGGCTATCAATGCAAAAGTGGTGTAGCTCAAATTATTTATTTTTTTTTGTTGCTGGTCTGGTGTTAAATGCATTTCTTACATTACCATCTATTAATACAAAAATAGAGTAAGTCACCTTTTGGTTTCAAAATCAGGTGAAGATGAAAAATCGTTTTGCACAGAATATAATACAACAAATTAATAGAGAAAAAGTGGTGTAAATTCCCATTATCTGCTAATTAAATTTTTTGCAGTTACACCACTTTTCCACTGATAGCCTCAAATGTATGAGAAATAATTTGATGTTTAAGTGTTTTGGTGTTTATTTGCTTTGGTCTTAGCTAAAATGTTCTGTTGTGCTCAGTTGTGTGACTTATTTTTGTTTTGTTGTTGTTTATTTTAATGTTCGTGCTGTGTAAATATAAGTAGCCGACAAACTTCGCATTAAGAGCAAAAGTTTCCTGCTGCTGGTTTAAAATTATCATTGCTTCATATTAAATTTACAAGAAAAATTATTAATCTAATCTTAAATCTCTTAAAAGAATATTGTTATCAACGTTGCATTTCATTTTAAATCAACATGACTACAACTATAATTTCAAATAAATTTTATGTTAAATCATCAATTAAATCATGTTAAATTAAAATGAAATTCGTGTTGCTTATGATGGTATTTATATTAGTGTATATCTAAAGTATATTTGAGGTTGTTGTGGCTGCAGTGGTAAACGCGTTGACTACCAAGCAAGTCGCCCGAGTTAAAATCTTAGCTGGGGGAGCCACCTCAAACATGAATTTTTCCATCGCCTATGCTAACACACATCTCGTAAGTAGAATAATTAATAAAATGGTTACCTTAAATTCATGTTGTTTGAACTTGAAATAACTTTTGATTCAATATGATTCTTCGTGTTATTTTAGTATCAAATTCACTTCCGTTTTTTTAATTGAAACAACTTTGATTCAACGTGATTCTTCGTGTTATTTCAGTATCGATTTCACTTTTTTTTTACTTGAAATAACTTTGACTCAACATGATTCTTCGTGTTATTTCAGTATCGAATTCATGTTGTTTCAATTCGAAATAATTTTGATTTAACATGATTCTTCGTGTTATTTCAGTATCAAATTCACGTTGTTTCAACTTGAAATAGCTTTGATTCAACATGATTCTTCGTCTTATTTCAGTATCAAATTCACGTTGTTTCAGCTTGAAATAACTCTGATTCAACATGATTCTTCTTATTATTTCAGTATCCACTTCATTTTGATTTAACTGCACTGGAATATTAAATCAACATGAAACAACATTATTTCAAAAGGAAAAATGTTCTTTGAGGTTTATTGTAAAATCATGTTTGAATAAATATAAAACACATGTGAAGCAAAATCACTACCGAAAAAATTTTAATTAACCTTCTTTTCGACGATTTTAATATGAACATTTTTTGTGAGTAAGTGCAAGTATTCAAGTTATCATTTTAAAATTTAGTAAAAAAATTATTCTTGATATATTGAGTTATGGCATTATTGTTGCTAGCGGGCGATATATTTGTTTTTGATAAATGTTTGCAAAAAGAATTTTATGGATTTCAATAACATAATTTCAAAGAAAACAAAAACCCAAAGATGTGGAAAAGAAAAATTTAATAAAAAGAAGAAAATAAAACTTAATTTGTCTTGATTGAGTTCGTCATCGTTCATAATTTTTGTGTATTTATGACAAATTATCTAAATATTACAGATTTTTTTTTAGAGAAAAATTCATAATATACATAGTTTGAAAATTCATTGCTATAGACACATTTATTACATACATTAAAAGAAATGTGTAAGTGTTTCTTTTAAAGTTTGAATTTTTTAGATTTGCCACAAAATATTTTATTTATGATTAAAAACAGAATCTCTGCCAAGGAAGAAAATAAAAAATTTAATACGCACCACATACAATATAATGAATTGAAAAAAGAAATAAATGTCTGTCTATTGGTTACAAAATCAAAGCAGAACAGTATTTTGTTTCTCTGATGTAAATTTTCGCATACAAGTTTATGCGAACGTGACGACAAGTCCTTTTTTTCTTTTGTTTAAAGAACAGCAAAAAAGGAAAAAGTAATTTGGAAAACAATAAAAAGACTCTTATGAATGGGACACTTAAACGGCAACAAAAATAAAAACAAATTTATAAAACAGTAACAAAGAAGAAAAATAAATATAACAAAAAAATGTTTACGCAAAAGAGTATTATTTTTATCATTATTACATAAACAAACACACACACACACACAGAGAGAGAAGATAAAAATAAATTATTAGATCCATATAAAGATGAGATAAATGTTGCTAATACACCAGAGTCTTAAAAGTAAAAATATTTTAGTGTTTTATGCGTAGTGTTTTATGCGTATGTGTGTGATTTTGCGTATGTGAGTGTTTGATTACTTTGAGTGTTTTTGTACAGTACACGATACGAGGATAACACCGCGTGACATATTTTAATTTTTTCTATTTGGCAGAAACAAAACTATATATCCATTAATCTAGAGAAAAAACATAGTCGAACTGCGTACTTGGTTTTTCATTTCCTTACCTCTTGTCCTTTTTAAAAGCCTTTACATTTTTTGAGAATGCTTATTTTAATTTTTTTTTCATATTAATATGTAAAATTTTTTTGCAACACGTAGTGGTAACATAATCTGTTAGAATCTATAGTAAGCTCGTACCCTGCTGCTAACGAGACGCTCAACGCTCTGATTTAGTTAGGACCCTAGAAGGGACAAAATCATAAAATTTTAAGGTCTTATAGAGTTAACTTAAGGCTACAAGATATAATTTTTAAGACTTTTTGATGAACATTTTCAAGGATATGGAAGGAATTTTTTGAAGACAATTTTTTTTTTTTGTTCAATGAAGGAAATATTTTTATAAAATTCTACAGAGCCTTCCCTTTTATTAGGTACTACTATTGCAAAGAAAATTTTAAATATTAATATAAAAACAACAATTAAAAGAAGCATTCTCAAAAAAATGTAAAGTCCTTTAAAAAGAACAAAAGATGAGAACATGAAAGGCCAAAAAGGCAGATTAATTATGGTTAGTCTCTAGATAGATATATAGTGGTTTTTCTGCCCAAGGATGTGGAAGAATAGTTGAAGATCAACTGAACAAAAATTTAAAAGATGTCCTTGGAAACAATTTTTCTAAAATGTTTCCTTCAAAATCTTTATTTGATTGTTTTGCAAAATATATAAAAATATATATTAACTTTAAATAAACTCTGAAATGTACACACATTTTACGATTTTATCGCTCTCGGCTCAAAATTAATGGTTGTTTTTTATAAAATAATTTTCTACATATGCACAATTTTTATAGAAATTAATTTTTTGCCGCGAAAAAAATTGTCACAGCTCCTGTACTAAGAGATATAAAATTATAAAATTTCGAAGTCTTATAAATTTAATTTAAGGCTACAATATATAATTTAAAAAAAAATTAATGAAAACTTTTAAGGATATAGAAGGATATATTTTTAAAAGTACATTTTGTTTATATTTTTGTTCAGAAGAACTAAAGTAAATATTTTTATAAAATTATACAGAGCCTTCCCTTTTATTTGGTAACAAGTTTGCTAAAAAAGATTAGATACTAATATTAAAAAAATATATATTAACATTCTTGAAAAATTTTAAGGCTGAGGCCACACGGGCGTTTTTGCTTTTTATGTTAAATTTGAAACTTCTCAATTTTTTTAGAACTTCAAATTTAATATAAAAAGTAGAAACGCCGCGTTTTAAAAACACCCGTGTTGCCTCAGCCTCTAAGTCCTTTAAAAAGGACAAACGATGAGGAAATGAAAAACCAAGTACGCAGTTTGACTATATTTTGTTTTTAGATTAATAAATAGTGGAATTTCTGCAAAAATGCTGTCACGCGGTGTAATTGGCAGGGACCGTAACTGTTATGAATTTTTTCGAAAAAGTCAAATAATAATAGTTATTTTTGACCAATATGTTTTCGGTCAAAAAATAATGGTTAGTTCAAAAATAAAAGTTAAAATTAGTTAAAAATAAAAGTTAAAATGTGACTTATATTTTTTTAGTTAAAAATAAAAGTTAAAATTTCAAAAAAGAACAAGTAATATTTGGAGCTAATAATCTCACATGGTGAATATCCTACTAATTAACATCGATTTAGCTTGTAAGTGAATATAAGGAGCATCAATAGCTCTTATATAAAATTTCGTTAAATAAATTGGTTCAATATTTGATGCTCCTGCTCGCTATTATCAAGCATGACAAGTATTTAAAATAAACAAAGAATGCTGGGGTAGCGACTTCTAAATCTGTTTGAATTTTAACTTTTATTTTTGACCCCAAAAAAAAATATCGGTCAAAATATAACTTTTATTTTTGACTAAAAAAATATCAGTCACATTTTAACTTCTATTTTTTACCGAAAAGTATGAGTCAAAAAATAACAGTTATATTTTCACTTTTTTGAAAAAAGTAACAAAATAAAAGTATTTTTAGATTTTTATTCCTTAGCTCACGACCATCATACTGCTATACTCAAATATCGTATAGACAAATTATTTCTGTCTGACTTTTTGAACTGAAATTTTGAAAATAATTGTTATTTTCGGTCCCTGGTAATTGGTGAAAAACGTTTTAAAAAATTCTAGATTTTTGGAGCAAAGCCATTTTTTTCGCCAACGATATCTCCCGAACAAATTAATCGATGTTGATGGAATTTTCGGCACCAAAATAAGAAGATCGATCCCCCGAGAGTTTTGGAAGTAATTTAAAAAAATCTCTAAAATCCGATTTTAGCACTAATTACACACTACAACAGCCAATCTGGGGGGTGAGAAATTCCAAGTCAGGGTGATGGTACTAGGTCAGTATAGTAAAACCCTCAAAGGGTTTGGCGTTCGTATGTGTCAGTTTTTTTTATGACCTTTTAAAGTTTTTCCTTATCTTGATGTTTTTTCGCTTAGTTGTAACATTTTGGCAAAAACGTAGTTTAACATAACTCGAGAACCACTTGTCCGATTTTGCTAAAACAAACTCAAAAAAATTAAGAATTACAATTTCTCTCATCTGTTTCTATACCGTTTTCCTATATGTGCAACACTTTCGAAGTTAAAAATGAATGTATGAAGGGAAAGAAGTATTTTTTGCCTAAAAATTTATATATATATTTTTTTTAAATTCATAAAAAATCCAAAGTGGAAAAAAGTGCCAAAACTAATTACTTTCGCGTAAAGTCACATAACTCATGAGCAAAAAAAGGGATAGATCATGAAAATCGATGCACGCGTTTCTCATTTATTCACAATTAGGTAAATGTATGAATTTCAAAAATTTGCTCCAGATATGCACAACATTATTTGGAGAAAACATTGACACTCACAAGCCGAACTCTCTCATATTTTTCTACTGTACTAAAAGAGAAATATTGATGTGGCAACACTGGTTCTGTAATGTTCACATAAAACATGCATTGTCATTATACATTTTCTCTTTCTCACACTGGTTCTGTGATTTTTGTCATTCAACAAGTGCCGACGAACGCGAACAGTAAAAGTGATTTTTCTCCAGTTTTTTAAAAGTGAACAAAAGAGAACAGAATATGGAACTGTGCAAGCCAGATATAATAGCTTTTGCTACTGCTGTGGTGGAAATTTCAGTACGGATTTTGTTCAAACATACGAGATGTACTTGGAAAAATAGAAGACGTGAAAGTATGCCATTCGGTATCCCAATGACTTGGACTAATCCTGCTGATGGTGGAGTAAGCTTGTGTGGCAAGACAAGGATGATCTTGATGATAAAGAATTTTCAGGAGATGCAGAAGGGCCAACAGTGGAGTCACACATTGACATTATGTGTGGTTCAGAAACTGATGATAGCGATCAATGCGATGCCACTAGTCCCGAACAACCACCATCGAAAAAGTCTAGGCAATATTTATTAAAATAAATAAAAATAAATAAATAAAATAAAAATAAAAAATTATAAAAATGTTTACTTAATTTTTTTAGTAGTTTATGGCCAGAAGTCTGGAGTTATTGGGGAAAATTTATAAAAAAGGCGATAAATGACACTTTTTTGAATAAAAACATATATCAATATTCTTGTCAAAATGGGATACCTTCACTTAATTGTAAATACAAGCAGAACGCGTTAATCGATTTCTATGATCTATGTCGCATTTTGTTTATAGGTTATGTGACTTTACACGAAATTAATAACACTTGATCCTTTTTTCCGTTTTGGATTTTTTATGAATTAAAAAAAAAATTTAATTTTTAGGCAAAAAATATATTTTTTCTCCACAAATTTATTTTTACCGGCAAAACTGTTGATTATAAAGAAAAACGTTATATAAACGGATTAAAGAAATTGTAATTCTAAATTTTTTTGAGTTTGTTTTAGCAAAATCGGACATGTGGTTCTCGAGTTATGTTAAACTACGTTTTTGCCAAAATGTTACAACTAAGCGAAAAAACATCAAGATAAGGAAAAAATTTAAAAGGTCATAAAAAAAACTGACACATACGAACGCCAAACCCTTTGAGGGTTTTACTATACTGACCTAGTACCATCACCCTGACTTGGAATTTCTCACCCCCCCAGACAATAATCCCAAAAATGTTCCATAGTGTTATGAATAAGTACGGAAAAACCCTTAACCCTTTTAAGTTTTGACTTATTTCTGGCGTTTAATGTGCTGTTTCCACAATGCAAACAAGCGAATTGATTAAAAAATTTGTATGGAAAATGCAAAAAAAAATTGACTGCTTTTCATATAAATTTTAGACAAGCAATGCTTGTTTGCATTGTGGAAACAACACATAAATGTAATCTTTAACTTTAATAGTGTCTTCAAAGACTTAAGGTACGGTAAAAAACATAACCACTACTTTTACTCAGGGTTAATGGAATTTAACAAAATAAAGTTAGTTATGCTGCAAAAAGCTATTTTTATATTATTTTTAATAAATACGAGCCCATATCTAAAAAATATTGGAATTAAAGGATATTCAATTTAGCTTGTCTGTTGGTTACGTTTTTTACGGCAAATATTTGCCAAGTGTGACTGTACCTTTATAGTAGAATTTTATGACAAAAATATTTTGTAGGACATTTCAGCCCGCTATATCGCTGTTTAAAGGGATTTTTTTTTTGGCGCGTTTTCAAGAAAGGGACAAAAAAGATCCATGTCTGGGTGTATTCACTTATTTTATTCGTAAGACACCTGTCTTTAAGAACAATAACTAACAATTAAGCTTTTTGCAGTTTAAAATTTTTTTGGGGTTTTTAAAAAGAAACCATTTTTAAATGTTTAACACTTTTTTCAATCTTAATTTGTGTATGAATCAGAAAGCTTTAAGGAAATCAAAAAAAACTATGTTAATAAAGTTTAGTATTTTCAAATTACCGGATACAAGTAAGAGTCGATTGTCACAATTGTTTCTTTGTTGATGGAAATATTCTTTGGTTATCCTGAACCATTTCGAATTCGAGCTACTTTGCTGCAAAATGTTTAATTTAGCCCATATGTTCTAAAAGCCTAAAAACTTGGACTCAAAAACAAAATTCACTTGCAGAAACTCGTAAGTGTATTTATTTATTTGGCAAAACCACAAAAAATTAAATTTTTGGGATTTGTTGAAACTTTCATAGAAATTCTGATTATTATTCTCAGAAGCAAATCACATTTTCTCTACTGGCTTAGTATCAATTACCTAAATTCCTATATAATTGCAAAATTTCTTTGAAAAATAGGAATAATTAATTAATTTATAGCATTAAAAATAAATATTAATATGTAAAACAACACCACATTGCACAATTTTTGCACTTGTTTTGCCAAAATTGCTTAAATCTGAATGCACTGCGCTGAGAACTACAAATAATTTTGTAAATTTTGATATGCGATATGTTTGGCTGTGTACGTTTCTCTTTTAAACGCGTAAAAGTAATGGAGTTGTAAACAAAAACTTGTACTGATCAGAGGATCAACGAATGAAAATTTTATTACGGATCTTTTCATTGAATTTGTAGTAACTTTCTTATTTTCTGTCTGATGTTAATAACAATTTTACGCTTACTACGTTTGGAATCAATTTTAGAAAATTTTTTTAAAATAATGAATTTTGAAAATATGTAAAAAAAAAATTAAACTTAAGTGCCATAACTCAGGGAATTTTGATCCGATCACTATTGTTTATGAATTGACTGAAAAAAGGAAGACATATTTATGCAACAGTGAAAAATTTTTATAATTCAGAAGAACGGGTCTCAAGATTTTCGGAAAAAGCTTTATAACTGAAGAAAAACGTGTTTTTTTGTTTTTCGTTAATATATTTTTTCGCTTCTTTAGAAAAGTAAATGAATGCCATCCATATTCGTGTTCAGCGATCCCAAATTAGCTTAGAAAATATCTCTTTTTTTTTATATTGTTTCAAAAAGTATTAATGAACGTATAAGTAATTATTTTTAGTTTAAAATTCATAAATCATACGCACCATAATCAAGGCAAACTTATGCTGGGATTTTTATTTAATTTCTTCTAGAGTCTCTACCCAATTTTAAGAATACATATAAACATTAGCTGAAATGAAAACCACGTAACTATAGTTATTTTTTTATTATCTAGGAGAAAAAACTAGATGAAATACTTCAAGTGGCTAAAGTAGGTTGTACAGGTTGCCAGTTTAAAAGTTTAAAACCAGCCTACTTGGGTAATAGTTGGTCCCGATGTAATACGCAATAATTACTTAAAAATGCGATTTCGAATGTTTTGTTAGTTACGCGGATTTGCATTTCAGCTGACGAGTTATGTGCCTTTGAGAGAGATACATAAAGTAAAACTATTTCATAGCACTGTACAACAAAATCAAATTTGTTTTCAAAATAACAAGTTTCCAACGACTGATCCTCGTAGAGGCTACCAGGGCCCGTTTCTCAAGAAGTAAAAGTTACAAATCTAGCAGTAAAATACAAACAAAGCAACAATCAAATTTGTAAAAATGTTTTGTGTGTATTTTACTTGCAGATTTGTAACTTGTAGTTTTGAGAAACGGGCTCCAAAGCTTACATCTGGGAAGTTAAAGTTCCGCCATTTTGTGTAACATAAAATCTGGTTTTATGGGATATTTTTGCCTTTGGAAGTTTTGTGTCTTTGGCGAAATTTTAAGACAATAAAGCTTTCGCCTTTTTCAAGAAAGAGACAAATATCCACTATATAGCAAAGAGTTAGGATATTAAAATATTAAAAAAAATTTCGCGTACTGTACATAAGTACAATAAATAAACACTAGCGTGGTTAACGATCGACACAATCGTCCGTCTTCTAGATATAAATAATTTCATTAAGGCTCACAGAAAAATTATTCAACGTCATAAAAATCCATTTAAAAACAGCCACACAATCCCCCTTACTCCGTAAATATTTGTCGACGTGACGTCAAGATAATACCAAAAAAATTGGCACATTTCCACTCGTTATCGACAACAACTATTACTAACAGGCACTTACTATTCTCTAAGGCACAGAAAATGGGAAGAGGCTGTTAATAGTAGTAAATTTTTGTCGACAGCGAGTAGACAAGTGCCAATTTTTTGATATTGTCTTGACGTGACGTTGACAGATAGATATGGAATAAGGGGAAATATATAATGCAACTATGTGTAATTAGTTAATGATACATAGGAACTTTAATACATTGAAATTAAATAAACTCAGTAAAGAGCGATTTTGACTCGCACACGAAGGATTCCTTCCGTTCGCTACCATATTCATAATTCCTCTTTTTCGTTTTAGGAATTTTTATTTGTTTTTGGGACCTTTTCTGTTTTGAGATTTTTTTTTTTAGTTTTTTTCGTTTTACAAATTTATTTAGTTTTTTGCGATTTATTTAGTTTTGACGATTTTTTGGCAAATTCTTTTTTTGTGCGATTTTTTTATTTAGTGGGTTTTCTCTTTTTTTGCTTTTTTCGTTTAAGAGTTTTTTTTCGTTTTGGCGATTTTTTTAGTTTTGACCTATTTTTGTAATTTGACGATTTTTTTGTGCCTTTTTTTTTTGTTCTTCGTTTTGGCCATTTTTTTGGATTTGACGAGTTTTTTTAAATTTGGCGATTTTTTTTAATTTGGCGATTTTTTTTAATTCGGCGATTTTTTGCTAATGGTGGGTTTTTTTATTTTGTATTTTTTTGTTTGTTTTTGAAACTGTTTAATTTTGGTGTTTTTTTTAGTTATGGGGACTATTTTGTTTGGGTGTTTTTTTTTGTTTTAGGCCTTTTTACATTCTGGCGATTTTGTTAATGTTGTGTACTTTTTTAGTTTTGGTGTTTTTCTTCGTTAAGGTGCTTATTTCCTTTGGTGATCTTTTTAATTTTTGGTGATTTTTTTAGTTTTGGCGATTTGATTTCGTTTTGGCGAATGTTTTTTAATTTAAGCGATTTTTTGTTAATTTTTTGGCGGTTTTTCGTTTTGGTGCTGTTTTTTGTTTTAGCGTTTTTTTTTCTTTCTGGCGATTTTTCAATGTTGTCTACTGTTTTAGTTGTGGTGTTTTTTTCTCGTTTAGGTACTATTTTGTTTTGGCGATCTTTTTAATTTTTTGCGATTTTTCTAGTTTTTGGTATTTTTTTGCGATTTTATTTTAACACTTTTTTTGTTTGGTGATTTTTTTCGTTCTAGCGATTTTTGGCGATTTACTTTTCGACTTGTTCGTTTTATTACTTGAAGGAATATCCTTTAATTATTAATTTTGTTTGTTTCAATTGTTGTAGTGGTCAAAGTTACACATATTCTGTGAAAATTTCGGGTCTGTTCCTTTTACGGTTCTCCAGAGAGAAGCCCGTGACATACAAACAATAGGGTTCATTTTCACCTTTGGTGTACGGTACGCTAAAAAGAGCAGTCACATATAGAAACAAAATACCCTCCAATGAGGTAAACCAATTTATTGACCCCTCTTGCCTTTTGCTCCTATGCCATTCCTAAAATTCTGCCACATGAACACATAGAAACAAATGTCTTTTTATTGTTACTTTCTTTCCAAAATCAGTTGAACAACAACACATACATGCTTTTTTTGTTTTTTGTTTCTTTTATTCAACTTACATGCATGAGCAATACGTGTGGATGCATTAGTAGCAACTTTAAATGCTTATAGCTCCCAAAATACTGGACCGGTTTTAACCAAATATCAATTGTACACATCTGTCAATAAATATGTTTAAAATGGTATAAGTTTAAGGTTTGATCAAAATCGGCCGTATAATGTGAGCATAAGCTTCTTCACAAGGAATCGGTTTGCCTATTAATTATATAGATATGTACATATGTGCATAAAACTGCCGAGCGGGCAAACATTATACCTAAAATTTAACTATTAGAAGATTTCCTATGTGGATTCACTATAACAATGTGCCAAACGGAGAATTTTAACTACCCCTAAAGTAAGTCCCACATGTAAACGCCGATACACGTATTACATATTTTTTGTCCTCTCTACCAGGCTCAATCGTTAGAATCTTATTGTAAAAAATTGTTAATATTGTTGTAGGTACTCGTACATGCAGTGTAATTTCTTTGTATCTTAGAAACAAGTACTCAGGGCCAGCAAGTGAGACTAGGTTTATTTACTATATATTTTATAAACTGGTAAATTTCCACTAGTTATTGCTTAATACAACTTCTCCCGAAAAAGCGGTTAAAGGATGACATTAACAATATGAAAATAGTGGTGAAGTTAACAAGGAAGTTGAATTCCATTTTAAGAAGGACGATGAATTGTTTGTTAGTATGGATAAATTTTTTGTTGTTCTTATTCAATGTTATGGTTTCTATAGTTTTTGTTGTTGTTCATTTTAGCAAATTTACAAACTAGTTTTATGTGTTGTCGTTGTTTTATTGTCCTTTTATGTTATTTTTCCTTTTTCTTGTTTCATTTTATGGTTTGATACGAAAAAAAAAACTGAAGTAAAAAAACAACAACTCAGACGAAAAAGTATGTATAAAATACATCCATCCATACATACAGATGGGGCATTGTTTTTGAAGCGGACAACCCAAAAAATTTTTTTTGCCGAAATTTCTTGATATTTGGCATAAATATAGTTCTAGTAGGTATAAATTAGGGATCTAACGATACGCCTTTTTGCCGATACGATACTGATACCGAAATATCGGCGGTATCGATTCCAATATCGATACGCATATTGAAATTGAGCTCAAGTTTAAATTGACAAAACTCGAGCAGGGTAATTTTTTTATTATACAAAATTACTGTACCAGAGATTATTAATATTAAAAATTGATATTAACCCAGTATAAAAAAAATGGAAGTAATTTGTAAAAAACTACATTTTCATTGCTTCCAAAAAATCTATATTAAAAAATATGCAGATAAGTAGAAAAAAAAAATAAGTTAAATTTTATTTAAGTCATACAAAAATTTGTAATTCCTTTATAATTTTAAAAAGTACTCGCCATACTTTTTAAAAAATAGATTTTTAAAGGACATTTATCAACTAATATTCTTCTAAATAACTTAAAAGCTTAAATGTGAAAGTTCTTCTAAAAGTTTATATTTATTCACTTAAATTTACATGAAAACAGAGTTTTGCGTTTAAATTCGCATAAAAGGAAACAAGTTGAGAAAATGGGTAATTTTTCATCCTTTTTCCTTGAGGAAAAATCATTATAGAACGCCGAAAAATTAATTTTTCCTAACATCACTTCCAACTCGGTGATTGGTAATCGAAAAAGAGAACTTCTAGCAATGACAAGCGCATGTAAAACTCATAAGTCTTAGATGACAATTAATTTCTAAGCTCGACTGGAACGTTAGAAATCAATACAAAATTGAGGGTTAATTTCGTATTTATTCACAACTAATTTTTAATGATTTCTGGCGTTCCAGTTGAGTTTAGACATTTTTGTCTTTAGAGACATAATAAGAAGAGGAGTTTTTTGCCCCTTTTAAAGAAAGGGCCAAAAAAGACCCATACAGCGAAGCGCTAGAGGGTCAAAATGTTCCATGAAATTATTTCTCGTGGAGTTTTACATAAAAGTGCTGAGCACACCTAATACATTAAACGTAAGGTTTACACGATATCTTATACGGATTCTCTATAAAATGATCAAAAGTTGAGGTTCATGTAAAGAAAATTGCATAACTTTTAAACTTATGGAGATCCCATTAACAAACTTTTACAGTATAATGAGGACACTCTAGGCTAATTTTGGTATAATAAAAATAAAAAATCAAAAGGATCGAATTTAGAAAAATTTTAATTTCAATTGGTCATTTCCAGTTTTGATCATGAAAAAAGATTTTTTTAATTATATATTTTCTTCTGAAAAGATCAGCCGATATCCTATAAGAATCACTTATTTTGACTTGTTTGTTTTATTTTTTCTAGCTGGAAACACAAATTTAAAAATTAATTCTGTAAAGTGCGACTTTGGCTCGCACACGAAGGGTTCCGTGCGAATACAAATGTATCTCATTCCATTTTTGCCCCTTTCTTCATTTTGGCAATTTTCTCGTTTTGCTTTTTCGTTTAATTTAATTTTTTCTTCGTGGTTTTAGCGATTTTTTGGTTTTGGCGATTTTTTTCATATTATTGATTTTTCATTTATTTTTGGCAATTTTTCATTTTTTGCATTTTTTTTTAATTTTTCCGATTTTCTTTTTAGTTTTAGTGATTTTTTGTTTTTGGGCGTTTTTTTTTTGTTTTAACGTTTTTTCGCTTATTGATGATATTTTTAATTTTAACGATTTATTTTAGTTTTGGCGTTTTTTTCGAGGTTTGGATTTTTTTTTGTTTGTTTTTGGTTTCGACACTTTTTTCCTTTTTGGCGATTTTTTAGTTTTTTTTGTGATTTTTTAGTTTTGGCCTTTTTTTGGCGCTTTTTTCATTTTGGTGTTTTTTTCCATTTTTGACTCTTTTTTTTATCATTTTTTAGGAGACAACATAGTACGATTGAACAAACACATAGACTCGTGAGCGTGGTTAGAAAAACCTTCGAAGAAAAGAAATATTGTTCTGCGCTCTTCATCGATGTTTCTCAGGCATTAGATAAAGTATGGCCCGAAGGTTTAATACATAAACTAAAGCGAAACCTACCCGAAAATATCCTTAAACTTTTAGAAAGCTACTTAACTGAGCGAAAATTTGTTGTTAAAGAAGGTAATTTTCAAAGCCCTCCGCAACCCATTGAAGCCGGAGTTCCTCAAGGCAGCATCCTCGGTCCTGTATTATATCTGATATATGCCTCTGACTTGCCGGTAAGCAGTAACATACACATATCAACATTCGCTGATGATACAGCTTTTCTAAGTGTTCACAAAAGCCATCCAGAAGTCACCCGCAATTTGCTAGATTATATACCCCAGTTGGAACAATGGCTAAAACAATGGCGGATAAAAATTAACGAACAAAAATGTCTACACATTACTTTTACATTGTGCAAAGAAACCTGCCCACCTATACAAATAAATAACCAAACTATACCTCAACACACTGAAGTAAAATATCTCGGTGTTCATCTTGATCGTCGTCTAACATGGAAGTCACACATAAATGCAAAGGTGACCCAAATGAAATTAAAAGCAGCTCAAATGAATTGGCTCATTGGAAGGAACTCTACTCTAAGCCTAGATTGTAAACTTCATCTATACAACTCCATTCTAAAACCAATATGGTCCTACGGAATCCAGTTATGGGGCACTGCCTCGGCATCAAATGTAGAAAAAGTTCAAAGGCAACAAAATAAAATACTCCGTACGATTACAGCAGCCCCATGGTATGTCAGAAACAAGCGAATTCATAAAGACCTAGATGTGCCGCCGGTTAAGACAGTGTTTTCTAAACACGTGACAAGCTACATAAAAAGACTTGAGTTGCATGATTAACTATTAGTCCGAAACATGATTAACTTTAGAGGCCACATTCGGGTGAGAAGGAGGGACACTCTTGCTCTCAGCCGAACACGAGAGACGTAAACAACCAAACAACCAACCGCTGAAACAAATATTTTTGTCTGGCACTGGCTGGACTTAAAATTAAAATTTTAGAGTTACGATTTGATTACTTATTGTTAGTTCAATTTTATTGAAGATACAATAAATAAATAACCGAATAACCGAAAAAAAAATTTACAATATTTTTAGTTTTTGCGATTTTTTAGGTTTTAGTGCTTTTTTTCGTTTTGACGACTTTTTCCATTTTTTTGCGTTTTTTTTTAGTTTTGGTGTTTTTGCATTTTAGCGATATTTTTTAATTGTGATGCTTTTTTTTCTTTAAGCGCTTTTTCCATTTTGGCGATTTTTCGTTTGGAAATTTTTTAATTTTGTAATTTTTTTGTTTTAGCATTAAAGTTTGCCTCTTACGGTGTCCAAGATATAGCAAATTGTCTAAATTACATACTCAAAACTACATTAACTGATAGAACACCCTTTAGTTTGTATTGTTTTAAACATCAGTATTAATTGGTGCAGTCGATTCTACAGACTACACCAAGTAACACTAACTTGAAAAATTTAAGTGTCATATACATAAATGTAAGTGTCTGTATACTACGTAAATTTCAATATTTTTCGTTGCTCGCTTTAGAACACCCTTTAATTTTTAGCTATCATATATTTGTTGATGTAGCGGTCAGAGGTTTACATGTTCTGTGAAAATTTCAGGTCCGTAGCTCTTACGGTTCTCGAGAAAAGAGCCTGTGACAGACAGCCAGACGGACAGCGTATCACTTTACACTTTACACTTTTGGTGTACGGAACACTAAAAAAATATTCAAAAACGGCAACACTTTCGCACTCCATAACTCGCGAAATAATCATTATACAAAACTAAAACATTTTGCATACACATTTATACCTAGTAGAACTATATTTATGCTAAATATCAAGGAATTTCGGGAGAAAAAAAATTTTTGGGTTGTCCGCTTCAAAAGTAATGCCCCATATTTACATACATATAAAAGAACGGCAAAAACACCAATAATAAAAACAACATGATGTTGATACCATCATGGTGTTATGTAAAATAACATGGTGTACTTTCTTTACTTTTTCCAAGGAATTTTTTTTAGATAACTTTACTTTGGTTTGATTTAATTAAAACAACTTTAATTTGCTTTAATTAGATTAGAATTCGTTTGGATTTACATACCTTGTGTGAAAAATAATATATTAAATGAAGAAAACGTAACTACGGAGTTTGACATACTGATTCCATATTAATATTAAACAAAACTATAGTTTAAATATTTTCTTTTTAGATTTCTACTAAATGATGATTTTATTTATTTATTCTTTTTCAAGCGAAAGCTTATAATTTCAATCGCAGTCGTTTTTTAACATTCAAATAAAAATTGCATGTTGTTGCACACTATAAATTTATATAACTTTCCTTAAAAACAAAGGAGGAGAAAAAAACACATGAACTTTTTTTTCCTTAAATAAAATTCAAACACAACCGTTTTTGCGTCGTAATAAGTCGAGTTTTATTAAAATATTTTTTTAGATTTCATTATATTTTTTAAAATAATTCTAAGTGGCGTTTAATTAGCTATTTTTTTTCACTAAATTTAAAGAAATTTCTTAAACATTTATATATGCTATTTCACGACCGTTATGTTTGACAATTTGCACTCGACTAAACTTTCATTTACAGTTAAATTTTGCTTTACACTTTGCTCACATTCATTTCATTGTTAGGAGGTGTGGTGTATTTCTCTCAATTGTCGCGCTCTCCCTATGTGTTATGAATGGTGTATTTTCAAATACATTTTTGCTTAATGTTCATCATTTCTGTTGTTTTCTATTGACATTCTAAACATGGGTTTTATTGTAAACAAACCAAGCAAAAAAAATGTTTAACATTATTTTGTCCTTTTCTTTCTTTCTTTCTCTGCACTAAAGGAAAGTGAGAATTGTATTATTCTTTTTTTCTTTTTATTTATTTTTTTTTTCTTCCAGGAAGTAGGATGTAGAAATGTGACTTAGCGGAAATTTAGCTTTCCTTAAATATTTAAAGCTTTTTGTGAACAAAAGCACATACGCAAGCAAAATAAAAATAACAATAATAATAAAATGTGATTTTAGAAAAGTTTTCACAAATCCATATGCCAGCATTACGAGAATTTCTTTTGAATTAAACTTTTGTAAAAGAACGGGGGATGGAACTTTAGACATTTAAAACAGTTAATTTGTTTAAAATACGAACTATAAATCTTAAAAAGGGCAGTTAAAGTAATAAATTTTCTTAAGCTTCGTATACCCGCGCTAATTTTTATAACACATATACCCGCGCACGGTCTCACAGACCGAAAGTTTGAACTAGATGAAATACAAGTTTTTTGAAACCAAACTAAAAACAAAAAGATTCTTTTTTAATCTCAATGGTATAATAAAAAAATAAAATTACGCATTAAATTTGTATTCACTTATTTTAATGATTTTTAGTCCTTAAGCCATCAAAATTGATAGTTTTTCTTAGATATTACAAAAAGAAAACAAAAACATATTTTTTTCTTCAAATAAATAAAAATAACTTATACCAACTTATAAAAACAACATGATGTTGATAAATAAAAATAACTTGTACCAACTTAAAAGCACTTCTTGCACAGCCTTTAAATAAAAATCAGGACATATCGCACTGCATGCTTTACCTTCACAAAAGGTTGCACATATACCCACGTCGGTCTCACAGACCAATTGTTATGAAATACAACAACACGCTTGTCTAGTGCAAACACCCAGTCAACACTAAAACGGAGCTTGTAAAAAAAGCGGAAGCTAACAGAAAATTCAACTTTGTAGTTTCTGAGAAAAAAAATATTTACGTAAAATCGTTTTGTCGGTCTCACAGACCAACGCACGGGTATAGGAAGGTTAGTGAATGTTTTTTTTGTTTGCTTGCGTATGTGTCTAACATCTATACAAAAAGACACTGCTGCCTCCTTATTCTGTAACTCGCTAAAGCTAAATCTCCACGGCTAAAAATCTATAAAGTCGATTTATCGATTTTTGGCTACGAATTCAGTTTTGCAACGTGCATTGCTAAATTAGGCAATGTCTTAAAAATTAAATCCGCCGAAATGTTAGTGTTTTATGTCACCGTCAAAAAGTTTAATTTTGTATTTTTTCAGCATTTTAGCGATCGAGATTTAGATTTAGCTTTAGCGAATTACAGAATAAGGGAGCTGGTCACCTGAATGAAGCACTTAAATTCTTTAAGTTTAAGGCCCCCATTATGATATTCACAACTCAATTAAGTTGAGTTGTCAATGTTACAACTCAACTATTTTTTTTTTTTTGTATTATGATTCACAACAAATTTTAGTTGTCTTCGAAATAATGTTCGAAATGAGGTTCTTATCTATGCTCTATGTTTTTTGAAACCATAGTAGAGCATCACAGAATATTTTAAATATTTTTAGTTCTTTGGACTTACTATTTCTTCTTGAGATTTTACGTTTTATGCAGATTGGTTGACAAGTGTGATAGGTTGAAGTCTGGCATAATGATGAGCACTTTAAAATCGCCATTTTAAATATAGCAAAAGTAACACACTAGTCGCAATAAAAACAAAAACAGAACTGATAAAATGCTGTTGTCTCACTTTGATGAAACATGAGTTGAGTTGTAATCCATAATCAGAATTTGACAACAACTCAACTATCTATTGTGAATTATGATAGGGTCCTACAATTCATATGTTACTAGTCACATCCGGCATGCTTCACTACCCCATTGTTGTACAGATAAAAATAATAATTTCTTTGTATGGGCGGTACGTACCCATTAAAACTTTCTTCCACCTCACGCTTATTTCACGACAAAATGTTGTTACAAAATTATTTCTGGCGTTCCAGTTGAGTTTAGAAATTTATTGTCCTCAAAGACTTATAATAAAATTTTATGAATTTTTTGTAGGATATTTTATCCCGCTACCTCGACGTCGAAGGAGCGTCTTTGCCTCTTTTTAAAAAAGGGTCGAAAAAGGCCCATACAGCGAACAGCTAGAGGGTTAAAATATGGGATGAAATTATTTCTCGTGAAGTTTTACATAAAAGTGCTAAACACACCTAATAATTAAACGTAAGGTTTACACGATATCTTATGCAGATTCTCTATAACAATGAGCAAAATGTAAACAAACTTGCATAACTCTTAAACTTATGGAGATCCCATCATCAAACTTTTGCAGTATAAGAAGACACCCTAGGCTAATTTAAGTAAAAAATTGAAAAAAATAAAAAGGGCCGAAGTTAGACAAAATTTATTTTCAATTGGTCTGTTCCCGTTTTGAGCATGATATTTTTTTTAATAAAATTTTTTTTTTTAATCTGACGATTGCCTATAATAACCACTTATTTTAATTTTTTGTTTTATTTTTTCTAGTTGGAAACATTAATTTAAAAAAAAAAAAAGAAAACACGGTGCCGTAGGACAACGTGTTGGAACTTAGTTCCTTACGTTATACTTAACAGACTTTCAAAAACTATTTGAGAATTTACAAATGATAATATTATTTTATTCTACGCCTACTACGCTTATTTTATTCTTTTGTGATTTTCAAAACTATTATCATTCGTAAATTCTCAAATAGTTTTTGAAAGTCTGTGCATAAAATAAGAGGTTTGTAACTGTTCAAAGTTGGGGTTGAAGTCTGCTAACGATTTGGTAAAGCGCCAATGAAATGCATATAGACAATGCTTAACTATCAGAGCTGTAAAAAATTGCAATCAATTCTGAATGCAATCAAAATGATTTCAAACAAATTGATTTCAATCTTTGATTTCAAAATGATTTCAGATTTCAAAATGAAATCATGTCAAGATTGCAATCTTTTGTGATTGCAAACATTTTGAAATCATTTTTTTTTTTTGGAAATCATTGATTGCAATCAAATTTTCTTGAAATCATTTGATTTCAATCAATTTCCCTGAAATCACTAATATAGTGTAAGTCCAACAAAACTGTATAAAAAACGTACCAAAACGTAGGTTAGTGAGCCATTTCATGCAGTTTTTTTTTAATTATCAGAGAAGCTTTATTTGTACAAAAATGAGTATCATTTGATTCTGATTTCATTTTGATTGCAATCACTGGATTTGATTGCAATCAATTAATATAGAAATTAATTTCAAAAAATTTATTGCAATCATTTTTATTGAAATGATTTCATGATTTCAAATTGAAATCATGAAATCAAATTTACGACTTTGATTGCAATCAAAAACTAGCAATCATTAACATGAAATCATGTGATTGCAATCAAATTGATTGCAATCTTTCACAGCTCTGTTAACTATCAGCAAATAAACTTTATTTTTTATTTATTTTTTTACATAACTCCGCCATTTATGGACCGATTTTGAAAAAAACTTTTTTTATTTGAAAGTGTTTGTTTGCAGTTTGGTTCCATGGAAATTTAAGTGGAAATCAGATGAGCAAAGTGGCCGCCCGATATATTTGTAATTTGTTCGATTGGCTCTTTGTATTGAAGTCGGTCTTTTTTTCCAGAATTATTAATGAATACATATTTTAAAAACAAACATTGTTATAAGAAAAAATTTTTTTTAAGTTTGTTCAGCGAACGGAGAAAGTCGGTGGAGTTTTTTAGGTACACTGTATTTCAATAAAAATGTTAGCAGTGAAAATGCATAAGCTACTGAGTTGCATAAAATTTTTTATCAGTTTTCGTTGTACAATATGTGAGTAACTTCACCAGTGCCTGGTTTCTGTAACTAGAGTTTCTCGCATAGAAGAATTTATTATCATTCTGTGAAAAACAGGATGAGTGAAAAGAAATTTATATTTTTATTTCGTTTTCAGGGTGATTCATATAATAATTCATATATATATATATATGAGGGCTTAAAGCACAAGGGATTCAAGTACTAAAAAGAAAATTCTGAGTAATTGAGCTTTAAAGTTTTTTGTTTCTATCCATTTTATACTTAACATTTTGGCTTTGCAATGCATATAGTTGATTGAGGTCATCATGCAAGTCTGAATTTTTGTAGAGTGATAGATATTATTATTAAGTATTGATTCCTGCATCTAACTCATTTTTTTTAATTTTGGTACTTGAATCCCTTGTGCTCTAACGCCCTCATATGTAATATATGAATTTTATAATTTTTAATTAGTATGTTATTATGTGTGTGTGTTTTTTTAATTGTCTAGAACAAACACATCATTAAAGTGGAATTTATGGAACAAAATTTAAAAAAATTGTATCTCTCAAATGCTCCTGAAATGTGCACCAACCCTAAGTTATACATTTTATAATGCAGGCCTTACAGGCACATGTCGTTCTTTTATTGGAACTTACTTATATCTCGAAAAAATGAAACTTGGTAAAGTGCAAATGGTAGCAGATATATGGCCGATATTAGCCGTTTAATTTATATTAAATCGGTTTATATTAAAATATAGGTACATTCCTCATATTTTTTACATACATATAAAAAAGGCATTAAGGATCACTTTTTCTTCAGTAACTTTAAAATTTCGTTTTTTTAGATATCACTACATTGCAATAAAGAATCAATATTACGATACCATCTTTGTTGAACGCTTTGTACCACTATCTTTTCAATGTCTAATATAATTTTTCTTGTTTTAATTGTTCCACAAAAAAGAAAAAAAAAGATAAAAAGCCATATATGTAAAATAGTTTAGAACGCTTGAAGTAGGAATCGCACGAGAAACTTCTATAACATCGACGGACTTGGCGTAAATGTTGCAGGAAGTCAATAGTATTTCCACCTTTGTATGTAGGCCTTTTCGTACAAAGGGAACATTGGACGTAATCGTTGGTTTTACTAAAATATTTTCATACTACTGACTGTTTAACAAAACAACGAACAGCAATGTAAAAGGCAAAATCCATAAAAGTTAAATTGAATTTTCCAAAAATTCCCGGACAAAATTTCCCGGGATTCGTTTTAAAAAAATTCCCGGGATTTCTTTCCCGCGTAGAAACTCTAGTTGCGCTGCCAATAGTGAATTTGACACAAAGATCAAAAAAACTTTCAAATACTGTGGCGGTTCTGTGACGATTTGGGATGTATGTATTTCTTCGTCTGGCGCTGGTCCAATTTTCTGGATATATTTGCTGGCATATTGATATGACCTCGTATCTATTAATTATTCTTTTAACCAAAATAAAATTTCTGATACGGAGTTTACCTACACTGCCCTCCTAAGAAAGAAAGTCACAAGCGCCAAAATTCCAAAATTGAGATAAGGGCAGCTTTGGAACCGCGATTGAGTTTCCGAGTTTTGTGTTAAGCTTAAAAATCTGTAAATGACTGCAAAATGTTAAGCAAAATGGTCACATCTACCACTTCTAGGTTTATTTTCTTTTGTAAAAGCTAAATATCTCAAAACTACTAAAATCAAGAAGCGACTTTCTTTCTTAAGAAGGCAGTACAGATCCAAAGTCTATTTTGCACTTCTGATTAAAGTTACATAAATAAAATATTAGACAGTATTTATATATTTTTTTCTTCTTTATTATTTAATTTCAGTAATTAATTAATACAAAATTTAAAAATATTTATTCAATATGCAAAGTAAAAAAGTACATATTTGTATAAGTAAAATAAATTTTGAATTCGTAGTGACACATTCATTAAAATACATAAATGAAATCATTTTGATTAAATTTTCAGATTAAAGCCTAGTATGCAGTTCTTCCAGAATTTCAGATATGAAATCTTACACTTATTTCTTAGCCGGAAAATTAATTGTGTAGATTTGTGTAGAAAAGCTCGTCTGTATTCATGCAAATTCATTTATTTTTATATTACAATCTTGAAAAATATGAACAATTATTTACAAGAGTTCATTGAACAAGCTATTCTCTGAATATTAAGTTTTAAGTTGACGGAAAAAAAGGCTACAACACTAAGGCCCAAATTTTCAGTCCTGAGTTAGCTAGCGCCCATAGTTTAACCAACGATATTTGTCTAAAGTATCATTGGTTGTGAATTCGGGCATAAGTGTTACGACAACCCTGAATTAGGGGGAAAAAATCTGTTTGATTTTTGTCGTCAGCTCCGAAACTCCCAAACAGAAAGTTATCTGATATGTTCAAACCTGAATTTCAGTTGTTTTTTTTTACACATACTTCTTATGGCAACCTAAAATTTAGGGAGAATTGCGTACTAGGTTTAAAAATTAAAACTAAAGTTATATATTAATTGCCTTTTTCATAATAATATATCAAAAGTTTATAAAACAAACTTCTATACCAAATTTGTTTTATAGACCGTTTTTAAGCCTCTGATAAGTATTATAAATAAGGGTGGAAACATGTGTATATAATTTGTATTAACAATGGATGATCAAAGTTAATTACTATTTGAAACAATGAAGGCAAAGAGAGGCCATTTTCATTTGAATGTATACATACATACATACATATATGTATGTATGTATTGGTATTTAATAAAAGTATTGGGGTTTTTTTTAATAATTTCACATAAATCTGCTTTATTGTAAGCTAACATGAGTTTTTCTTTTCAATACTAATTGTGATCCGATCCGTAGTTGCTAGCGTGCATGCGGCAATAGTTACCTTTTGTCCGATTTTAAATACAATAATCCTTATAGTATAAGAGTGCAAATTTTAAACAAAATTAAATATGTCTTCAACATTATAATAAATGCGAAAAAATATTATATGTATGCAAATTCAATTTTAACGCCTTTTATTAACACGTTCAATATATTTAGTTTTATTTAATGCACGTCTAGCCGCATTCGGATCCATCATACGTTTCCAATCGGTTTGTCCGACAACAAAGCCTACCGCACGCATTTTCTCCTGTTTGCGTTTTTCTTCGATATCAGCCCAGCGAACCTGGAAAGTGAAAATTAATTGGAGAAAAACAAAAGAGTATATCAGAATTAAATCTTCTACAAAAAAATTTTTAAAACTAACAAAGAAACTTATGGTGAGTTATCGTGAAATTTTACCTAAGACATATTTTTAATACAACTACCGAGGCAGAAATTGCGACTTTTTGCAAACAAATATGTACCACCACAACATTGTAAATACAAAATTGGGACTCTTTCAAAAGTTTTGTGCCTATATCTGGAGCGCTGTAATAGAGTCCTCAAATTTGGTGTATGTTACATTCAAAATAATGTGGATAGTCAAGCATAAAACTGGCGGAACAGGAGCGGGGAGAAGGGTACCCCCATACAAACAATTTAGTTGTCCTATATCTGGAGAGCTGTAACAGTTACGAGTCCTCCAATTTGGTGTATATTACTTTCAAACTAATATACCTAGTCAAGCAGAAAAGTGGCGGGATAGATACGGGAGAAGGGCATCACATGCAAAAAAAAAAATAATAGTTGTCCTATACCTGGAGACCTGCAGCAGTGGCAGTCCCCTAATTTCTTATAGTTATAATGCTATGAGTATATTAAAATGTTTGATAAATAGAATGTACTGATGCACAGTGGGAGATTTTGAAAAAAATGGAAATAAATCTGTTTCTAAATGAGCAGTACGATTCTTATAAAATTTCATATGTCATTTATTGATATTTTCGAATGAAACTTTGTTGTTATATATGAATTTATGTACTAAATACCAAAGAAGAAAAAAATAATAACCCAGGCAGAAATTGCGACTTTATGCAAAAAATATGTACCACCGCAACACTGTAAATACAAAATTACGACTCTTCTAAAAGTTTTGTGTCACCATAGTACTGTATACACAAAAATATGACGTTAATTTCCCAATACTGGATTCATAGTAATCCAATACCGCCACAACATTGCAAATTTAAAATTATGACTGAACTGTCGAAATATCACATTCACAATAATCATGTACCACTGCAATACTGTAAAACCAAAAATGAGACTTCAGTTCATAAATAAATTTAACTCTCTCTCTCTCTCTCAGATGCTCTCAGAGTAATTTTATGTTAACATTTACTTTGTGCTGTTAATATTTTATATGGCTCTGTGGCTTAGTGGTAAAGATGTTTGCTTGTGAACATTTCGGCACAGGTTCAAATCCATAGTCATTCAAGTCGCACAATATAAATAAAAGAAATTTTTAAAATCAACTATAAAACTCACATATAAAAAATTGCACATAAAAAAATAGTAATATCTTTTTTTAATAAATGCTGTAAACTTGTATTTACAACATTGTGAGTACATATTAAATTTAAGTTTACAATGTTGTGACAACATTGAAAAGAAGAGTCGGAGGACGGTCATTCGGCGTTATCATTTTAATGTTATACGTACATTAAAATTTTGGTAAACAAGATGTTGTACTAATGTTAGTTGTACCCTCAGACCATCGTACCAACGTCATGCTGATTGTCTTTATCTGCCTGGGAACTTTTGCCTCTGGCAAACCCGAAATTCTTAGATAAATTCCACAAAATCCCAAAAATGGGATTTTCAGTACTTTCACTGTATTTTTCTTATTTTTCGCCGGGCGGAAATAATTTTGTTTTGGGAAATGTTTAAGGGTACATTAGGCCTCAAAACTAATTAATACCTTTTCTTATTACAGCTTTGCGACTTAAGAAGACGCGCCTTAAAACTGATAATTGCAATAAAAATAGGTTTATTTTGAAATGCTCTGGCTAATTCAATATCGAAAATTTTGAAAACAAAAGTTGCAGTGATCTGCTTTATAGTATTACCTTTCAAATAGGTATAAATAAGGGGTAAGAGTATTATTGCAAAAAAAATTTATAATTATGAAATAATTACCGCACTTTTTTTCTGCAAAAAACGGGGAAAAATCTACGTTTTTTTTTAATTTTAATTTAAAATGCGTATAACTTTTGACTGAGTAGCTATTTTTTAATAATTTTTAATAATTAATAATTTTGTTAGTAATCAAATCGGAAAAGATTTGACTTCCCTAGCACCAAAACTCTGGACCGAGGTGGGTAAAAAAGTTAAAATTTCAATTTTTTAGTAAAATATCTCCTAAACTATGAGCGGAAACCCATAAATGTAGATCTTTTTACCTCTTCGATAGAAGAATCAACATGCAAAGACTATTTATCAGATTAAAAACATCAGCTTGGCATAGGTTTACATTTTTCAGAAGCCCGAGGTGACCCACTTTTTGGGGTCTTGTGGCTCCGCCCCCTTTAGAGATATAGGCGCATAATCATAGTCCTAAACAAAGTATACTTTAAAAATTTAAAGCCACTATTGCCATACAAAATACTGGTTTTAAGCTCCTAAAGTATACTTTGTTTTGACTATGATTATGCGCCATTAAGTCTAAACTCGAAACTTGAGCTCACCAACACCTCTTTAAATGCCGTATGAAACTTTATAAGAATCGGACTGCGGGTTTAGAAACTGCAGATATATTTCAAATTTTTTTTTCAAAATCCCCCACTGTGTGATGTTAGTTGTGCCCTCAAACCGCCGTAGCAACGTCGTACTAATTGCCTTTTTCTGCTTGGATAGCATCATAAAATCCTGGTTTATCGAATATTTTTGTGTTACTAATTGTGAATAAGTACGAAATTAATTCTTAGACGAATTCTAAGTTTTTAATGATTTCTGCCGTTCATTTTGAGTTTGGAGCTTTGGTGTCTTCGCAGAATTTTATTACAAAAAGACCCATAACGGGAAGAGTTAGAGGGTCAAACGGTTCCTCGTACGTAAGGATTAACCTTTATGTCAACAGCAGAAAAATTATACGTACGTCAACAGCAGCATATCTGGGTATGTTTTGTGTTTAAGAGCGATGGATCTTAGAAAGTAGCAACCATAGCGATCTGAAGTGTCATGATATCCTTAACAAAAGTGTTCTTGGCCTTATTCCGGTGTTTGAGTAGTATTTGACAGCTTATATTAGAGATATGGCCACTTTTCGACATACATTTTATACGGGAATTTTTTGTTTGTTTATTTTATTTTTTATTTCTTTTTCTGTTGTACTGTTGCTTAGTTTTTATATATTTCCATAAAAGAAAAAATCGAAAAGTAGGCATATCTCTGGACTATGCCGTCCAGTTCCACCCAAACATTGGAATATGGTGACGAACACTTTTTTAAGGATATCATAAAATTTCATATCGATATACATAATTTCTACTTTCTAAAATATAGTGCTTTTTAAAACTCACAACATACCCAGGTATGTTGCTGTTGACATAAAGGTTAAAAAATTTCCTATGCCGATTCGCTATAACAGTGAGCAAAAGGGGGAAATTTAACTCCACCCGTATATATTTTCTTTGTGCCCTCTACCAAGAATCAGTCGTTTGATTTGATTTTGTTGTACAGTGTAATTGAACATCTCGGATCTGAGCATTGATCTCATTTTAATTCAAAAGATAGCCCCGTTAATGCGGCAAGTCGTGGATCTCTGGCTCGGGCTTTGATAATTAATTATCTGTGGTGGCATTGGGCATATAAAAATTAGCATTCATAGAAATCCATAAGCATTCGTGCTCTCGTAGAATGTGTTAAACCGGAAATAGAACCGCGAAAACCAATTAATATTTTGAAAAGAGTTTCAAGTTTTGAAATTGATTTCCAAGTTTTGAAATTGATTTCCAAGTTTTGAAATTGATTTCCAAGTTTTGAAATTGATTTCCAAGTTTTGAAATTGATTTCCAAGTTTTGAAATTGATTTCTAAAGCACCCCATACACGTTTCAATTCAATTGTCAATTGAGTCTTTCAATTGAATTCATTCTTGGCCACACACTTCAAAAACTGAATTAAAAGATTTTCATTAAATTTTCATTTTCATTCAATTGAAGACAATTTTAAAAATACTCAACTTTTTCTGTGCAAAAGAAAACTACAAACATAAATTTTGACAGCTGATCAACAGACTCGAACACACACAACACAATCGAATTGAAAGACTTACTAGCCAATTTGAAAAAATTAAAATCTTTTGATTTTTCTTCAACTAACTCGATAACTGTCAAACTAATCAATTGACATATACGCCCATATACGCCTTAATTTGGACAACAACCGACTCAGTTGCCAATTGGATGGAATCGTGTAAGGGGTGCATAAGTTTTAAAATTACTCCAACAGAAGTAAGGTTAGTAAAAATTCGTTTTCGTGTTATGTGTCAGCAGATCTAAAAGTCCGTTACTAACTCTGAACTACTTACTTCATTGACTCTAATGGTTGAATGAACCATTCTATGCCATTTACCCATACGGGCTTATATTTTACTGGATCATTCATTATGTTGGGAGAGGTTGCAAATTAAATCAAGACTATGTTGTTGTATTTGTATGCTTCGCGCCAAAGGCTAATAAATCTGTAGGTGACGAGCGACATGATGTCTGAAATTTTTTTGCATCATTTAGTCGGTTTTTAAATCGTCCATTTATATTGAGACTGCTTTTTTGGTGCTTCGAATAAAGCATGTAATCGATAGGAAAAAGTTTCTATCACTTAAAAAAAAAATCTTGCACAAAATTGCTTAAAAGCAATCGAATGGCATTTTATACCCCCGGGATACGTCACATGTGTGGTAATTGGGAGGCAGGTGTCAAAAGTTTTAAGGCACATTTAGAGATGGTTTTGAGGAGTTTAGTAAAATGCTTGCTCGTATAGGAGCGTGTTTTAACTCTAGATATATTTGCCCGATTAATGAAATTCCGTATGATGTCAGGAAAGTCCCCTGGTCATTTTCTAATTGGTGCTCCCTTCAGAGCCTGATTTGTCCGACCTGCTATTGAGTCGCGCGAATAGATGGAAGAAACTGAAAGTACTTCTGCACAAATTTCCAACTCAACGTAAAGAAGAGTACTTGAAGAAACTCCACAGACGAGGAGTTAAGTGGCATTATACAAAAGGGTAGTTTCAAGTAAGAGATGTTGTTGCTATCCATCAGGACAACTTGCCACCGAATGAATGGAGATTGGGGCGAGTAGATAAAGTTTATTTAGGCTCTAACTCCAGACCTCGTGCTTGTGGTTTCAGAACATCTTCTGGCATTTCAACTCGGCCTATTGTTAAGCTTGTTCGGTTACCTAAATCTCAATAGTTTATTGGTTAATTGTTTACTCTTTTATTTCCCATAATATAGCAATGTGTCAATGCGTCCTTTGGAAACATCAGCCTCCATTTCAGCTTCCGCTGTTAATAGGATGGATCCGGCTTGCCGGGTGTGCAGAAGTCAGTTGAAGAGAGTATCAAATATTGCTTTAATTGTTGTACGACCAACCACATTCTGCGCAATTGTGAGTCGGGATCGGTATACCGAATGCCTAGAAGATCATCGCACGATGCTAAATAAGTTTAAACGGGAGGAAAGGCGTCAACCTAATCGAGGCCACAACGTTCAACTCGCACCCTAAATAACCAAAACTGGGCAAGGCAGGACGTTATAAAAAAGAACACCAAATTTTCAATTAGTTCTGAAGTTCACGAATTGTTAAATGAACTTTTCTAAACGTATGCGGTATTCCGTAGCTCCTCTTGTTGCACCCATCCAAGGGAGGCGGGATGTTTACGCGCAAAGTAAACAACACAGCTATTGTAAGCTTAACGAAAATCTCTTTTGGCTTAATCCCGTCGCCATAGAGATTCTCCTTTACTAAGGTACAATAAGCTTAATATTACATACCCTGCTTAAGGTACATTGTACATCAACCTTCGTATTAGTACTAAATATAGAGAAATTATGTATTATGTATTCTCTTTCTACTTCTTCTGTCAACATAGTATTTTTCCTTGCGCTACAACTGGCATTTAAGGCCCTTAGTTCAACCCTAAATACTATAAGGATTAAATAAATAAACTCACCCTCTTTTTGCCTTTCGTATTTGTAGGCGGTTGCCATTCATCCATTTGTAAATATTCTTCCATGGTAGGCTTCCGTTTTGTCGATAATTTGCTGGTGCCATCCAAACGGGCTGCATACAGAAAGTAAACCAAATGTTATTAACACACAAGTACATATTTTTTGAAAATTAAACATAATAAATTTTAATAACTTTTGCTTACCTAAGTTTTCCGTAGTGGTATCTGTTTCCCATTTGCTTTTTAAGAATCCACACTGTTATAAAAATGTTTAAATGTTAATTTTTTTTTAAGAATTTTCTCTTTCTTTTATGTATTATTTATTTACATTAACAAACTTACAAACTAAACCAACAAACACTTTATACTAAACAAATATGTATAACAAAAGGGACCGGCCTACTTAGAAAAAGTAAATGGCGAAGGAAAATAAACATCCTTAAACGTTTTTAAAAATGCTCTGACATAATCATTCTAACATAGTGATATAAATAAAATCCCTTAACTTGATTTCCATTTCATAATAAATCCTTACCAACCGAATATACGAAATAAGTCTCTATTCTAAAATTCAAAGTTCTACATCTAGAAACTTGAAATGGCAAACAAAAAATGTTTCCTATACATTTTCAAAAGTTTATACATAGTTAAAGAACTATCGAATTTCTGGAGAGCAACTCGACAAACCGAATGCAACGGATTTTACTAAGTCAAGTTCTGATTGATTTTTTATTATTTTTTATTTATCCAATATATTACTTTTCGATTTCGTTGAAAACAGAAAAAATTATCACCAAAAAATTTTCAAACAAAAGTTTGTCTAAAAATAAATTTAATTTTCAGTAAATGTTTTTTACATAATCAATGAATTGTTTGTTTGTTTGACTCTTATTTAGGACGCAAACACCAACAACAACAAGAAAAAACTGTTTAGTATAATAACAACCCCGATGACGACATAAACACAAATAACAACAACAATAATGAATGAGATTGTACCAAGTTTGTTTACTGAAGATATTTGAGTGAATCAATTCGTTAATGTCGTTGCATTAATTCTCATTCATTTTCTTAGAGTCTTTAGATAAACATTCAGACTTGAACACATTTAACAAAGTGAAATTTCATAAATGCTTAATGGCTGATGATGATGACCCGACAAAAATTTTGTTTGATATATTACAAAAATTCAGTAAATATTTTTGTTTGATTAAATAAAATATTTTGCAATTAAGTTATGAGTTTAGTCGAACTGTATGGGTTTATATCCAAAGAAATTTTAATTATTTTGGCTTAAGTTCGGTTTTAATTTAATTTTTCAATTAAATTATATTTTTATTTTGAGATAAATGTGAAGAATGTAGACAAAGAAAATTTTTGACTGCGCGGAGGGTTGAACTGACGTTTCGATAGCTCCCGCTAATCTCATCAGAGCTCTTTACCGCTTAGACCACTCGACCAAAGTCGGGTGTTTGCAGTCAAGAGCTGAATATCATCTACTTTTAATACAAGATAAAGAAAAACTGAATATCAATAACTATCAAATGAAATACAGCTCTAAGAGTGACAGTATGAATTGATTAAAAGTAGATGATATTCAGCTCTTGACTGCAAACACCCGACTTTGGTCGAGTGGTCTAAGCGGTAAAGAACTCTGATGAGATTAGCGGGAGCTATCGAAACGAGAGTTCAACCCTCCGCGCAGACAAAAATATTCTTTGTCTACATTCTTCACATTTATCTCTAAATAAAAATATAATTTAATTGAAAAATTAAATTAAAATCGAACTTAAGCCAAAATAAATAAAATATTTTGTTTAATATTTGTTAGTATTTTTAGACTAATTGTTTTAAAAATTCAGACAAAAATATTGTTTGATATTTTTCAGAAAATCCAGTAAATCTTTTTGTTTGATTTACTAAATTTTTTTATAGATTTAAATAATTTGTTCAATGAAAAAAAACACGCTTTTTCAATAAAATTGTTGAGATATTTCTGTCTATATTTACAAATTTGTTTGTAGGTCCGTTCCTAGACAAAATATTTACTATTTCATTGAATTCCTTTACAGAAAATGAAATTTAGTTTTTTCTGTGTGTTTTTTTTCATATTCTAATGTGTGTGTACTTGCTGTTGGGTGTATGCACAAACTATGAGGTGTGTGCTCTAGCTGTTTAGCTCTTAAAGGGTCTATCTTTATATGAAGTTTGGTATTGGATTGGATTGGATTTAAAAAAAGATTTCATTTAAATTCTACTACATTTCGCTCTGGTGTAAATGCAATGCAATATTGACATTTTAAAAAATTATTTTATAGCAAAAAAAATAAAATTCGACTTACTTTTCCAGTAGAATCATTACTATCGTCATCATCATAATCGTCGACATTGTACACGATATCAATATCACCATCACCTTCATTTTCCATAGCATCTTCCTCATTTTGATCATTAGCAGTTGTCATATTACTATCAACAGCACTTTCACTAACTGTATTATCATCCTGTAAAGAAATTATTTTCCAAAACGTGTTTAAATTTTTTTAATGTGATTTGAAAAACTATTTTTCTTTGGCGAAAATATATACCTTATTTTCGTTGACTTGTTATTATTAGAATATCTTAAGATATATTTATGTATTTATGCTTATATGTATGTGTAAAGAAATCTTAAATCTAGTTTTCAATTTTTGATAATCATTGATCATAGTTTTCTTAATAACAAAGAAATGATTTCATGTTTTCAAATTCAGTATAATTTGTTCTTAAATTACTAAAATATTGGGATTTGTATTAATAATTAAATATTTAATAAATCTTGTATAGATGTTTCAGACATTATATATTTGGTTTTATTGGTTACTTCTTCCCCTTATACATACTTGATATGAAAGGATGAGAAAATATATTTTGTTTAGAGTATATTTGGTTTTAAGATTGAAGTTTGGGTATAAATTTGTGGGGGGACGTTTAATTCGCTCATTTTATTATGAAAATTCAAATATATTATTTTCAAATTGTATAGTAGTTTTTCGATTCTTTTATATGCATGCAGCTATATATTTGAATCAAGGTATATAAAAGCTGTTCGCATTTGAAATAACTAAATTTGTTTTTGTTGAAGAAATTGTAAAGTTTCTTGCCATTTTATAGCATCCTTTTAAATTTTAAGTTCTTAATTTAATTTTTTGTTCAGCATCCGTTTAAATTGAATCTGCTGGTTGAGTTAACGTATGAGCAAAAATAATACGGAAAAAATGCAAAATATTAAAAAAAAAGAAATATGTAAAGAAAACATTTTGGTTTTAATTTTTACATTTATTTTCTATATAACAAGATCAGGTCTAATCTACAGATATATATTAGCTCCATAATAACACTGTGATACACTAAAATTATTCAGGAATGTTCTCATGCACCAATTCTATTTGGTTGGAGTCCATAGAGAAAGAAAATACGTATAGTTTTTCTAGGTCACTTCGTAGTGAGTTTATAACGATAAATGTAGTGAAAAAACGGTTTTCTTAAAGTTTGAACTTTAAGCAGTCATAATTTTTTTGTTTCAAAACGTATTTCTGTTCTCAAATTTGAAAGATACTTTTCTTAGCTTTCAAATAAGATATAATTTTTTTTCGAAATCAGTTAGTAATTGGCTAAGTAATGGTGGTGTAAGTGTAAAAAAACAAATCTTTCAAAAACAGTTTACTTTCCGCCGTCTCTAAGTTGCTTATGAGATATTAAACCACTATACAAATTAACTTTTGTGAAAATCAATATTAAAATAGCTTTCTAAAATGCGTAATTACATTGGAGTCGGTGAAAAAATTAATGAGTTATGGTGTGTTCTGTGTTTTGACTCTTTTGTTTCTTATTTAAAAATAGGGCAGTCACGCTAATATACCCAGCAAAAACTTTTGCCATTTTTGTAAACGGCAGTACTTTATTAATGAGTTCCAAAGTAATGAGTGGTACTTATTTATCTTATTACTATGCTTCAAGTTAGATCTACTACCTAGTTTTTAGTAAAATTATTATGTACTTGTCTTCAAATCTGAATGAGCACATGTTCGTATCCCAGCTGGGTCCAAAAAAATAAACTTAAATTAAAAATATAAATATTAATTTACAACAACAATGTTTTGATAATTCCACATGAAATATAGAACATGGCCGATAATGTCTAAAATTTTTTTATTTTTTATTTTGATTTATTTATTTGACCACTTATTTTTTAGCTTCAAGTAAGCCAAATATTAGCTAGTTAATTGCTGTGAAAATGTAAATACATTTGTAAGGGATACCACTTATTTTTTGACTTCTCAAACCAAAATAAATAGTTATCGAGTCAAATTGTAAGTAGTTACGACTTAAATCCTTATATACTTTTTTGCCTACCAGTAGGCAAAGTTTTTGCTGGGTATTTCATCATAACTCCAAAACGATTTATCCGATTTTGATAAATTAGGAGAAGATGCGGAATAAAATTACCTTTAAGTCATCCATACGCAGGTTTTTTAAATTTTTCAATTGTTTTGGAGATATTCAGAAATAAGCGGGGATAAACTAGTTTTTTCATGGAAAATTACGAATTATTTTCGTTTTCAAAAGCTTAATAAAATAAAGAAATTAAAATTTTGCATTTTTATTAATAACACTATGCGACAAATGAAGATTTTTGGAAAGACACACGGACTGGACTGCACAGATTCGATTGTACTATCACAGGATAGTAAAACGCTATGCTCAGTTTGGCGAATTTGGTGACCAATATTTTTTATGGACCTCCAAAGTTTCTGAGAATCAGTGGGCCCTCAAAAAAGGTGTCATTAGTTTTTGGCGCCAACAGCTAATTCAGACTTGGTGATACTAAATTCGCCAAACTGAGGATTGATTGGTCACCAAATTCGCAAAACTGAGTATAGGGTTTTACTACCCTTTGATAGTAGAATCGATTCTATACAGACAAGTCCGTGTATTTTTGCACTGTGTAATGAGAAAGCTGGGTATATTTGGAATAATTTAAGCCATAAATCATTAAAATCGCTCGACAAATGTCAATGTTTTCAAAATTAACTGAAGTAAATCAATTGAAAAAAAAAATTGCGACATTCATACAACACACATAAACACACAAATTAAAAATTGTTTGTAATATGGAAATTGTGATTTTTATAAATTGAAATCCTTTACTTAATTTTTAATAAAATCGACATTTGTCAAGCGATTTTAATGATTTATGGCTTATTTTATTCCAAATATACCTAGCTTTCTGATTAATGATAAAAAAAATATAGGATTTTAGCCCTCTTAATTGTATTGTGAGCTTTTGAAAAGGAAAAAAAATATGTAATTTTGAATGAAAAAACTATTTTTTGCCGCTTATTTCTGAATAACTCCAAAACAATTGGAAATTAAAAAAATTTTCTTATTTAATATATCAAAATCGGGTAAGTGGTTCTCGAGTTATGATAAAATATATTTTTAAATAAGAAACAAAAAAGTCAAAACGCAAAACATGCCAACTTATTTATTTTTTTAGCCGCTTCTAATGGAATTACATATTTTGGAAAGCTATTTTAATATTGATTTTCACAAAAGTTAATTTGTATAGTTGTTTAGTATCTCATAAGCAACTTAGAGCTGGCGGAAATTAAAATTTTGTTAAAAAATGTGTCTTGTTTACACTTAAACCACCATAACGTAGCCATTTAATAACTGATTTTCAAAAATCATGTCTTATTTGAAAGATACGAATCATATCTTTAAAATTTCAAAGAGATCATAAAAATCCGTTTTGAAACAAAGCAGTTATGGCTGTTTAAAATTCAAACTTAAAGAAAATTGTTTTTTCACTACATTTAAATCACTTTACGAAGTGACCTAGAAAAACCATAGGTATTTTCTTTCTGTATGGGCTCCAACCAAATAGAATTGATGCATGGTGCATGTATTTCAGTCATTGATATCTAAATTTTATTTGTGTCGATAACGTATAAAATCCGTTTCTGTAGACCTTGTTGAAAAAGTTTCAATCGATCTAAGCCAGCCACAATATATATAATCAAGACAAGAAACGTAGTTTTATTTTTACATACTTCAGGGTTGTTTTGAGTGCTCCATGTTCAGAAAATTCAAAGTAGGTCCATATCTAGACATTGCCATTTTTCTGGGCGACTTTTTTGGACTCTGTTTTAAACATTCCAAGTAAGTACATATATCATTGTTGATTTCTATTCTATACAAATAGTCTTGTTAAATCACGCCTCAATTATTGATTAATTCTTAAACTTCTACTTAAAAGCATATAATAATAAAAGCTGTAGTATGTAAAAAGTTAGCTTTGCAAAATATTAAGAGTATTCCCTACTTGCTAAGATCTAAACTTAAAAACGGTATAGAAATTTATTGTCTTATTTAAAAATGATTAAAAAAGTTAAAGTTGGTTTAAAGTAGGAATTTTGTATGGGAAACCCGGTTTTATTGTGTACTTTAAGTTTAACAATCGTATTCTTTAATAAATAAGTTAAATACTTCCAGTTTTTGGTGTAATAGATTTTATTATTTTATATAAGTGCTGCAATGACAACCGTCAATGGTATCTTTTGTCTGAGCTCCTTCCTTTGCTAGTTATCAATGTTTTTTTTTATATTCTGTTCATAGACCCATTTTAATGTCACCCACCACCTTTACATCACTTAACGTCACTCATTGTTTCCACATGCCATTCACCCATCCATATAATTTCTTTATGGATCAACTCGATTATAAGCAAAGTTTCGCGATATCTTGGCTTTGACACCACCGTGCTTTAATCAGAATACGAAAAAACGCAGCGCAGCGCAGCGCCGCTCTTTTCGCTCTTTTTTGCGCTTTACGCAAAGAGCGAAGTCAATTTCTTATTGCGCTTGCGTCGCGCCAATATTTTCGCGCGCGCATAAAAAGAGCAAGCTCAAAAAGTAGAATTTTCCTTTGCGCTTTTTGTTTGCGCAATGCGCAAAAAGGAGCCAAAAGAGCAAGAAATGCGCGTTGACGCATTTACGGTAGTAAAAGATTTTTAAAAAGCAATTGCCTTTATTTCTTTCCATGGATGTTATTAAAGCTGTTTTAGACTATTCTACAAGCTGTTCGACTTCAGCATAAAATACAAAGTGTTGTTATTGCATTTTTACAACTTTCCATTAGATCATTAGATCAGCGTTGCATTTTCTACAGAAGTAGAACGGCTTGTGAGATAGTGTAAAACAGCTATAAATGCCACCCTAGTTTTTTTTTTAATTTTTAAACGCACCTTATAGCACTTCCGGTTTAGGGACTGGACCGGAAGTTGGGTCGGTAGTTCGGTTCATATTTCCGGTATCGACCGAAAGTTGGGTCGGTAATGCAGTTCACACTTCCGGTTTAGGGGATGGACCGGAAATTGAGTCGGTAGTGCGGTTCATAGTTCCTGTTTGGGCCGGAAGTTGGGTCGCAGTTCCTATTTCCGGTTCCTGTCTGGGCCGGAAGTTGGGTCGGTAGTGCGGTTCATACTTCCTGTTCCGGTATGGACCGGAAGTTGGGTCGATAGTGCACGGCTGGACCGGAAAATGGGTCGGCAGTGTGGTTAAAATTTCTGATTCCGGTCCGGAATTTAGAGCTGTCTAGGGGCATCATATTTGTATGGGATCAAGAATAAAAATGTAAAGAAGGACGATATAATGCTACAAATCCAAATGTCTTAAACAAAAGCGGTTGCGCTGCTCATACCAATTACTCTTTTTTATGCTCCGCTCATTGCGCTTGTGCGCATTTTAATACGCTTGTAAGAAGTGCACAATGCGCAATGAGTAGTGCACTACTCCGAACTCTGGCTTTAATGTATTTTTTTTTTTATTATTTTCTACATTGGGAGTCCAACGAACATACTCCATAGACCTAAACAAAATTATGTTGCATTCATTGATCCACAATAGGTTCCTCCACTTTTTTTCGTCAGGTTGACATCTTCTTATAAGCTTTAAGCAGGTGGTTGGCTATCTCTTCCCTTGTAAGCAATTGCACTTTTTTGGACTTCGAGCAAACACTTTGTTTTTAAGCAAGCCACTAAGTACGCAAACTGACTATAAAGTAATTCACACGAAGTTTGAGCACTCTTATTTATACAGTATTCCAGATATAAGTTAATTATCAATTAATCTATACAGGAAGGGGCTTTTCAAAGACCTCTGCAACGACCTTGGAACCACCGACACATACATTGTTTTTTTTTTTGAGGTAACAACAATTAAGCCTTTGAAAAAAAATTAGGTGACAGCCTTTAGAAAATGAGGTAAGTTTTAGTAAACTTTTGTATCTTTCGCGACTGATTGACGCCATAGGAACCACGGACGGAAAAAAAGTAGTACCCATCCTGTGGCCCTCACTTAGTAGTGTTAGGACCAAACAACTCCTAACACTTGGAAAACAGGTCGCTAGCACCCCTCTCTGGAGTCATCACGGAGCACTATGCGATCGGACATATTTTAGCATATTTTTTTCGAAAAATTAAGAAAAAAAGTTTTTTTTTATTTTTTTTATTTGATTATACCCATGAAACTAATTTTACCTAAAACCTTATTTATTCATTATTTAACAAAAATATTTTTAATAATTTTATTTATTTATAATATTTTAAACATTTTAATAGTGGGTGTGTCCTCCACGTTTTACAATAACTTCAAATATGCGATCTTTTAGAGAGTCATAAAGTGACTTTAAATAGTTCAATGGTATTTCTTTCCAGCATTCTTTAATGTCTTGAATAATTGACAGCTTGTCATTGAATTGTCGTCCTCCTACATATACTTTCTGGGTAAGCCAACACCAAACATTTTCAATTATGTTTAGATCAGAAGAATAAGGCGGCCAACAAAGAAGAGGAATGTTTCGGCATGAAGTAAATTCTTTTACAGCTCTGGCGTTAGGTATAGGACCATCGTCCTTTTGTATAATCCATGAAAGCCGAATTAAGCACAGCTTATCATTCTATTGCTCTATAGTACGTTACAGTACCCCACACCATAACACTGTCTTCTATGCTGGGGTGGCGGTTCAGAAACAACTCTTATTTTCTCAAATCATGGAAATAGTAGTTATATCCATCTGGTCCATCCAGGTTGAACTTCTTATCAGAAAAAAACACACCTTTCCGATCATTAAGGTGACTCCTTTCTTGTACACTGCACGTCATATGCTCCCTCGCAAATTGCAATCGATATTTTCTTTTTCTTCAATTTTCGCAACTGCAAGTGTTCACAGCTTATGATGGCTCAACGTACTGTTGAGATACTTTCTTGTATGCCAGCTTCCGATCTGATTTTTGATACCGAAGCGAATGAGTTCGACCCACCCAATTTGGCGAAATTTTCTCGTTTCTATCGGAGTTAAAACTGTTACAACTCATCCTTTCTAATTTTGCCAATACATTTGTTCGTCTTTTATGTATCTGAGCACGGTTTTGTGGTTTCGTCCGATTTCGCGGCGTATACACACTGTACAACATCTTTTCTGTGATTACCCGGCCCTGCAGGGGCGCAGGCTTAGGTATCTAAGCTATCGTTTCCTGTGGGCCCTGGCCTATATCATGGATGCTCCAATGGCTGCCCTCTTGGGCTTTGTAAGTTCTGGGTGGTTCTCAGGAACCGAAATACCAGTACTTCGTAGAAACATGTAGGGTGTAGTCCTCTGAACATCATAATGGGTCTTATGGCCTCCAAGTGTTCTCACTAGTTTGCGAGTAGCCCTTTTAACCTAACCTAACCTAACCTAACCTTGTGTATTATAGGTATAAGAGAGTAAGTGGAGAAAATACTGTGAGTCTGCCGGCCACGAGCTCTTATACTATGGTTTTCAATGACAAATAATGAAATTAAAGAATTGAATCATAAGCGCGGGAGTTATGTACGAAAAAGCTCGTACATATTACGAAATATTTCGCAATTTCTCACAACGAAATTCTTTCGTAAAATATACCAAATGTACGAAAATAATTAAAAAATAAAAGTAAAAAATAAGTTTGGTTCAACCGGTGCACGAACTCACAATTTTCATATTGCAAGGGAAGTGATCCACTTTCTACTTATTTTATAGAAGTGATCCACTTTCTACTTATTTTATAGAAGCTAAAGTTTTGTTTTATTTACTTGCAACTAAAAAATATGTCAATTTATAAAATATAATTTTAATTGAAAGAAATTTAATTATTTTTAGCTTGAGTTTGGTTCTAATTTAATTTTTCAATTAAATTATATTTTCATTTAGATATATATGTGAAGCATGTAGACAAAGAAAATTTTGACTGCGCGGAGGATTGAACTGACGTTTCGATAGCTCCCGCTAATCTCATCAGAGTTCATTATCGCATCAAAGTTCTGACGTGCGGTAAGTCAGTTCAACCTTCCGCGCAGTCAAAATTTTCTTTGTCTACATGCTTCACATTTATATCTAAATGAAAATATAATTTAATTGAAAAATTAAATTAAAACCGAACTCAAGCCAAAAATAAAAAAATTTCTTTGGATATAAGCCCATACAGTTCGACTAAAACTCATAACTTAATTATAACTTTAATTTATTTTTTTATTTAATATGTATATATTTTTTAACAAGGAAAAGTATTTACGTAGGGTTTTCGTTACTTTCGTAAATTCAAAAAAATATTCCCTAAATTGTTTTCGTAATATGTACGAAAGTTTCGTATATTCTACGAAAAAGGGTATCTACGAAAGTTTTTTCCGCAAATGTTGCATGGATTGCTTTCAGTGTAGTCACAATCACAATAATATCAACCGATATCAGGGTTCCTATAATAATAAAATTAACAAACAAAATTTTAAGATATCCGCGCACTCCTACTATATTGAATAAAGCTGATATTTTCTTTATCAAAAACTTTGCTTACAGTTTCAATTTCTAAAACGAAAAAAAACGCTGCGTTTGCATTTTCCCGTACTTTTTTGCCCGAACGTTAACAATGATGCCGTTTTTGTTTTCCATTAGTCTGATTTTTAAGTCAGGGACACCTCGATTTGGCTCAATCTCAAACATGTTAAGAAAGTGTTTTTTAACGAGTTTTTTAAAGAACGCAAATCACACCATATTTCTTTCTGCAACTCTACATTTGGACAGGTAATCGATTTACAGAACACGAAAAATTTTATGTCTTTTCGCTTTGAATAGCCGAACTCGGTTTGGAGAACATATTTTATTACTAAGTTGTTCTTGTTAATGGGCAAGTTATTTATTTTAGTGTTTCTTGCATATTAAATTCGGTTGACTCGGTAGCTTAGGTGGGGAGTGTGCTATACTATCAGTGTGGGCGTTGTGGGTTCGATTCCCACCTAAGGCTCCTGTCTGTTTCATTGAAGGTCTTTGCTACTATTCTTGTGAAAATTAAGTCACATCAAATTAGCCAATTTTCTTGAGCAATTTGCAGGAGCTTTGCTACAAATATTCCAACACGCAACTTTAAAAAGGGTTCTTTCCATTCCGGATAGTTTCAGTTGACTCTCTGTATTTTCTCAAATCTTATCGATGAGGTTTAAAGATATCTGTCACACTGGACAAATATTTGACACTAAACAGCGCAATTAGTAGTAGCGTCAAAATAAGTTCAAGATACAATTTTATTCAAATCGGTCAATAGGAGCTAGGTCCGGCGAAAAATGGGCTAAAGACATTCGGCCGCTTTTTCGAGTTTTTTTTATAGGAAATTAAACATATTTTATGTATTTGGGTCAGCTTTAATTTTTCTTCAAAGATTTTGTGTTCATATCTAATATAATTTTGTCTGGGGATCTATTTTTTTTTTTTCATTATAATTAAAAAGTAAATATTTATTATTATGAGTGTTGTGTTTTTCTTCCGACGGGGTTTTTTTGAATTTGGAACGATTTTCCGTCATCCCACGTCAAATTTGGTTTGTAAACAGACCGGTTTCGGCTATGTGCCATCTTCAGTGTTCTATTGAATATTCAATAGAACACTGAAGATGGCACATAGCCGAAACCGGTCTGTTTACAAACCAAATTTGACGTGGGATGACGGAAAATCGTTCCAAATTTATTATTATATTGTTCTGAGCAATTCAATCAAAATTTTCCAATTTAAATCTTCTTAAAAATACCTTAATTTATTCAAACATTGCAAAAGTTTATGAAATATCAGTGAGCCGAACTTGTTATGCCACAGACATCCATGGGGCGGGGTATGGTCTGCAAATTAGGGACTACAGACAATTCATTTTTTAATAAGGAATCTAAAAAAATATTAAAATTTTCTTCAAAACAATCTTAGATATTGGCAACAGTTCTGATCTATCGGGTCCACATTTATCATATCTTGCAAATTCGAAACAACAAAATACAGATTCATTAAAATAAGTACATATCGAGCCTTTGCTGCAGTAGAGTCATAACTCAAAAAACGTGATTTTTGAGTTAATAATGCAGAATTAATCAACATATCGTTTTTCACATTGTGTAAAAATTCAAAACTGATATCTTGTATACCCAACTCTGAAGAGATGAATAAAATTTTTGCCTACCATAATTTAAACTCATTTTCTGCAAAACTGGTTTTTTTGAATTATGACTCTATTGCAGCCAGCAAAGGCTCGTTATGTACAAACATATTAAGATTTACGGCTTAATTTATTTCTGTAAGTTAATTGTATTCCACGCTATGTGGCATCCAGCTTAAATAGAACATCCAGCTTAAATAGAACATAAAAAGAATGCAGATGTACTATATGCGTCGCAATTTTTAGTTTAAAATTCCAGTTCTCCATTTCTTCAATTTTTTTTTTGTGAAAATATGATGCGAGTTTAGGCACTTTTGGAGATTTCGATTTTTCAGAGAATATTAGATTTTTGTGGACTAACGATTTTTCTAAGTCTTCGATTCCTTTAGTGAAATTATGTGTTTCTGGCGGATTTAGGGCACTTCTCGAGAATTTTCGAATATGTGTTAAATTTCGAATTTTTTGAGAACATTACATTTTTCGGAGTAATTTTAATTTTTTTGATATTTTTGATGTTTTTACTGCAATTATGTGTTGTATTAAAGGCGCCTTTGGTACATTTTCAAACGAGTTAAATTTTCACAGAGTTTACGACTTTTTCAGAGGAACTCTGATTTTCGGAAGAACTTCGACCTTCGAATTTTATTTATTTATTATTTTTTTGTTTGAGGAGAATTATAAGCACCTTTGGTGCATTTTCGAATCTTTATTAATATTTAATTTCCCGGAGAATTTTCGATTTATTTGCAGTTCTGATGGATTTAAAGGACTTTTGGTGCATTTTCGAAAATTGGTCTCATTTAAAATTTTCGGAGAATTTTAAATTTCTTCGAAATATCCTCGATTTTTGTGAGTTATTGATTTCTTCAGGTTTCTGTTGAATTTCAAACTTCGTATTTTCGCAAGCTATGTGTACTATTTACTCCAGATAAATTCCCAATTTTTCGTACTCACTTCGATTTTTCTTTTTCTTGTAACATAAAGCAGTTTTCTTGCATTTTTGAATGTGTGTTGTTACATTATCAATTTTTCGGAGAAAATTTCAATCTTTGATATTTTCGATTTATCCAGTGAAAGTATGTGTTTTTTCTAGATTTAAGGCTCCTTTAAGGCTTCAAGCTGGAAACAACAATACAGACGGCTTAATTTATTTCTATAAATTAATTCTATCCCAATTGTATGTCCAGATTAGAAGGAACATAAAAAGAATGCAGATGTACCATATATGTATATGCGTCGCCATTTCTTCTATTTTTTTTTAATATGGAGATTTGGAATTTTCAGAGAATATTCGATTTTTTCGGAGTAACGATGGAATTAGAGCACTTCAGCAGAGTTTTCGAATACATTTCGAATATGTGTTAAATTTAACATTTTTTGAGAATATTACATTTTTCGGAGTAAATTAAATTTTTTTGATGTTTTTACTGCAATTATTTATGTGTTGTATTAAAGGCGCCTTTGGTAGATTTTCAAACGAGTTAAATTTTCACAGAGTTTACGACTTTTTCAGAGTAGCTCTGCTTTTCGGAAGAACTTTAATTTCCCGGAGAGCTGCAAACTGTGTTAAATAAAAAATTTTTAGGGAATCTTGAATTTTTCGGATTCAGGCGCCTTTGGTATATTTTTAGTTAAATTTTCGCAGAGTTTACGACTTTTTCAGAGTAACATTGATTTTTTTCTGATGGATTCTGGAGATTTTGTGCATTTTCGAACCTGTATTAATATTTAACTTTTCACGGAATTTTTGATTTGTTTGCAGTTCTGATTTGGCATTTTCGGTGCATTTTCGAAAATGTGTTGCACTACGCATTTTCGGAGAATTTTAATTTTTTCGGAATATCTTCGATTTTTGCGAGTTGTTGATTTCTTCATTTTCGAAAACTATGTGTACTATTTATTTCCAAATAAATTTACAATTTTTCGAAATGACATCGATTTTTCTATTTCTTTTAACATCAATGCAAGGAGCAGTTTTGAATATCGGAGTAAATTGAAATTTTTGATTTGTTCGATTTCTCTAGTGAAATTATGAAGTTTTGCTGGATTTAAGGCTCCTTTGGTGCATTTCCGAATATGTGTGGAGTTTCGAATATTCTTAAAATTTCCAATTTTTTCGAAGTTAACTTCGAGTTTTGTAATTTTTCTATTTATTTAGTGAAAATTTGGGTTTCTGACTAATTTAAGGCACTGCTGGTGCATTTTCGAATATGTGCTAAGATCAAAAAATTTCGGAGTTATATATTTTTCTAAAATAGCTTCGATTTTATTCGAGTATTCTATTTCTTTGGTAGGATTCTAGTGTATTTTAGTCGCTTATGATGCATTTTCAAATACCTGTTAAATTTCGAATTTTCACGAAATTTTAGATTTTTTCTAAGAAACTTGAATTTTGCGATTTTTTTGGGTTTCTGCTGGATTTTAGCGGCATTTGGCGCATTTTCGAGTACATATGTTGTTAAAGTTCAAATTTTCGGATATTTTATTTTTTTATTTTTTTGGAATAACTTCAGTTTCTGCATATTTAGTAAATTTTCGAATTTTTATTTACTGCCCAGCCCACTATGTCGAAACAATTCTTTCTTTCGTACAATTACATTTAAAACAATAACATATTTTTCTAATGTAATTGCCCGAGAGAAAGAATAAGTGTCGACATAGTGGGCCGGCCTAGAAGTTAGTTTCGAGTTTCCAGAGAATCTTTAATTTTTGGAGTAACTTCCTTTTCACCGATTTATTTTTCTCTTTCTTTATTGATGGTGCATTTTCGAACTTTTGGAACTTTTTCTATTTTATAGGTTTTTGTTGAATTTAAAATTTTCGGAGAATTTTTTAATAAGCTCGATTTCTGCGATTTCTTTAGTGACTTGATGGGATTTCTGCTGGATTTAAAGCACCTTTGACTCATTTTCGAGCATAGTAGATATTTTGAGCAAATTTATAATTTGGTTTATGACCTTCCCTAGCCTGCCAGCTAGCATTCTATTAAATAGGTGCAAAAAGAAATGAACTATGGTTTACATCACTATTTTAAACAGAGCTGCAAACTGCGACATCTGTCGCTAGAAGAAGTGATCAGTTTGATCCGCCTTACCTGCTGTTTCCAGATATTAAAGAACTTTTTGATGTCGCTATTATATGTGCTGATGTATTGTTTTTTCCTTCGGTATTCCTTGATTATGTATTAAAAAAATTAATTAAAAATTTGTGTTCTATATTAACTTAATATTAAATAATATATTTAAAAAAAATCGCGGAGTTTCTTCTTAAATGTAAGAACCATTTTCGGACTCAACTTTTATGACTTCATTCAACGTAAGTGACATTGGTTGCGTGTTTCAATTTTATTAAGATAAATAGGACATGTAGGCATAAAGTTGCACTGGGTCAAATGTTTTACACTACAGCTCTTTAATAATTCTTTATTTTTTCAATAATACAGAAATCCATTCAATTAGAGGTCAATGGGTCACAAGGGTGTTCATATCAGACAATGAAAATTTCCAGATGGCATGGTCAACAAAATGGACTTTTCAATTTATATCAAGATATTTTTTGGGGTCAATAACAATAAAACCATTTTTTCATAAACGCCTTTCAACAGCAATAACTGTACATTGACAGAATATGCATATTATACAAGTATAAATTAGAACTAAATCATATAGTATGGTTGTATGTATGTATGTGATTAAGCTCTTTTTTTTCAAGTGATTAATATAACATCACGTCAAAAATTGTTCCTAACTTAAAATGACTACTTAAACTTAGTTTTAGCATAATGTTTAAAGATATTATAGATTTTCAAATCAAATTTAATTTAAAATTCAAGAGTTTTATAGTCAAATCTTTAATAAAAAAATTTATATATATATATATATATATGTATAAAACATGCTGTCAGGGAGAAAAAACCGTGTATGTATATAATTAATATTTATTTATATTTACCACAACCATATCTTCAGCATCTTCCATTTCAACAATATTCTGCAATAAACTAGAAATGTCTAATTTGATATAATGACCTGGTGTTGGTTTCCAAGTATTAATTATTTCCTTGATATCTTTCTCGCTTCGTTCATGAACATTATGTTCAAGGCAAGTTTCCAAGTCACAAAATAGATCTATTATGTAGGGCTAAATATGGACAATAAAATGTTATGCGAAAAAAAAGTAGTGTTTTAAAATTATATAAATCAAATTTATATGCTATTTGTTGCCGTATTCATTCCTGCAAAAAGAACAGAAACTTACCACAAAACCAGAATCTTTTGAATGACAATAAAACTCATTCAATGAACGCAAGGAATTATTATTGCAATCGATAACAATGAAATCATAAAAATTATCGGCAACAGATTTTTTGAAACCTTTTATTAAATATTCCATATACTTTTCTTCCATGGCTTTGTCATATTCATACAGTATTTCCTTTTTCGGTAACTGCGATTAGAACAAAAATGAAAGAAAAAGAAAAGAAAACAGAGAATTTTTGCCCTATAGTTCAGTTGATCAATTAAAGACTTTTATTTTTGTTTTACTTACTTTCTTGCCAGTTTTGGGACATTTTTCTTCATAATCATTTTCAATTAGGAAATAATCATCAATACTTAAGATACGTGGATTATTACCCCCCATTTCCTTTTCTTTTTCTTTAATCAATTTGGCTACATAAGATTTACCACTACCGGGTGGACCTCTTAAAATTATGCATATTCTTTTGGGTCTCGTTTGACGACCCGGTTTCATTAGAATTTCATCAATTGAAATGGTGTTATTATTTTCCTCTGTTGGTATGGACATTTGAACATGCGTTGCAGACATTTTCGGTAGATTTTCATTAGCATCCGATGTTGAAGGAAATATTGAAGAAGGAACGCCTTGCGAAGCAAATGCAGTGAAAGTTCCGCTTGAATTAAACATTGGTGGTGGAGGAGGTGGCGGTGATTGCGGTTCTTCAGGCATACTTAATATAAAAAAGCAAAGTTTTAATATCATTCTTATTAAATAACAAACAAACAAAAAAACTAATTGATAATCAATCGCTCAAAGGGAAATAAACATGTTTGCTACGGTCAGGCGCGGATCCAGCTAAAACTTTTGGAAGGGTAGCTTTTAAATTAAACATTAAATTTTGTAAAATTTCTTTCAGAGAATGAGGGATATAATATTACACTGGCCTGCAGAAAAAATCGCCTTTAAATAAAAATATGCGGAATAGACAAAGTTTAACGCGCTAAATTCAAATCCGTTTTCATGTTTTTTGCTGTCTAATATTTCCACTAGGTACATCAGTATATTTCACCATAACTCAAGAACGGCTTGCCCGATTTGAAGAAATAAAGCACCAAAATATGCGGAATAAAACTATATTTAAGTCATCTATATATAATTCTATTTTAAATTTCCAACTGTTTCGCAGTTAGTCAGAAATTAGTGGCGAAAATTTATGTTTTTCACGCAACATTAAACATTTCTTTCGTTTTCAAAAACTCATAAAAAAATTAAGAGGGCTAAAATTTTTAATTTTTTCATGTATCAGAAAGCTGGGTATATTAGGAATAAAATAAGCCACATATCATTAAAATCGATGAACAAATGTTGATTTTATTCAAAATTAAGTGAGAGAAGTAATTGACAAAAAATTTGAATTTTCATACAACACACATACACACACACACAATTTTTCTTTTGTATGAAAATTTACTTAATTGTGAATAAAACCAAAACTTTTCCATCGATTTGAATAATTTATCGCTTATTAAAATCCTAATATACATAGCTTTCTGATAAATGATAAAAAATTTAAAAGTTTTACGCTCTTAATTTTTTAGAAGTTTTTGAAAAAAAAAGAAAATTTGTTTCGCTGCTAATTTCTGAATAAATCCGAAACAGGTGGAAATATTAAAAAATTATATATGGAAGACATAAAGGTAATTTTATTCCGCATCTTTTGCTGCTTTACTTTTTTTTACAAATCGAATCAACCGTTCTTCGGTTATGATGAAATATATTAGCGTGACAGTTCTATTTTGGGTGTCATATTAATCACAGTCTAACCAGACACGTCAACTTTGACAGTTGAAAATTGCCCAAATCAGGTTTTTATGCCGGCAAGTTAAGAAAGAGACAACAATTACGTGTTGGTGTTTCATTTTATCCAATTAAAAGTGTTGCACATTTGACATATGAATGCGTAAAACAAATTAAAACACTAATACTTTCTTATTTCTCTTTTGCGATGCTGGCCACGTCGGCTGAGACGGCAATATCTTCCGGCTCGTGTCGCGTCTGGTTAGACTGTGATATTAATCCCACCCATAAAAAAAATCTGTGCTTGATGGAAAAAAAACTGAAAACAGATTTGAGTTTAACACATTAATATTTGTATATTCCACGATTCTTAATTTAAAGTAAAAAATTTTTTGGCCGACCAGTGTTATTCGTTTTAGGGTGGGATTATCCCGTTCGCCCCCTCCACTGGATCAGCACCTGGCTTCGATCAATTATCAATTAATTTAAAAAATAATATTTTAACTACTTACTCTTCAACATCAGAAATTTCTTCTAGTTCATCTTGTTCTTTATCAGCATCAGCAAATTTATTTTGTTCTTGCAAATCCTTTAATAACAAAAACAAAACAAATCATTAACACTATTTAGTTGTTCTTTTGCAGCATAATTTCTTTCACTTTTTACCTTCTGCACATTTGAGCCTGTTGAGCGGTTTTGTGCCAATTGTGTTTGCTTTTGCTGTTGTTTATGTTGCTGCTGCTGCTGTTGTTGTTGATTCTGTGGTTTCTGATTTTGCTGATTTTGTTGCTGAGGATTATTATTATTTTTTCTCTTTCTACGTTTTTGCCCAGCAGTTAAACGCGCTTGCTGCTGAGGATTCTTAGCCTTTGAGGCATGATCATAATTAATTATTTTCAAAGGTTTAAAAGCATTGATATCATCATTCATCGCCGGTTTATGGCCATAATCAATAACAGTTGGCGTTATTGTTGTTGTCGGAGTTGCATTACTATTCGAATAGTCAATAACTTGCACGGGACGATAGTAATCACCATAATCGAGATTATCAGGGCTGTTATAATTGTAATTTTCACAGTGTAATCATATAAAAAAGTTTTTGATTTTTTATCTTTTTTTTCTTATTTCTTTTTGAAAACTTTTATTGATGGAAATGTTGAAAACACACAAGAAAAAAACTTCAATAATAATAATTATCATTAAAAGAATGGGCATTCCCTTCGAAATTGGCATTAATTAAACGCAAATTATGCGCTCATTGTCATGTTTCAACATAGAATTTCTCGGAATAAATATATGTATATAAACATGTGTATTTATTCATATTGGGTCAAGAAGAGGCCTTTTATTTTTCAAAGATTTCATTTTCTTAAATGATTTAATTGATTATTGGAAATATTTATTTCTATTTAGATATGACTAAGAGCGTGAGGACCAATGCCCAATGCTTTATATGTACTAAAAATTCCTAACTGCATTACTAAGATATTAACATGTTATTCTCTAGGGACGATAATCTACACATATCAAGACAACTTCCAGAAGAGAGTTTGCCATACACTTTTAATTAGCAGGTCGATTACGTATAGCAACCGTATCAGAATTGAATTGCCAGTTGCTTAAATCGGTATAACGGAGGGCAACCGGCAACTAATAGCTGTCAATTTCAGTTGCTAAATAGTCGAACTATTATAGATGATTTGTTAATTTCAACAAAAACAGAGGGAATTATTGTAGCATTTGGCATAAAACTCACGTGGTGAAAATTTTAGCCAAATCGGATAACTTTCAGGCCCAAAGTTAAAATATTGTGGAATTTACAAAAATTAAGCAAAAAATGGGATGCCTTAAAGTTTTCTAATTTGGCTCAAATTTTTTCCTCCATCCAATCAAAGATTACGCAGATCAGTGATGAACAAGTTTTTTACATAACTACATATAAAACATGTTGATGTTGGGCTATGTATTGGATCAAGCGATGCCATTTTAAGCCTTTTTTTACGATATGACAAAAAACGATGACATACTGTGTTGTCATATCGTAAATTTTTTACGATATGACAACACAAAGATAGCCATACACGGTTTTGTCATATCGTAAAAAACTTACGATATGACAACACTGTTTTGTCACAATGCAGTATTGTCATATCGTAAAAAACTTACGATATCACAACACAGTATGTCATATCGTTTTTTGTCATATCGTAAAAAAGGCTAAAAATGGCATCGATGATTAGAACTGTAAACTTCGTTTAAATGTAGCTCGTCACATTTACGAGATAACGGTACAGGGTCTACGGCTGATTCGATAAAATGCTACTAAATTACGCGTCGAATGGTGGGTAATTGGCTTTGATCGGAAGAAAAAATGCCTGAGCTATGGTGAATCAAAATTAGAATTTTATGGAATTTTTAACGTATTTCACAAATTTTTGTACTTTCGGAAGCTTTTTCTACTAAAATTAATAACATAATCCTTATTTTTAAAGACTTTTATGTATATTTAAATGATAGTGTTTTCATTTTTTCATTATAGCATTTTTAGTTTTCATCCGATTTCGGTGAATTATGGCTTTAAATTTTCATAATCGAATGAACTATTCGAAAAAATTATAAAACTAAGGATTTTTAATTATTTGTGGTACAAAACTGCTTCCGAAAACACAAAAATCTTAAAATCCTCGATTCTTTACAGCGATGTCATTTTTGGGGTTTTTTTACGATATAACAAAAAACGATATGACATACTGTGTTGTCATATCGTAAGTTTTTTACGATATGACAACATTGCGATATGACAACACCGTATATGACTATCTTAGTGTTGTCATATCGTAAAAAACTTACGATATGACAACACCGTATGTCATATCGTTTTTTGTCATATCGTAAAAAATAGCTAAAAATGGCATCGCTGACCAAATATGACTATCTAAGTGTTATCATATCGTAAAAAACGTACGATATGACAACACAGTATGTCATATCGTTTTTTGTTATATCGCAAAAAACCCTAAAATTGGCATCGCTGGTGTGTGTTATTGTTTGGAAATTATGTTTCATTTGTTCAAATCTCACAACATTTTAACTTTGACCACTAGAGGTCGCAGGTTATAGTAGTTATTCGAATCGGGCCAAAAATTTTACATACGCTAAATGAAATATCATTTATGTAAATTGAGCTTAAGTTTGGCAAATTTTAGAAAATTTGAAATTTGACCTCAATTCCTAAGTATCATAATAATCTGCACATGTTTATTTTTAATTTTCAGCCTAATGTACATTTTACACATGTCCACATTGTAAATATGTATATTGTACATTAGGCTGACAATGAAAAAACACAAATTACCTGCATAGATTATTAAAATACTTTGTCTAAAACTTACCTTGTGAAAATATTATCCAAATTAGATAACTCTCTGGCGCGTCCATTGATGTAAAATTTTAATTTTTTTTATAAATTTGCCAAAGTTGAGCTCAATTTACATAAAGTGATATTTCATTAAGCGTAGGTAAAAATGTTGGCCCGATTCGAGTAACTAAAACGTGCGACCTCTGGTGGTCAAAGTTCAAATTTTATGAAATTTACACAAGTGAAGCATAATTTCAAACAATAATCTTTTATTGAGTGGAGGTAAAAATTTGAGCCAAATTGGAGAACTCTAAGACGTCCCTCATTTTGGTAAATTTCGCAAAATGTTAACTTTAAAATCAGTGCGACACGCCTTAAAATTATCCGATTTGGTTAAAATGTTCACCACAGGAGTTATATACCAAATGTCACAATAATACAAACAGGGTTTATTTAAATTAACAAAAAAATATTTCATTGCCATCTTACTGAACAGATTAAATTAAATGTTAAGGTTAAAGAGATTTACTGATTGCCTTGGTACAACCTTTTGGGTTGTACGTGATTGGGATGAGGTATTTTAAGAGTTCATATAGCTAAAGAATTGGTCAATAAAAATTACACTTTGTACGGGTTTCGATCTTTTTTGGGACAAAGGTTCTGATAATTAATCTAAGATAAGTTGGGGCCAAGGAATCGAATGGCGTCAGCCGTTTTGTAAGGTCATATAGGTATTTTAACAGTTATATTTTCGTGTTTACATTGTATAAAGTACAAAAAAATATTGCTATTTATTTTATTAATTTTTTCAGCTATTTTCGACGATTTTTTTTATCATTTTAGTCAAAATTAAGTTAATTGAAAAATAAATTGTCATCGTTTGCTAAAATTAACGCTTCAGATGTTTTTTACTAGGTCTTTATTGATTTCCATTCGAATATTCTACTCGAAATATTCTAATATGAAATATTCGATATTCGAATATATCGAATATTTCATATTAGAATATTTTATATTCAAATATCATGTTCGAATAGTTCATATTTAGCAAGCAGTGACAATATGTTTTGCCATTAACTGGATTTTGAGTAAAAACTTAAGTAATAAATATTGCTACAGTAAGAAAACATGGAAAATTTTCAAAATTAAAAATAACATCGAACATGGCTAAGCAAATTTATAAAATGGATGATATGGATATAACCGTTTTCTGATTACATAATTTGCATATAAATAAGACCGATTCTAAATGAATAATAGGGCAAATGTTCTCAAATCGGGATCCGCAGCAATATATTCTAGATGGTCCACGGAGGTCTGGAAAACATTACTTAGAATATTTAACATGCACATTTTATTTTACGAACAAATTTTATTTTTTTCTTTGAAAACTTAGGACCAAATGCAAAACAAAAACTTGGCAGGAAGTTAGTATAAGTGATAAAATTGAAATGGTTCTTAACGAGTTTTTCCATATAAATTTGCCATTAAAAATCACCGTAGAATATAGTCCTGAGTCACGACTGCAATCTACAGTGATTTTTAATGTCAAATTGTATGGAAGAACTCGTTAAGACCCAGTTTAGGCATTTATTATCAACTATTTTTTTGTATTATGATTCACAACCAATTGTAGTTGTCTTCGAAATAATGTTCTATGTTTTTTGGAAACATAGTAGTAGTCTTCACAGAATATTTTTAGAATATTCTTAGTTTTGGTCTTACTATTTTTTCTTGAGATTTTATGTTTTATGCATATGGCAGCAATATTGGTTGACAAATGTGATAGGTTGGTTGAGTAGTTGTCATCCATAATAAGAATTTTACAACTACAACTCAACTATCAATTTAGTTGTGAATCATAATAGGGACCTTAATTTGAGTGTTGTGTTTTTCTTCCGAAGGGGTTTTTTTAATTTGGAACGATTTTCCGTCATCCCACGTCAAATTTGGTTTGTAAACAGACCGGTTTCGGCTATGTGCCATCTTCAGTGTTCTATTGAATGCTAAAAATATAAAAAAAATAAAAAAAAGTATTCAATAGAACACTGAAGATGGCACATCAGAGACCTGCGCCGTGACGGCTCACAGCCGGATAAGCCGAGCCGCCGATAATTTTAGGCAGTCGCGCCGCCGCCGAAAGAAGTTTGGCTTACTTCGCCTGATTGCCGCCGATTGGTCTTGTACAATATGAAATAATAATTTTTTTATTAACTTTGTTATTTACTTTTTATCTTAAATTTGATTTTTATGTTATTTGTTCTCAGCCGGCTGAAAACAAATTTGAGCCGCCGCCGCCGCCGATTTTCTCACGAGCCGCCGCCGCCGACAAAATCGCTCGGCGCAGGGGTCTGTGGCACATAGCCGAAACCGGTCTGTTTACAAACCAAATTTGTCGTGGAATGACGGAAAATCGTTCCAAAGACCTTAATTTCGTTATTTATGCCAAGTTTTTGTTTTGCGTATTTGCCGTTATTGTATTACGATTAATGGGCAGATTTTTTAAAAAATTTCGTTTCTAAACGTTTCAAATTTGAATAAAAAATAACGCAAATACGTTTCAAAAAATTATTTTTCCATACAAATTTCCAAAAGCAATAGCGTTTATATTTACAAAATCTGACCTTAAGTTTCGTAGTGATATTTTTCGAACTGTATTTGTTTTATACCAAAGAATTTTTTAGGTTAGGTTGCACAGGTTGGCAGTTCAAAAGGTTAAAACCAGCCCACTTGGATCCTTATTGGTTTTTTAAGTCAATCTCAATTTCGTTAATTTTATTTTCATTAAAGACTAACAAATTCACAAAAAATTTTTTGATTAATAAGAGACTTATTAAACGAATTTTTGTATGAAAACTTGTTTTATTAATCTGTTATAATTCAGAAAATTTTTTTATGAATTAAGGCATAAATTAACACATGAGGACAGAAACATGTAAGAACATTTCTGGGATTAGTTTAACTAATTTACGCATTTTTTTCAAACTCTTGTTAGCAAATTCTTCAAGGAAAAGATACATTTTAAGCATCAAACATCATCCAGGAAAAGATACATTTTAAACATAAACTATGGTGGTCTCCGAAAAGTGGCATGTTGCTTCAGTTCTATCCGTGTTTTTGTTGAAAAATTATCTTCTCTAATCTGCCTTGATTTTGTTAATTATTTTAACTTTTACTAAATATAAGTATAAATTTAAACGTATTAAAAAGTCAAAATCCGTATTAAAGTCAATGTCCGCGTGCATGCAGATAAGTTCATAAAGGGTTCGCGAGCCAACAAGTGCTGAAAACGCCACGGAAACCCGCACCAATCTGAAAAAAAAGGTTGACGCCATTCGATTTCTTGGCTCAAAATCAGGTAAGATCCACTATTATAAGATTTGCCAAATTTTGGACTGACACAGTGTTATTACAGGTTAGTTACTCAGTACTATTCAATATTTTTTTCATTTGGGTAATCAATACTACACGATACTTTTAAGGGATACTTTTAACGGATAGTGGCCGTTATTACAGTTGTCGAGTCGACTTACACATGACGTACGAGATTAATGAAACACCAAATTGTTTATTAATCTAGGTCAAACAGTCGACAACCTAATAATGCAAAATATTTTTAGGTAAAGATGTAGTTTTAGGCAGAGTTGTAGGTTAGCTTTTCCATTAGATTTAGTTTAAAAAAATACAACTCTGAAAGTATCAATTAACTACTATTGAGTTTTAAGTATTCGAAAAATTATCAAATACTTGGTACCCACTACTCAATACTTTGCCAGCACTAATTATGATATTTATATTGCCAGTACGGTTTCGTTTTACAGCAGGGACCTCGTTTAACCTTTATGTCAACAGCAGCATACCTGGGTATGCTTTTACTTTTAAAAACACCATATTTTAGAAAATATCAATTAGAGATGAGCGATTCCGTGATTTTTAAAGAACATCGTGAACAGTGAACGTGATTTAAAAATCACTGTTACTTAAAACTGTGACTGTGATCACAGTTTTCAGTTCTCTTATAACAAGGTAATTATCAAGAACATACATGCATCTATACAACAAAACATTATTCTTTTTTTCACTGAAGAAATATACCAAGGCAGATTTAAATACGCCTTAAAATATACTTTGAATTTTAAAAAGAAATAAGAGAACACAAGAAATGGCAATATTATTCGTTTATAGTTATTGTATGCAAAAAAAGGAACGCCATTACCCACACAAACAGTGAAATATCATAAATTTGAGTATGTAACAAATAAAAGGAATAGCTTCGCAAGTAGCAGTGATTTGACATATTTGGTCACAACTGTGATTCGTGATTTTTCAATAACAGTGATTAAATCACAGGTACAGAAATAATTGCTACTAGAGGTGAGCGATATTTCTGCACCTGTGACTTAATCACTGTTACTGAAAAATCACGAATCACAGTGTCACCAAAAGTGTCAAATCACTGCTACTTGCGAAGTCGTTCCATTTAATTGTTACATACTCAAATTTATGATATTTCACTGTTTGTGTGGGTAATGGCGTTCCTTTTTTGCATACAATAACTATAAACGAATAATATTGCCATTTCTTGTGTTCTCTTATTTCTTTTTAAAATTCAAAGTATATTTTAAGGCGTATTTAAATCTGCCTTGGTAAATTTCTTCAGTGAAAAAAAAAACTATTTTTTGTTGTAGATATGCATGTATGTTTTTGATAATTACCTTGTTATAAGAGAACTGAAAACTGTGATCACAGTCACAGTTTTAAGTAACAGTGATTTTTAAATCACGTTCACTGTTCACGATGTTCTTTAAAAATCACGCGATCGCTCACATCTAGTTGACATAAAGGTTAAGCAAGGATTTTTTTACCATAATAGGCTTTCTATTAAAGCATTTTTTCTTTAGGACAGCATTAAGTTTAAGCTTTTCATTTACAAAAAAAAATTTGGAAAATAGTCAGGGGGAATTAAAGCAATTTTTATTGCGTTCTGTTAAAATTCTGATACTTTTCTAAGCCTTTTTAAAAGATTAAATTTAGTCACCTTTTTCTAGTCAATTTCGTCGTCATTTTCGACAAAACAAGGCAACATCGTTTTGTGTCGAAGAAGCCAACTGGAATAAGGATTAATATCACAGCACAACAAAATGGAAGTTTTTTTTGTGTTGTTTAAAAAAAATAGCTGATCCTTATGTATTTTTTTCTGCTGATTACGATGGCGTCATTAGTTTTTCCCTAGCATCTGTAGTTTTGAAGATATGGCGACATTTAACATATGTACAATTTCGATCACTTTTTGTATTACCCCCTATTATGAAAGGTGTCCTCGGCGTCACATCAACACGACAGTAAACAATCCTCACTTGTCTACTCATTGTTGACAACAATTGAATGCTATTGACAGTCTCTTACTATTTTCTGAAGCTTATGAAATTAGTCCAGCATGTTAACATTAATCAAGTGTGTCGACAAACAGTAGACAAGTGACAATTTTTGATGTCGTGCTGATGTGACGTCGACGTCGCCTTTCACAATAGGGGGGATTATTCGCTTAATATTTCACGAATGGTCCTCTAAACTTTAAAATACTTTCTGGATTATTAATCTACACAAAAGTCTCTTTCGCTTGGGTAGAGTCGCATTGATCAGTATATCAGGATATCTTGCAAGGATGTTAAAAATCATGTGTTTTTGGTTTAAATTAAAATAACTGATCCTTATGTATTTTTGTCCGCTGACTACGAAAATATCTTCATTATAATTTTTCTAGCACCTCTAGTTTCAGAGATGTGGTGCATTATATTTTACATTATACTTTACATTTTTCTTTTCTCATACCATCCAAACAAATTTGTTTTTTATAATATGAGGTCGCTGATTTTAAGTCTAGCCTCTGTTTTTTAATGCGTTGTGATTATATTCTAATAATTTTTTATTCAAAATTAAAATTTGTCTTTAAAACTATTTCTTTTTTCTGTTTTCGTAAAAGCTGCTAATTGCAAATATGTATGTATACGATATAATCACAACAAATAACACACAAATTTTCTGTCCTGTTCATACAACATCTTTTATACGTAGCCATTGCATTAGTGACTTAAATTAACAAATGTGATATATGTAAAAAACAAATTTTTTTGGATGGCGTGAGAAAGAAAAATTTGAAGTATTTTTTTATATAATGCACAATATCTCTGAAACTAGAGCTGCTAAAAAAATAATAAAGCTATTTTCGTAATCAGCGGACAAAAATGCATAGGGAAGAGTTATAATAATTTCAAAAAATTAAGGACTAAACCAAAAACACACGATTTTTAACATCCTGGCAATAACGGTAATATATCCTGATATACTCATCAATGTGACTCTACCCAAACGAAAGAGACTTTTGCGTAGGTTAATAATCCAGAAAGTATTTTAAAGTTTATTCGTGAAATATGAAGAGAATAATATAAAAATTGGTGTAAATTATGCAAATTCTAAATACCACAATATCTTTAAAACTAGAGCTGATAGGGAAAACATAATGATGTCATCATAATCAACAGATGAAAATACTTAAGGATCCTTTATTTTTATTTAAACAACAAAACCACTGTTCCACTGTGTATTTAATGGCATTACTTTGGAAAAAAGAAAAGTGCTTAAAGCTATTGCAAACACCTTAATTTATATAGTAATTATCAGTTTATCTTAGATGGCCTATTTTGGGTGAAATTATCGTATGATAGAAAAATTAATTTTTCTTTGCTTTGTCTGGCAACATCAATACCATCAAATTGCATTAAAATTTTAATACAAACAAGAAACGTGGTATTATAGTAGCCATAGTAATACAATATATGAATATGTAATCGATTCAAAAGATTCACCCCTGTTGTATGCGGGCGGACATACAGACGTAAACTGTAAGCTATATTTAATATTTATTGTTATAGAGCCCATAGGAATACACGCTGTGAAAATTTCACGTGTCTCCTATTACTTTTCAAAGATTACAGCTATGAGAAAGAAGGTCGAACGCACAGACAGATAGATAATTTGAGCTTTATGTATTTTTTTTATTATTTGTTGTTACGTCGGAAATAGTAATACAAAAGATACAGCCTGACAGACGACAGGCAAATTGTCAACTATATTTTAAGAATACATATGATGGGTCAAATTGTTCGGGTGAGAAAAAAAAGCTAAATTAGTCAAGCAAAAACGAAATCTACCCAAAATTTAAAGAAAATTACACTAAAAAATTAGGGGTCTTAGATCGAATCCTACCTAGCTCCCGCCGAGTGACATGAAAATTTAAAAAAAAATTGGGTTAAAACATTTATAACCAACCAACAAAAGTAACATTTTGAACCTTACCTCCCTCTTCCGAGTTTAATAAAACTTTGTAGGAATGATTTTAAAGGATATTTTTTGCCCTTTAATATGACACCTTAATAGAACATCTAACGTAAGTGTAATTTTAAATAAACATAAGTTACCGTAAATAACGGCTCCGTGAAAAATGGCCCCAAACCAAAAATGAAAAATGGCCCAAACTTTTGTATTGAAAACAACAACACAAACTTTGGGCCATTTTTCCTATTTTTTTGGACCATTTTTCATTTTTTATTGTTTAAATTGGGGTAATTTTTCCTATATTTTGGGGCCATTTTTCATTTTTAAGTTTGGGGCCATTTTTCATTTTTCATAAAATGAAAATTGGCCCCAAACTGAAAAATTAAAAATGGCCCCAAAAATAGGAAAAATAGTCCGAAATTAAAAAAATATTAAATGAAAAATGGACCCAAAATAGGAAAACTGACCCCACAACTCTTTTGTTGTTATTTTTAATTGATAATTTGGGGACATTTTTGGATGCAGTGCCATAGTGGCATATGCCCTCTGCTTCTTAATTCTATTGGGCAATAACACCATACGCAAAAAGTGCACATATGGGAAATAAAACCATATTTTGTTTGCTGTTGCCATTATAATCTGCCTTCAGGCAGTCTTGACGAAGGATTTTATCCGCTTTAAGAGCGGCTTCGCTGAATAAGGGTTTTTTCATCTTGGTACATCGAAAGACGACTTTGCTAAGCAAAAATTTTTGAATAGCCGGTCTGCGGCCGGGCTTAAGAGTTTTTCTCTCTCGGTATATCGAAAACTGGCTATGCAAAAATCTTTACTCAGCGAAACCGTTTTTCGATATATGTAGCTAGAGGAAAAAATTCTTAAGTACTATGCTAAACTCTTTATTCAACGAAGCCGCTTTTCGATATACCTAGAGGATGGCGCGGATACAGGGGGGACGGGATATTTCTCCCCCAAAACGAGTAAATTTCTAGAGTTTCTAAAATAAATTTGGAAATATAGTATGTTTTACTTAGAAGTTCCCCCCCCCCCCCCCCCAAAGCTCAAGCTGGATCCGCGCCTGCTTGAGGACAAACCTCTTAAGCCCGGCCAAAGGCCGGCTATGCACAAATCTTTATTCGGCGAAGCCGCTTTTCGATATACCTAAAGAAAAAAATCCCTAAGCCCGGTTGAAGGCCGGCTATGAATAAATCTTTACTCAGCGAAGCCGCTTTTCGCGGTACCTAGAGGAAAAAACCCTTAAGCCCGGCCTAAGGCCGTCTATGCAGAATTATTTCCTCAGCTCGTTTTACGAAAAATGATCCTAAAATAAGAAAAAAGGCCCTGAATTAAAGCATGAAACATTGCCACAAAATAGGGAAAATGGCGCCAAATAAATATGTAAATAAAAAAATGAAAAATGGCCCCAAAATAGGAAAAATGGCCCCAAACTTTTTTGTTGTTGTTTTGAATGGAAAATTTTTGGGGCCAATTTTAATTTTTCAGTTTGGGACCATTTTTCATTAGGCCATTTGTCCTGCTTGAGGACAAATTGCCCCAATGAAATATGCAAAAACTACAAAAATATACCTTTTTTAGCACAAATTCCAAAATGGTATATAGTTTGTCGATTTGTTTTTCAAACTGCAAAAAAAAATGTTTTTTTTAAACAAAAATATCTATTTTTTTAGTCGTTATTCGAACGTTTTCTTATTTATATTAAAACCCCGTTCGAACAACGGCTAAAAAATTTTTTTTACTTAAAAAAATAGGTATTTTTGTTGAAAAAAAAAATTTTTTTTTTCGCAGTTTGAAAAAAAATCGACCAAGTATTATACCATTTTGGAATTCGTGCTAAAGGCGCCAACTTTTGATGTCACTTGCCAAAAGTACCTAGTACATTTTTTTCAACTTAAATTTATTACTGCTCCCGGTTAAAGTTGGGAGCAGTAATAAATTTAAGTACGTCGTTTGGCAAAATGTAAGATTTTCTTTGAAAATCAGGCCACTGCAGTATGAATTTTTAACTGCCATTTACAGAAGGATATCTGACAATGATATAGGAGAAAAAAAACAAGAAAAGTGAAGATTTGTAGTTACAGCAATATAAAGATCTTTACAGGGTGATTTTTTTTTAACTGGCAACACCTTTTAAAATAAGTGACATGGACTTTTTTTCAAACTTTTTTCGGAGCAGTCACTACTTGCCCTATCATCCGCTTTCGGCTTGACGTTAATTAATGGGACACCCTGTATAGTTTTATAAAGTCGTTTTTGAACATTTTTGTTGAATTTTCTCATGTTCAAGTCGCCAAGCATTATTCATACAAAATGTTATTAAAATCGGAAGACGTAAGGTCCAATATGTTACTTTGTTGGTTAGTTATAAATGTTTTAACCCAATAACTTGAAATTTAATGTCTCTTGGCGGGAAATAGATTTTGATTTTATACCTCTAGTTTCTCAGGGTACTTTTCTAAGAATTTTGCGCAGATTTCGTTTTTGCTAGACGCCTTTTGATAAAAAAATTAGCCCATACTGATGTATAAGCTTCAAAGTCCTATACATATTTGAAGGACATTCTTAGGGATGCTTCGTTAAGTCGAAGATTAACAATTTCCTCATAAAAAATATCGTTATTGCATGGTTAACCTGACACTTATAATTAAATAAAAAAAATTATTTTCATAAATTATAAAATGTGGATTTTGGTACAATATTTCGCAGCATCATCAATAATAAAAGATACACTACTCAAAAATATTATATATTAAAAACAAACATTAAACGTTACTGTAGATTTGGCACAAACATGCTAAAGTAAATTTCATTATTATCAAGTTAAACGTTTATTAAAAACACATAAATATCTTCTAAAGTCAATTAGAGGATCGGTTTGAAATCAAGACATTTTTGTTATAAAATTATTAATAACATTGACATGAGAATTGACATTATTTTCATATCGAGTGAATAAAGAACAGGGCCGATAGTTTCGTAAGAACAATAGAGAACAAAGGAAGTTTCAACTGTCTATCTAATTCGCTTTAAAAGATACAGTAATGTGACAAACGGACGGACAAACCGAAGAACAAAATTTTAAGTGTATGCCTAATCTATTACGGTTTAAAAGTTACCTCCCTGCAAAAGACGGACGGACTTATTACGTATATTTTATTTTTATTTGATTTTAAAGCAGCCATATTAAAACGCACTTCTTGAAAATATCAAATATTGTGTACCTATTACGATGCAAAAGGTATACGCCCATGTTCTGGAAAACGCAGCGTTTTCAAATCGCTAATGGTTTGAAAATCGGCAAACGCATTTCAGCATGTTCTGAAAACCGCGCGATTTGCTAGCGTTTTGTTATTTTCCGAAGTTGTGTTCCAGCAATTAAAGCATACTTTTTATCATAACAAAACATAAACAAACAAATGAATTTTAAATTAAAATGCCTACAGCTTCCTTCCTTCCTTGCTACACTGGCTTTAAAAAATCTACAATCATCGCCAGTTCATAAGTAAACAATTGAGCCAGACAGACAACTGACAAACTCGAAGCAAATTTTTAAATTGCATATTTCTAATTAAAATAGTTAAAAAACGTTACAAGTTTTTCTTCAAATAGAAATAAAACATATTAAAGTTATATTGTGATTCATTTCAGTTTCTCTTTAAAGTGCGTTTGAATGTGATCTGCCTACTTTGCTTATTTTTGAAAATCATTTACATATTTGTGAATGCTCAAATGGTTTTTGAAAGTCTGTACATAAGATAAAGGGTTTGTAACTGTTCAAAATTGTGTTTGAAGTCTACTGACGATTTGGTAAAGTACCAATGAAATGCTGCATATAGACAATGCTTAAACACCAGCAAATAAATTTCATTTTAAATAAAAGCGTTTTCGTTTGTCAGAACACCTGTTTGGCCTTTTCAAATCAAAAATTCGAGCTTTAAGCGATATGCGTTTTTCAGAACATGGGCAATACCTTTGTGACAGACAGACGGACTCCACTTTATTTTACTTTTCTTATTTGCCGTAGCTACCTAGTACAGTTCAAAAGATGTAACCCTGCGACAAAAAGAAAGCCAGACAGACGGACTTGATTTTGTTTTTAATATTTGTTGGTAAAGAGGTCATAATCGTAGAAAAACATAATCTGAAAATTTAACCCTAGAGCCCTAAACAAGGGTGCTCAGTGCAAAACGCATATCTGAGAAGAGCATCAAATCAAAATTTGCGGCAAATGGGTCTAAAGCATATCGCTCGTTTATTGCAACGTAGTCATACCTCAAAAAACCAAAATATTCAAGTTGCTAAAGAGAAATACCGTCTTTATATGTAAAAAACTTTTTTCAAAAACATATTTTATTCTAAGCCGAAGTTATAACCTGCTGTACTGGCTTAGTTTTTAAAAGGTCTTGCGTATTTTATCTGTCATAGTAATGATGATAAGTGTACATCAATGCAATGCAATGCAATGTTTTTTATCTTTTTAAAAATGCGTTTAAACTCAAAAATATAAATACAACAATAACATTTGTTTTAAAATACAAACTACAAACATTATAACAATGTTTACTTATTTCTCTTATACATATTTTACAATTTAATAATGTATAATAAGTGACATCGTATTGATGTCATTCCAATCATAGCATTGATGACACTTAAAATATGACAAAATTCTATAATGACTTTTGTCATCAGATTGATGTCAGTTTTCGTTGTATTGATGACATTTGTCATAGCATTAATGTCAGAATTCTGATGACAGGGCGTCATCAATGCAATGATACATTTTTCTATGAGTGTAGAAAGAAACAACAATTCAAAATGTAAACAAAACGTGATAGCCTCTTTAAGTGCTGCCTACTTTTTATTTATAATAAAACGACAAAAGAAAAAAAAAGTTGAAAAAAGAGGCGCTAAGTCGCTGAATTCGTGAATAAACCGCTAACTTGGCAACACTTTAATATTTCAAGCTTGAAATGTCAATTTTAAGTTGAACATTCTTACATCTTTTTGACAGTACCCCATTTTTTATCGATATTATTAGTAAAAGCTTTGACAATTTGGTATTTATCTTAATATAGCTGAACTCTTTGCACCTGGTAAAATTTCCTATTATATTCTATTTGCACTGTTCTCCAAAATTTGAAAAATGAAGAAAAAATTTAGTGTCATATGGGCTATATGCTTCCTAACATTTTTAAAACTTTAAACGCGTTTGGCCAAGTTTCATTTTTTTGAGATACGACTACGTTACAATAAAGGCGCGATATGTCATTAGTTTTTTTCTTTAAAGTTCATTTAGATTCTAAATTTTAGAACTAAGCAATAAATATATGACTGTTCAAAAATTTAATTTTTATATTTTTGAAAAAATTACTCATGAAAGTTCTGGGTGCTCGAGGCCGCTGGGTAGGAAATCCCAAGGCAGATTTATTTACCAGGTACTCTTGATTCCACAGCTCTTTACCCTTTTTTTATTTGTGGTTGTCAATTTTGTATAAAACAAGTTATGTTGTGTATGTGTTTTAATAATTTGACATTTTCAAGGAACTGCGACTACCTGGTAAATAAATCTGCCTTGGGAAAACCCAACGCCAAATATGGGTAGGGTTCAAGGGTTAAAATAAGGTTCAAAAGATACCCTCTGTGGCAAACGGTGGGACAGACTTAATCATATGTATTTTGATTTTATTATTTGTTGTTTTAGCGAATATAGCAGTACAAACACTAAAAATTGCTAGTGTTTTCCTATTACGGTTGAAAAACATCTCTGTGACAGACGGACAGACAGACAGACAGACAGAGGAGCGAAAGTATTAGGGTTCTACTGACAACAATTTATATGACATCCAAGGTAGATTAAACAGGCACCAACACAAGATCAGCTGACTTAGTAAATTTGAGAATGTGTGCGTCACACAGACAATAGATTTTGACACATCTCTGGTGTGTTTCTATCAAAAACGTCCATAAGTAAGTAAATTTGAGAGAGCTTACGAATGTATGCGATACACAGATAATAGATTTTGACAGTATCGTATGTTTATTGGTGCTGTAATTGTTGTCTTAATGGCGGTACCTGTAATGAATCTGCCTTGATAACATCTTATTTTGTTCAAGGCATATGTATATGTATTAAAAAGTGGGTTTATCATTACAACAAGATATGTACATACAAAATAGGTGCAGGGTTCGTTTTGTATGGACTTTAACAGATGGGGTGGTCTGCCTTAATTTTGTTCAATTAATCAAAAGTTCAGATTGATCAAAATTAGGATTAATCAAATACACGGCGATATTATTCAAACTTCATATACAGAAAACATACTGTTTATATTGTTTATTTCTTTATATAAACTTTGACAAGATGACGACAAGGCGAATTGAGTGCGCCAATTCTACCACATTATTATCAATTCACCTTGATCATACATACATTTAATTCTGTCTATTCAAACTTTAATATATTTTTTTTTTCAAAATGAAAAACCAATAAATAATCAGCCGTGTTCTGTATTCCATGCGAAATTGTAATGCTTGGAATTATTAAAGCATTATTGCTAAAAAATTTTATTTATAACAACAATGCTGTGACATTTCCGAACATATTCATTTCGCATGGATAACGGACGACGGTTCAAAAGATACTCTCTGAATAATTTCAGACAAAATTAAAACTTAAAAACAATTTAGGTGTTATTCAAAATCGTTTGGAGATGGCACGTTTAAATTGTGAAATTTAGCCTCCTTGCAGTTACTAAAGGGCCAAATATGCTACACAAACGGTTTGACAAACACACACATTCCGTTTGCCAATAAATGATACAAACATAACTTGTACTAACACATACACAACACACACAAGCATTTAAGATGTTTGCCAGAAATCAAAAATTTTTAATTTTCCTACAAATATGCCTAACTTTTGTGCAAATAAGCAAACACCGCCATAAACAACGCAAAAGGTCTATACAAACATAAAATGTTCGCTTGTTTGCTAAAACGTTTGTGTAGTTTATTTGGCCTTCTACAAGGCGAGCGACTGAATATGCAAAAATATTTATCAAGCTAATTTCACTGAAGTTGGATTATATTTTCTAATAGGAATTCAGTGACAAAATATAAGACGGGTGTCAGTCATATCAATTGATCCTGACATTTTTATTCAACTTGATTATCATTCTAAGGTTCGTAACGTTATATTCAGAAAGAATCAGGCATGATTAATATTCCAAGGAACAAAAACAAAATTAACATCAACTTAATTTTTCGACGCACACAGCAGAACACAGCAACGCCGCATTCGAAAGCCGCTAGAGTTCCATCATCGGTGCTCATGTGTATTTTGCTTATCACCACCTGTGAGGTGGCTCAGTTGAATGTGATTTCAATTCTTATATACACATACAAACTTTTCGTGAAAATTGCATACGAGAATTAAATCACTTAAGTTGACGTTAACTTACCTGTTAACCATTGGAATTCCCAGTGTTACCGTTGGTTTGTTATTCTTCATGGTCATTTTTTTATTATTTTTTTTTCTACTTAAGTCAAATGTTTTTGCTTTGATTTATACTTAAGTACATATACATATATGAACATGTAAACATGTGAAAAGCTCAAGCTAGTAGCTAATTGTTTATTTAATATGATTATTTCAAAATTATTTGCTTGTGAATCCAAATTGATTATTAGGCTAAGGTTCGTAACGTTATATTCAGAAATAATTAGTAGTGATTAGGGCTCTACAATTTAACCGTCCAAGCCGACTAAAAAGGTTGGCAAAAAAAAATTTGCCGATTAACCGGCTTGGCTGGCTTAACCGAATTAGCCGATTTAGCCAGCTTAGCGGATTTAGACGGGTTAGCTGGTTTAGCCGGCTTAACAAGCTTAGCTGGCATGACCAGCTTAGCTGGTTTAACCGGCTTAACAAGCTTAGCTGGCATGACCAGCTTAGCTGGTTTAGCCGGCTTAACCGGCTAAGGCAGCTTAGCTGGCTAGTTTAGACAAAAGTAAATAGTTCTCTCTTTTCATACGCAAATGAGAGAAGGTGGAGCGTCGGAAATTTTTTTCGAATTTCCCATAACGAAAAAAGATTTTGATCTACTTTTAGCCCTCTACCGCAGCATCAAGATTTTGAAAATGGGATCAAATCGATCAATTTGTGAAACATATGATGCAACATTAAACATTTTTTAAAGTTTCTTGTAACTCATTACATACACTCAAAATATCCACTATTTTTGTATATAGAAGGTCAGATTTCGGACAAACTTAGCACCCCGTCTTCACGAGACATAAGTTTAGAAATTTGTGTGTTAGCAATTGTCAAATTTCTGTCCTAACACAAGAAATTAACTTGTGGACCAAACGTGTTTATGTTCTAACACATGTTTGGAAATCAATGTTAGAACGCAAGCTTTCAAATTTAATATGTATGTTTTTATTTTTGTGTAAGTTATTTGTGTTTATGACAATAAAAGAATAAGGAAAGTAAATTAGTAAATATTTCAAACAAACAAACAAACACAACCCGCGAAGCGATTAGCTTATCTGCGGAAAACACCCAGGGTCTACGGCGGGAATCGAACCCACGACCTCTGGACTGACAGGCTAGCATCGCTACCACTCAGCCACAGGGGCACCCTGTTGCACATTATTTATGTTCATATTTATAAAAATTTTTATAAACAGAAAAGTAATAAAGTGAAATATACACGAATATATACAATTTTGGTCCAAACATCAGTACAGTAGTTTTCCGGTTTAACGAACCAGTACTTTGTCAGGCCCGTTCGTTAAACTGAAAAGTACGTTATACGCAGTACTTATGTAGAATAACCAGTTTGTGGATAGATAAGTAACTAGAATTGTATTTTTTATTGCAAGATATCGTTACTTTTTTCTACTCGCTTTGTTTTTAGTTATTTGTATAAGAAATTTCTTAAAATAAGTTTTTTAACTAATATTATGAATCTTATTTGTTCGTTAAACTGAGCACAAAAAAAGTTTTTTGTTCGTTATATAAGATAATCAATAGAGCGAATTGATCTTGAACTGTTCGTTAAAAGCGATGTTCGCAGAATCGAATGTTCGTTAAACCGGAAAACTACTGTATATTCAAAAGCCTCTATATTAAACTTTTTAGGGGAGTATAAAAACTGTTTACTTTGTTTGCTGATGGGATATTTTAAAATCTTTGTTATATAATCTAAATAATTAATAGACAAACACGTTTTTTTATATCCCTTTTATGCCCGTAACACTAAACCGATTTTGGAAAGATTTATATGTTTCGAAGTGTTTTTTTACCTAGAACCGGACAATCTTAATTCTATTTAAATCAGTTCAGTACTTTAGGAGTAATACGACCGTCAAGTTCTTACTAACACCAATAAACAAATACAGGTTCTTATCTCAGCTATGTACAAGTAAAACACACAAGTAAATATTCTATTGTTTTTGCACAAATAAAAAGCAAAAATACAAAATAGACTAAATCAAGTATAGAGTTTTTTCTCTTTAAAAAAGAATTAAAATGAAATTCTGGCGTACATATTTATATACATATATACGAGTATAATAATTTTTTTTTAATATTTCTACATATGGCTACACTAGATAGAGGGTTTTGTTATTCGAAAATACTCAATACGTTATAAAATAGAGGATTTGATATATTGATAAAAAAAATTATTTAATGAATTCAGTAAATTTGTCAACAAATAATAGGATGTTTCATTGCGACATTAAAATTAAATAAGAAAAACTTTTTACTATAAATTGTAATTTCCGCGATGATAGCAATTTTTTTCTGACATTTTGTTATTCTTAGTGATTTCTTAAATATATGTAACAGTTTTTCGTGAACATGCAGCTCTGGCGGTTTCTAATCAATGTTACGACTTGTTTTCGATGTTGCAATATATTGCGAATTTTCGCAATGTTCGGGATAGGAGCAACTTTTTGCAAATTGTTAGGCTCTTGGCAGTTTACACGATTTTTTAACCCTATTGAACTTTGTCATCTTACCGCTGTTAGCAAATTTTTGCGAGTTTTCGTCATTTTCGCGAGTTTTCGCATTTATTCCTTACAGTTTTAGAGAAGTTTAATCAAAATTATGGCTTGTTTAAAGTTTTGCAATTTCTCGCGAATTATCGCTATTTTCGTCAAGGGCGTGCGCGTATATTTCCAAAGTTTATAGTTTTCTTACATTTTTGGCGAATTTAATCAATCGTAACATTGTAATCTTTCATATATAAGCAAGTGTTTGTGAATTTTCGTAATTTTCGCGATGTTTCCCGTCTTGACAATCCTTTCCGTTTGAGCAAGTTGTAATCATACGATATTATCAAAAAAAAAAATCAGATGATTTCATTAAATTGAGTTTATTTAAAAAACTTTTTATTTTTATCGTAAAAAGTTAACTGCGTAAGATAGAGAAATAAAAAAATTACGATAAAATATACATATACGATAAAATATATTTTACGCAATATTTTGCCATCAAAAAGTGATTTTGGTCAAAATCGAATACAGAGGCTTTTGAATATACGTCGTCGATATGTCGAAAAAATTTTAATTTTTTGTATTTAATTTTGCTAGAGGTAGGTACTCGAACTCGAAATCGGTTGGAAGACTTTTTCCTTCATACATCGACGCTCCACCCTAATATACAACAGGTACCAGATTCTTTTTACGGCCGTTTGTTCCAACTGGGAACCATAGGAATCAATAATAATAACCAGTTTATTTGATGCAAGCACAGTTAATATATATAAAAAAAAGCTATGTAAATATGGTGCTATTCACATATTACGTAACGCTCCAGGGGGGGTTAAAGATTTATTACGGTTTGATAACTTATACTGAAAATTTTGTAAAAAGCGTTACGAAGGAAGGGAGGGGGTTAGGGTACAAAAACTCCGAAAATAACGTTACGTAATATGTGAATGTCCTCTATGTCGTCAGCTTATTATTGGTTTAGCGCATATCCATGTAGAGAAATATCACAAAGAAGGTTTACATAAAAGTTTTCAGAAAATATGCACGATAGATATTATTGTAATTTTCACAATTTAAGCCAACATGCTTCGAGCAAACATGTAAATTTTTACAAACTTTCATAAATATAATTGAAAGTTAAGAGGCTTTTATTGAAAACGAAAAACCTTATTTTGTGCTGCATGTCGAAATTTTTTTCAAATGTTCCCCTTTTTGCTGCATATCCACATAAACAGATGTGAATTGTGAAGGAAACACATTCTAGAATACAAAAAACTTTTAAGTATTAAAGACAAAATATTGTGTAATTTCTTTTTTCGACACGCTTTCTTTGTTACGGAGTTACAGGCTCCAAAATTTTTATTTTTAATGGGTCCTAACTTGTACAATATAGCACGGATATCAACGATATACATAGGTATCATTTTAAAGTGCTATAGCCCAGTAAAATATTTGCATGTTTTTTGAAGCACTAAGCCATTAAAAAGCATAATAATATGCTTTAAAAGAAGAACTTATTACAGAGCAGTGAATGTATATGAAAGAAACTATACAAAAAAAGCAGATTTTTCACTGCTGATACAATGCAAGTTTTAACCGAGAAAGTTCCATATACTTACAGTTTTAGTGCTGAAAATGGTGATGATTTTTAGCGCTTCAAAAAGCGTTTTTTGTATCAAAAATGTAGTACATAGAAAAATCAGCAGCGATATCAGCAGTTTTGTAAGCACTACTTTTATTCTCTCATAGTAAAAACCTGCTTTATTTGAAGCAATTTGTTCACTGGAAAGATACGATTTTATTGATGTAAAAATTTTTCAAATTTTGATTCGACTTTTTGCATAAAAATTCAGTTTTCTCGGTGGGCCAAACCAATAATAAGCTGATCATGTAGCTATAAAATTAATTGTATTTCTGGAAAAAATCAAAAGCTGATTTTTATTAAAAAATAAATATTCTCTCTTATCGTGTTTGGCGCCTTCGTGTTTCGCCTTCGACTACGACATTTTTGTAATAGTTTAAAGACAGCACGATACATGTTCCGTAATATATTACAAAAATGTCGTATTCGAAGGCGAAAATTGCCAAACACGATAAGGGCCATTAATTTATTTTGTATTTTATACTTTGCTAAAATCGTAACAAACAAAAAATATCATTTAACAAATTGTAAACTAAAAATTTTGGTTAGATATTGTGCAAAATGTTTTGCAGCCTGATTATCGAAATGGAAAACATAAGCGAAAGAAAGTGCGTCACTAGGACTCAAATCAATTTTAGTTCATGTTATTTCATTTATTTACTTTTGTTATAAATTTTTATTGCTACAGTTTTTTAGAATACGAGTATTAGCATAAAAAACCATGCTATTATTAATAGCAGAGAATATAATAAGTTATGAAATAGCTACTTCGTAAATAGTATTAAGCAAATAAGAGACAATATAGAAAATGTGTAGAATGTCAATAAAGTTAATGCGTTAAATACAAAATTTTAATTCCGCATAACAATTATAGATATAAAATAATTTTCAGCAGACTGTATGCAAACACGTCGCTCCAATTTGGAGCATCTAGCAACAACAGGTAATTAAAAATACTGTTACATTTACGTGATTTGGCTTAAGTTTGTAGGGATTCTATGTTGTTTACAAAGACTGGACAAAATGTTTAAATCTAAATCGGTCGAGAGCCATGATTTTTATCTGGGGCCATGTCAGTCCTTTTGCTGATAATTCAATTTCCACCGACCTGCGCCATGTTATGCGTGGTCGACCTCTGCTTCTGCTTCCCTGTGGATTCCATTGGAAACTGTTTTTGGCTATGTCACCATTCTCTTTCCTCAGCTTGTGACCGATCCATCTCCATTTCCGTTGCATTATATCGGTGTTTACGGGCATCATATTACATTTCTGTAGTAATTCCTGATTACTTACATTTGAATCTGGTCCAGTTTAAAACACTCTTCGTATTTCGAAACTGATTTCAGATTGGTTACTCTGTAATTCGAGTCGAATGAATTGCAATGTAAATAATTGTCCTGATTGTGAAAGGCGTTGGCGTAATCGACTAAGTCGTTTTATGAAGTAGATTAAATTACGCGGGTTGTGGGTTACTTTAATCTTTTACAAAAAATTACATAGGCGTTTAAGCCAACGCCTTATACAATCAGGTCCAATATACCGTCAAGCGTCGTTGCCAATTATATGATATGTAACCACACCACTGTTTGTTTATTGGCCTTCAACAGATTTGCGTCTAACTCTCTCGGATTTTGGGTAGTGGTTGGCGTCGGTTAATAGCACCGAGTATGCAGTTTTGCGTCGTTATCCATAAGCCACATGCAAAAATTAAATATTTTGTAATTTAGCTTTTTAAATGAAGTGTGTTTTGATATATGGTGGAGCACCAAACAAAACTCAATAGGAAAAAGCAGGAGAGGAATCTGGTTTCCTACACGACACTGTAGTCGTAAGACGTAGTTTGTGATGGCGTTATGGAAAATTCCGCGGTCAAATAATTTGTTGCTAGCGGCTTAGGCTGCTAGCAGCGTAACTTAAAACTAAATAAACAAACAAATAAATAATAAAACAATTTCTGAAAAAGGAAACTGTTTAACGTTTTTCAGAAATGTGAAAAACTTTAAAATCGATTGATATATCTGGGGTCACAAGCATATACCGCTTAAGTAGTATTTAAAATTTTTTGGTTTAAAATCTCAAAAACTCCTTTCCAATCAGGAGCTTGCTTATTTTTTTGCCATTTTTTTTACGGATAATAACCTTCTTAACACGGATGGACACGATCGCTCTACAAACTAAACTTTGTCGTAATTTGACTTAAGCGGTTAAGGGTTGTGGCCACATATATACATATGAAAATTGCAAAGCGTGTGCTATTTTTTCACTCCAGTGGTGGTCAACCTTCTTTTCTTAAAAAAACATGTCTCCAAAGACATGTTTCTTAAAGCCTAGTTCCTCCTCTACTGATTGATATTAAAATCATCAAGGAAATTTGAGCAATAGTTTAGAAGTTATAAATTTATTACCACTTATTTTCCAAAATGTAGAATTGTTTAATATAGAAAAATTTGATTTGATATGAAAACACTTACGTGTGTCATCGTTCGCAGAGAAGTGCAGCTTTCTTTCGCTTAGAATGCGAACGAACGCATTCTTTTAAAATCGATAACCAGGCTATTAACACATATTTAATGCTTAAAGTTTTTGCTCTATAACAGCCTGCTGCATACTATTTTCATTAAGTTAAACCTTTTGTTTTCGATTTGTTAACTACAATATTAATTGGGAAAATTTATGTTTTCTTTAATATTTTAAATATTAAAATCAATTTCAAGCATAAGTAATAGTTTTGCAACGGATGAACGCAACATTGTTTACAATGAGTTTGTGATAATAAAGTTATTATTGAAAAATTTACAAGATTTTTACATAATTTCAAAAGGCAAAAATCTTTGTAATTCAAGTAATAACATTTTTCCATAAGAAAACCCTCAAGTTTTTATTTATATACTTATTTATATAAGGAGAAAAAAATAAACAAACACCAATAGTTTAAACTTTTTGTTCTTTAAAGTAGAATGAATATTTCATACCATTTATTCACTAAAATTCTAATAAACGAATAAGTGTCGTTAATATTTAATTTATGTTTTTCTTCAATTTACTTAAACATTAAGTAAAATAATTGTTAAAAATGTATTAATGTTTATATTGGTTGGTATATTGATTACTTTTCGCAACTGGTATTACATATAACGCTACAGCAAAGCTGTACATCAAAAATCTCTATTAAGAGAACAGGGGATTGTATGTGATTCATTAGTTGAGAGACAAGGAGTTAGCATATTCAAAGACTATATATGTATTTTGTGTTATTTTAATTTTAATTGCGGCGATTCCTGTTCATCCGGTTATTGTTATTATTGGAATTTTTAGGTTTACCATTACCGCTATTAGAACCACATAATGTGTTCGATAGAATGAGTTTTGCAATGAAAAGAGACGAAAAGAAATGGAAAATAAATTCCAAATGTTAACTGGATTTTTTTTTTTGATAATATGACAAAAAAAGTAAAGGGACATCTGACTGAATACCATTGAACTGAGACAAGAAAGAGGATAAAACTTTCGAAAACATTTTAAATAAAATAAGAGCGAGCTGAATGTCTTATTATTATTTTCTTGGAAAAGTTGTGCATACAACATCAGCTTGATTTAAAAATAAGTTGTAGTTTCTACTTAAATTATACATTTACTTATGATTAATATAAATGTGGAAATTTGAGGTCATAGTATCAATTTTTTTCCTTAAATGTTTCTCGTTAATCTCAATAAATAATATAAAAGACAAGTTTATATTGAGTATTCATAAGACTTGTATTAAGCATTTATATGCTATTGATTTAAGGAAAGGTACGTTTACATTTCGTTTAAAATCACACTCTTATTTTGAAAGCAATTTTTGTTTTCTTATATTCTTAAGATTGAAAATATTTGTCTCTTGTTCAACAGCGGATAAATTGAACAATAGAAGTGATCGCAAACTTATTTATTTTGCATGCGGAGCTTTATATATTGGATATGTATTTATATGAAGCTGGGTCAGGTTAAAGTGCGGTTTTAACAATCCGGACAGACAGATAGTTGATTCCTCTAGAAAATTTTTATATAAATCACTTCAAAAACTGAGTGCTTTTCATATAATTTTTCTAGACGAGTCTATCATGTGGATTATGGAAATCGGCACTTAAATCATTCGTCCACCAAATTACTATAAACATGATAGATCAAATTAAAATAATAATAAAACTTTTTAAGACAGCCGCATGCTTTTCATTAGAGTAGAAGAACAGACATTATTGAAGAGCAGACTGACAACGCGGACTTCTATTTTTGATGATTTGGTAAACAACTGGTAAAATGGTGGAGAGAAAACAAATAAATTTGTTTAAGGTATCTGAAAATAATTTGTTAAAAGTTATAAAATAAGCTTACCCTTTATTCCAGGAGCCGGCTTGATTTTCTTCTCCTAAGTTGGGAGCTTTAGCGACATCGGAGCGCCTAAAAGGATTGTTAACGTTTCGGTTCGAAGTACTGGCGTCATCAGCATTTGTGTCATCCTTGCCTGCGTTATTTCCACCAGTTGATCCATCTCGGCTATTATTAGAGCTATTGCTTCTATTTTTGGAGCCACCACGTCTATCGTTTGAGCCACCCCGACCCCTATTGCGTCCATTGCCATCAAGACCATCACGGTTAAAATTGCCACCAGAGCCGCTATTGGGTCCAAAGTTGCGGCCGGGACCATTATTAGGGCCATCATTGGGTCCAAAGTCTGGTCCATTGCGCCCGAAATTACGATTAGATCCATCATTTGGGCCAAAGTTAGGTCCGTTACGACCGAAATTACGTCCTTGGCCATCATTGCGTCCGAAATTGCGTCCACCTCCATCATTGGGACCATTGCCACCGAAATTACGATTAGGCCCAAAGTTATTGCCACCGCGGAAATTGTTATTAGGACCAAAGTCATTAGGCCCATTAGGACCCCAATTATTCGGACCATTAGGACCCCAGTTGTTTGGACCATTGGAACCGAAATTGTTGTTAGGACCATTAGGACCCAAATTATTGCGGCCGTTAGGGCCCCAGTTGTTTGGACCATTGGGGCCGAAATTATTATTTGGACCGTTTGGACCATTAGGGCCGAAATTATTATTTGGACCATTAGGGCCGAAATTATTATTTGGACCATTAGGGCCGAAATTATTATTTGGACCACTAGAGCCGAAATTATTGTTTGGACCATTAGGGCCGAAATTATTATTTGTACCGTTTGGACCCCAGTTGTTTGGGCCATTGGGGCCCCAGTTATTGGGACCATTGGGGCCATTTGGACCCCAGTTAGGGCCATTGGGTCCAAAATTGTTATTAGGACCAAAGTTATTGTTAGGGCCCATGTTGTTTTGTAAGCCCATGCCACTTATATTTCCAGCACTACCACTGTGGACGCTGACATTCGAATTCATATCATCGCCAATCTCCGAACGATTAGAGCTTTTATCGCGCAAATTTTCTCCAGAATTAGTATTGTCAGGATCCATATTAAAATCATTTGGTTTATTTTCGGTCCCATCACCTTGTTTACGCTGTTGCCACTCCGAAAACGACAATTGGCGACCGTCAACTTCTTGTGCCTTTGACGGATCACTGCCTTTAGCATGAGCAACAGCTTCTGAAATTCTTTTCAAAAAGTCTGGATCATTTAAAGTCTTTGCTAAATCGGGCAGAGCTGTTGAAGATGCAGGTGGTGCCGATGTTGGTGATGTCTGCTCCTTAACATTACCCAGATCTGTCATGTCGGGTTTATCAACTTTTATATCAAACAAAGACGGAATTTTCTTTGGAGTTGCAGTAGATGGGATTGCTTGATTTATGCCAAATTTATTTTGATCGGATTTCATTTCTGGGTTTGATGTGATATCATCCCTTATTGATGCCGTGTTGGGACCTGAAGAAGTGTCATCTGTCAAATCTAAACCTGGAATACCATCAACTTTTTTAAAGATTTCTGACATATTGCCTTGATTATCTTTGACTGGTTGTTCTACAACAGCATCATCATCATCCAAAGTAATTACTTCGGTTGTTTCAATTGGTTTTATTTTAATAACTGGCGCTGGAGTATCAAAACGGCTTTTACGTTTCCCCAATGGTGTTGCAGTGGTTTTCTTCTGTTGTGGAGTTTCACTAATCGCGGCAGTTTTAACAGTTTCATCTTTTAGTTTTTTCACATCATCATCGGGATTTGTGTTATCCTTCGTTGATTCTTTGCCTATAACATTTTGTTTAGGTGCTTCTGGCTCCGTTTCTTGAGCATTTGTTGGTTTTATTTCCTGAACTTGCTCTTGATTTTGTTTTGAATTAGAGCTTTGATGACTTCCAATCGAATCGTTTCTTTTTCTACCGTCCGAATTTGGGTTGTCAGCGCTTTCATTATCTACAACACTCTCAGTTCGTGGAGGTTCGGGGTTCGGCTGCGGAGGCGGCTGATTTGGATCTATTCCCATCTGTTCCAATTTACGTCTACGCATTTGTTCACGCCTTTCTGCGATACGTTTACGCTGCTTTTCAAATTCCATTTCGTAACGCCTGTACATTTGCTTATCCGGGTGATTAGCATTAGCTTTTTTCCAATCTTCAAATTGTTGTTCCCACTGACGGAACTGTCGGTCAAACATTTGTTCATCCAAGTCGGTAATCCGATTTCCACGGTTTCCGCTACCAGGAGAAGGGCCATGTCCAGCAGAAGCGCTTGGTCCAGAAGAAGTGGCAGGGCCAGAAGGAGCACTAGGTCCAGAAGAAGCACCAGGCCCAGAAGAAGCAACAGGCCCAGAAGAAGCGACAGAGCCAGAAGAAGCAACAGGTCCAGAAGAAGCAACAGGCCCAGAAGAAGCAACAGGCCCAGAAGAAGCAACAGGCCCAGAAGAAGCAGCAGGACCAGACGAAGCAACAGGCCCAGAAGAAGCAACAGGTCCTTGACCAAATCTTTGATTCAGACCATCAGTGCGTCCACGATTATTTGGTCCATTATTCTCCCAATTATCTGGTCCTCTTATATCACGTCCAGAATTATCGCGATTGTTCCGATCATTTGAACGATTATTTCCACGATTATTTTGACCGAAATTACGATCATTTATTGCATTAGTATTGGGACTATCACTCCAATTGTTAGGACCGCGATTGTTCGAGCCAAAGTTTCTATCATTAGCAGTACGTTTATCACTCCAGTCATTGGTACCACGATTATTGGCACCTTCATTCCAATTGTTTGAGCCGCGATTATTTGGACCTTCGTTGAAATTGTTTGCTCCGCGGTCATTCCAATTGTTTGAGCCACGATTATTCGGGCCATCATTCCAATTGTTTGGGCCGCGGCTATTAGGGCTATCATTCCAATTGTTATTGCCACGAGTATTAGAACCTTGATTCCAGTTGTTGGGTCCACGATTATTAGAACCGAAATTTCGTTCACGATTATTTTGATTATCATTCCTATTATTTGGACCATTATTACCTCGCGTATTTCGTCCATCATTCCAATTGTTTGCTCCACGGGCGTTATTAGGTCCTCTATTATTCTGTCCAAAATTACGTTCATTGGAATCATCATTCCAATTATTTTGACCACGATTGCGATCGTTAGATTCTGGCCCTCCTTGATAAAATTCCCTAGAATTCCAATTATTTGAACCACCAACACTACGAGCATTTGGACCACTATTAATCGAATCTTCATAATCTTCGTCCATATTTTCGTTTTCTACTGGCATGTTATCAGCCATAGTATCTTCATTAAAACATTCATTAGGTTCGTCGTCGCCGTCATAATTGGAATCAAAATTGCGATTGTCTCTACCGTCATTGGTATTCCATTTATTTGGTGGTCGGTTACCATCACCAGCATTTTGATTCGACCAATTATTATTATTTGCTTGATTATTTGGTCCATTTCCGCGATTTCCAGACCTATTGTTGTTAAAATTATCTGGTCCTCTATTATTTGATGCTCCTTGCCAACTATTGGGTCCTCCCCGAGGATTTAACCCGCGATTACCACTATCATTGCGATCATTATACTGAAAATTATCGGGATTTTCTTGATGTTGAGGTGATGGTCCGCCCCGACCTCCCTGCTGTTGTCCTCCACCAAAGTTGGGTTGTTGAAATTGTGTATTCGTATACGAACTATTAGTGTTGACATTTTGCTGATTGTAACTTGGTGGCGGCTGATTATACGCTTGTTGTTGCCATGACGTTTGTTGTTGTTGTTGAGCAGCTGGTGCTGATCCTAAAGAGGGATAATTTATAGGATTTGATGTGCCTGCGGTTTGAACTGGGGCTTGTGGTGGTGGTGGTTGTGCATATAACTGAGGTTGACCAGTTATCTTATTACTTGGTGCAGATGGTGGTGGTTGTTGATAATATGACGAAGAATATGCAGTCGTAGCTGCTGCAGTCGGGGTGGCTGGAGTAAGGGTGGTAGCTTTCTGAGCCAACTCCATTTCACGCTTATACTATGAAATATTAACAAATAAATATATTTATAGCAAAAAAAAAACTTTTTAGGAATTGGTCAAGGCAAATTAAATAATGGCGAATTCAGATTAATTCGTCGTGGCTCTCACTGTCAAACAAAATACGTAAAATATTATTGTTTATTTTTGATGTGGTGTTTGACAGTGAACGTTGTTGCCTTATTAGTCTGCCTTGGTACTGACTTCAAATTTTAATTGGAAATGTGTTTCTTTGTTTGCTATTTCCCAAATTAATATTTTATTTACCAATTTATTTTTAACCGACCTCAAAAAATGAGAAAGTTATCAATTCGTTTAAATTTGTTTACTGTCTGTTCAACAATATCGAAAGAATTCCCTCTTTCGTACAATTACATTTAAAACAAAAATTAAACTTTAGAATTTGCTTTTGTTTTAAATGGAATTGCAGGAACGAAAAATTTTTTCGACATTGTTGAACAGGCAGTTAATGTTTGTTTCCTCAGTACTTGGAAATTGGGTTTGGAAAACTGTTGCCGCAATATTCTAAAAAATAATTTGGATAGTGTGCGTTAAAATAAAATTTATATTAAGTTCTTTACTAACCCCGCGTTGCCAAATGCAATTAATTACTTAAGTATCTACACAGTCAAGTCAAAGTTCCTGTATCGCCAACTGTATCTCCAAATATATTTGAAGAAATAAATTACGGAACAAGTCCAGAATACCAAAGCTGTTGGAAATGAAAATAAAATAAATTAAGGAAAGTGCGACTTTAGCTCGCACACGAACGGTTCCGTACGAACACACATATGTATTAGTGATGTTACGAATATTCGTATTCGAATCGCCGAATATTCACCTCTTTCATGATATTCGTATTCGCCAAATTCAAGCGAATATTTCACGAATATTTTGTGAATACGTTCCAAAAAATAATACATAAAAAATACTGCAAATTAAATAAAAAAAATATTAATTTTTACTAAAAAAAATTGTTTCTATAACGCAAAACAATAATCTTTTAGTAAAGAAAAAAGAAGCAAAATATATGTCACAACGACATGATATTTAAAAAGTAAAGTCCTGTCAAATTAATTTATTAATCATGTTAAAGTAATACTAAAAGCTCAGTAGAGGAATGTTGAACATCAAAAATAAAAGTTTTGAAGTCTTTTCTCCATCAAGCCTATTGCGCGGTGGGTAAATAAGCTCCGCACCACTAAATATTCGCTCGCTCGCGACACTCGCCGCTGGTGTCACTAAATATTGCCTGGTTATAGGTAAAAGAAGCTCGTATTTTCCCTTATTTACTTTCCACCAAAAATTTGGCATTCAGGTGCTAAAATAATAATTTCAAATTCCGTCATCGGAAGGAATATCATAATAATGTTAACTACATATAGTATTGTGACAGTTTTTCTCAATTTATTGTTATTGACGCAAAGGGCAGATTTTTTTTTCAATTAAATTTGAAATATTAAGTGGTACTAACTATTTAGATTAAATATTCGTTTTCGTATTCGAATTCGGCGAATATTGTTTCAGATATTCGTATTGGCGAATATTAAAAATTGATATTCGTAGCATCACTAATATCCCTTTTCATTTTTGCCCCTTTTTTTAATTTTGGAAATTTTTTCGTTATACTTTTTCGTTTAATCTTAGTTTTTTTTTTTAAGTTTTTTTGTTAATTTTTTTTATTTTTTTTTTTTTTGCGATTTTTGCAATTTTTTAAGATTTTTTAGTTTTAGCGATTTTTGGATTATGGCGTATTTTTTTACGTTTTTTTGCGCTTTGTGACGATATATTTAATTTTAGTGATTTATTTTCGGTGTTTGGTGATATTTTTAGTTTTAGCGATTTTTTTTACACTTTTTTCAGTTTTTAGCGATTTTTTTTAGTTTTGGCGCTTTTTTCGTTTCGGTCATTTTTTGGCAATTTTTCGCTTTTTACGATACGTTTAGTTTTAGCGATTTTTTGTTTTACTGCTTTTTTCGTTTTGGCGATCTTTTTAGATTTGGTGATTTTTTGCGTTTTAGCGATTTTTTTTTTTTAATTTTGATACTTTCAAGAAACCTAATGGTTTTTTATTATTCTTCTATTAAATATTTCTAAATTTTTTATATTTTTGAACCCGAACCTTGCTGAATTTTAGGTTCAACGGGTTCGGGTTCAAAGTCTTCATAAACAGCGAACCTGAACCCAGGTTCGGGTTCGGTTTCAGTACCTGGTTTTTTCCATCCAATATCTTTTCAAATTGAATGAAAATTTTACTTAGTTTTGTAAAGCGCAACCAAAAGATATACATAGTAACATAAGGTATTCAACTGTTTGTTGCCAAAATAAATAGCATAAACTTGGGAATGGTAAGCCGATTTCGATTCCAATCGAAAATCTATTTTATGTTATAAAAAGCGAATTTTCGCAATCGAATTTACTTCTACAATTTTGCACAGAAATTGATTATTTGTTTTTAAAATAGATTTTTTAAAATAATTTCAAAATATGAGAAAATCTCATTTTCAATCTTCACGATAAATTCAATACCGTCGAGAAAAATTCTTTATTGTGTATATCATCGATGAAACGAGGGCGTAAACAAAAAACGTCACTTTAGTAGAAATTAATGAAATCGTATAAATTTAGTGTAAAAAATAGCTAAATATTCCACTTTATATCTTTTTAGTTATTCCTCAACATTTTGATTTTGATTTGATTTGTGCTTTTCTAACGTCATCAATAGAGTGATAAGACACTCCTCAATGTATGTGTACCGAACCCAATATTCCAGTTCTATTCATCATTTAAGCTAATTTCACGCCAAGTTTTTATTAGTCATATGCTCGATGAAATGAAATATATTTAATTTCTGCTATTATTTTGACTGACACTGTATGTACGTAGAAATACTCTTAGCCCTCTTTCACAGTGTACAGTTAAAAGTTAACGTATACTTTAACAGAAAGTTTTATATGCCGAATTTGCCGTTCAAGACCACGTTAACTTTTTTTAATCACATTGTGAAAAGGGCCGTTAATAAATTAATTGACTTTTCAGTTCTGTTATGTTTTTAAAATGTCAATATCAGTTAATGCTAAAAAAGTTTCGGCAAGTTTCGGATTCGGCCGAATATTCGGCCTTTTTGCCGAACATTAGGTTCGGTTCGGGTTCGGCCTCAAAAAACTGGTTTCGGGCGGACTCTACCAACTAACACTAACTTTGAAAATTTAAAGTGCCTGTATAATACGTTAGTATTTCAACATGTTTCGTTGCTTTAGAACGCCTATAATTTTTAACTGTCACATATTTGTTGTTGTAGCGTCAAAATTTTTACATATTCTGTGAAATTTTCAGGTCCTAGCTCTTACCCTACGTCTATACTTGATATATTTTTATCATGACAAAAGTCAAACTTTATATTGAATAATAATTTGTTTTATGTTAGGTGTTTTTCATATATGGAATTTGACATTTGTCATGATAAAAATATATCAGATATAGACGTAGAGTTACGGTTCTCGAGAAAACAGCCTGTGGCAGACGGACCGCGTAGCGAAAACAATAGGCTTCCTAAAAATCATGAGGTAATAGCCCTTTTTAGACAAGCATGTTTCGTGAAACTTTTTTCTGTGCTTTCTTTTGGTTCCAGAGCTACGGGGCTCAAAACTTTTATTTTGAACTGGTCATAACTCCTACAATTCTGCGCGATCTGAACGATATGTATACCATTTTAAATTACTTTAAAATACCTTTTTACTGGTATATAAATTTTTGACATCCGTTAATACATTCTGAACCAAAAACTTTTTTAATAAATTTTAAGCCGACTTTTTACGTAAACACACCGTTATCTCAAAGCATGCATATAATTTTGCAGAGAACCTTCCATTTGATATATTATTTAAGTCTGTCACTTTTCAAACGCGGAAGTTATGCAACTTTAAAAATTAGTTTTTAGAATACATAGTTTTTTAAGTAGTCTGATACAAAGATACAACAAATAAAGTGTAGCTACCGCACTTAAAAAAAAATTTAAAAATATATCCGATAGAAAATTGAAAAAAAAACTGCATATAAAAATTGGCAGCGAACCAGTTCCAGTACAAAATAGTGATTATACTTACTTATTTTCATTATGTACGTCGAATAGTGGTTTCGCTGGGTAAAGATTTTTTGACTTGTCGGCCTTCGGCCGGGCTTAAGCGTTCTCTCTATACATGTCGAATAGTGCCTTCGCTGAGTACAGATTTTCTGACTAGCCGACCTTCGGCCGGGTTTAAGGATTTTTCTCCTCTATGTATGTCAAATAGCGGCTTCGCTGAGTAAGGGTTTTCTAACTAGACGGCCATCGGCCGGGCTTAAGTATTTTCTCCTCTATGTATGTCGCATACTGGCTTCACTGAATAAGGGTTTTCTTTTCATATACAACATCCAATGCACATACGGAGATTGCCTCGAAAAAATTATATATTTTTGAAAACTCATTTTTGAAGTCGCATAACTTCCGTATTTCATTAGTGGTGGCTTTCAGGTATACACCAAATGAAAGCTTAAAAGGTTCTCTATAAATTTATATATTTAACTACCGTTATATGGATCCGTTTTTGAGATAAGGGTGTTTTTACGTAAAAAGTCGAAAGAACTTACTATAAGTATTAGTGAGTGGTAAACAAAGCAAAAAAATTGATTTTCGACTTTTCGAATGAAAAGCTTACTACTCCAGCTCATTATTTGGCGAATATGGTGCGTCCCAAATATATGGGCGAACTAATTAGTAAAGAAAACGAAAAAATAGTAGAAGAATACATAAGTCAAAAGCACCCTCATTTCTAGCTCCCTATTTGGCGTTTAAAATTAAAGATGCATAATATTTTCACACAATCCTTATTTAAGGAAGAAGTGTTTGTCAAATTAAATGAAAAACAATGGTTGAAAATATTAAAAGCCATAAATTAATAATGTTTACCTGCAAACTTTTTCGATTTTTCACTTCACTAATGAATCGCCCTGCTAGTTCACTATCAATAAAAAGAATTTTTTCATTTTATGGTTTAATATGGAATAACATTAGAAATCGTCTTAGATTGGAAAAAGCATTAGCTTTTTTAAAATTTATCGGCATTTAAAATCTGAGCCAGCAGAGTGGTAACTGATTTAAAATAACTTTTTATGCACGTGTTTGGGCTACAATTTTTACGAGTTTTTTTAAATTATTTTCTTATATTTTTTTGATATACTATACTAAGGGCTTTAATGAAAGCGATTAAAATAGACATTTGAGCAATTGCACAAAATTGGAAGGCGTGTTTCATGAAGCCGTTTTTAAAATTCAAATGCAAATGAGTCTTCAAACATTTTTTGATAGTTTATTTACGAGAGTGGAAACATGCACATTTTGCGCAGCTTGCGAGGGTTTACTATCTTTCTTTAAATTAATAAATACAGAAAAACCCACTAGTGTTAAATGTGCGTACATACACACAAATGGGCATATATGTAAATACATGTGTATGTATTTGTGTTATTCGTTTCTATGAACTTTATAAATTATTTTCTTTTATTTTTCTGTGAATAAAACGTCAAAATTATACCATAATTTTTTTAAATGAATATAACGTAAAAACCCAAATGGGTTTTTTTAAACAAAATACCCATAAAAACCCTTGTGAGATTTTGGGTTACCCAGTGGGCAGCCAACCCTGCTCTTTAGCCTGCCTTTTTTGACAATTTTCTTTTAAAACCCCTACGAAAAGTCCCGCACAATTACATTACAGACTTTTTCTCCATGCCTTTTTTGACGATACACATGCTTAATGCTGAGAGTACGAAAATGACAAAGAGGTAAATGCCTTTAAAGCCAACCAGAAAAGGCACAATGTAAATTGGGTGTAACGAAAAATGATGCATACATTGCTTTCTAAACTTCATTTTTTGCTTGTTTTTCTAATTTCGATTAATCGGTGCCAAAATTCGATTTCAGTATAAAGTTTGTAACGAAACATCGACCACAAAAAATAGTTTTTGGGATTGAAAATCGATACTCGACTATAATCGAAATCGACTTACCATTCAGTAATAAGTATCATCAGTACAATAACCTTTTGGCCAATAAATAGATTTCCTTTGTTTCGTAGATAAATGCATACTTTCTTTCGCGCATAATTTTCATTTCTTATCTGCATCGAAATCAGATCACGGGTAATTATCAAGTTCTTTTTGTTTTCGATTTTCTTCATAAAATCGCTACTTTGTTCGGGAAAATCAGAATTTTTGTAGTGCATTCTGATGAAATACATCGAAATAAATAAATAATATATTGTCTCCACAGTGCAAACAAGCATTGTTTGTCTCAAATTTTGATGAAAAGCACTCAGTTTTTTGAGCGATTTCCATAGAAATATTTTATTTTACTCAAGTCGCTTGTTTGCATTATGGAAACAGCACATAAATAAATAAATAATTTTTCTGTTATAAAGCGTTGTTTCCACAATGCAAACAAACGACTTGAGTAAAAAATTTTAATAAAAATCGCTCAAAAAACTGAGTACTTTTCATATAAATTGCAGACAAGCGTGCTTGTTTGCATTGTGGAAACAACACATAAATAAAATAATAAATTCAGTAAAGTGCGACTTTGGTTCGCACACGAAGGGTTCCGTACGAATACACATATCGTCTGCTTTCTTCTTAAACCACGTAAGCGCCATTTTTTCGAAATTGACTTTTTTGGTTTATGGTAGAAAATAACATTTGCCACCCGATTGCGTTCTGATTGCATTCTTGACAACTTTGTATGAAAAAAAAGAAATTAAAGCCATTTCGAAAACCTCGTAAGCGCCATACAAAATGGCATTTGCATGCAAAATAGAATTGTTTTTATATTTAAAGCTGGAAAGGTTTAAGTGTCACCCACCAATTTTTTTTTTTTTAGATAAAAAAATCTGGAGTTTCAGGCCAATCAGAGCATTCTTGGTGCAGCGTCAGGCTCTCAAAGTCAGTAACTTTGGTAAAAACGATACTTCTCGTCGAGTAACTCAAAAACTATATATCCTAAACAGCATAAATGTTCCTCGAACCCCCATTATTTTAATAAAATGCAGCTTTTTCTGCCGTACAAAAAGCCGTTTTGAGCTGAAGTTCGTTTTCGGACCCTAAGGGGCTAACGCGTACCCATAGAGGGTTAATTTCTAGGACCGACCCCAATTATTTTGATATAACCAACATTTATTTTAAAGGATTCAAAGCGCTATCTGTACTCCTTGGAGTAGCTCCCATACAAACCGTAAAATGTACGGAAAAACATGAAATTTATCGAATTTGAGCTATTATTTTTTACGCAATATAATGAACATGGCATGTTCTACAAATTGAATTTTTAAAATAAATTTCTTTTGTCTCCCCATAACAAAAATTATGTTGGTCTTAATTTAACGTTGCCTTCACTTTAAAAAAGCTCCATTGGCATTAAAAAGGAAAATATGAAGATTTGATGTTTTAAAAAAGTAATGACGGCAAATAGTTGAACATTTTTTTTGAACAACTCGTTATTAATAATAAATAGTAAGATTTTTTAAGTGTTTTTTTAAGTTTAATTAGTTACCGGCCCTTTTCATAATGTACGATTAAAAGTTAACGTGGACTTGAACGCCAAGTTCGAAATACAAAACTTGTCGCTAATGTCCACGTTAATTCATTGTATAAAGTGCCGTAAGAAAACTTTCTTTTTACCAATGGAATGTTCTTTTTTTTTTGATATTCTTCGGTTTATTTGTTACATTTTTTCAGTGTCACAATATTTTGAATTTTTAACGTGAGCTTAAGAGTGAAATAAATAATATGTAATAAGTTTCTTTGCATTCATTTTATATAACATCTTTCGTTATTTTTTTAAGAGAATAAACATTTTCTTTGAAAAATATAAGAATAAATGTTAATTTACACACAAAAATTTGTTTTTTAATTTTACAAAACCTTGTAAGCGACAAAATTTGCGAATTGTTGTTTGCGCCAAAAACACGTAAGCGACAAATTTGGATACAGTTACTTGTTAGTAATAAACTTTTTTTAAAAATGATGCTACACCCTTCAACACATATTTTTATTTATTTATTTATTTCAGTCTTTGGATAAAAAAAATCCTTACAGACTAAGATAACAAAAATACCTATAGTTATATTGTATAAATATCTAATTTAACAATGAAGTGTGTAAAACGTAAATATATACAAAATTATCTTTACAGTTTATAAATCACAGCTATTTTACTATATTAATGTGCTGTTTCCACAATGCAAACAAGCGACCTTAGTAAAAATTTGTATGGAAACCGCTCTAAAAACTAAGTGCTTTTCAAACAAATTTCCGACAAGCAATACTTGTTTGCACTGTGGAAACAACACATAAGATAAAAGAATGAGAAACTTTTTGTAAATTGAAATTAATCTCGTTGAGTTGAACAAAGGCACGTGTTAAAGTACCATTACGTGCATAATTAGTCCTATGAAAGGGTACATCAAATAGCTTAGACAACCTTAGATTCCTAGGAGGTATATAAAACGGTACCATATTAAGCAAATCTGGGCAATCAATAAAACCATTAATAATATCATATACAAATAGTGCCGATTGAACTATTCTACGCGATTCTAGAGTACGTAAGCCTATGAACAGACATTTGGACTCATACGGAACGGAAAATAAGTAAGGTAGCGCTCGTGAAGCAAATTTAATAAAAATGCGTTGAACTCTTTCCAACACGAGAAATCAGATTAGAGGCGTGAGGACTCCAAATAACGGAAGCATATTCTAGCTTAGATCTTACAAACGAAGTATAGATATGCTTGAGTGTGTACGGGTCAACAAATTCAGAGCAATTTCTTTTCAAAAAACCAAGCATTTTATAAGCCTTGGGTAGTATGAATTCAACACGAGATGCAAAAGACAAAGAGCTATCAAATATAACTCCTAAGTCCAACTTTGAATTTGACGTTTTCAAATTTATACCATTAATGTTAAAGACAACCACAGTGGGAGTTAAGTTTTTTTCGTTTTTTGAAAAACAAGCTGTTGGCGCTTACGTGGTTTAAGAAGAAAGGCGACGATATATCGCGACCTTAGTATTGTTTTGGCCCACCGACCATTTTAAAAAAATTTAGTTAAGTATGGGGTATAGATATATATTTTGAACACCCTCTTTCAGAATCCAAAAACTGTTTCGCGAAATTGTTCCAGGTTTCTGAGATATCAAGCATTCATTGTGCTCGATATCATCATTTTTGATAAATTTTTTGTAAAAAAATTTTTTTTTAAATAAAAAAAATAAAAATAAGAAATCAAGTAAAATACCAAGTTTCATCAATATTAACTTTTTATTCCATGTAAATATCTTTTCTAATAACATTTATACGCTTATTTTCAATAAAAAGTAGAAAATTTCATCTCAATAACAACCCTACAAGAAATGTATGACCGAAACTAATACACACACAATTTTTTACTAATACATTTGTACATATGACTGGCACTGTTGATGGAGATATCTATCATCGTTGACGACATTTAAATATTTGTTTACGTTAAAAATTAATATTTAAATAATGCATATGTTAGAGAAAGACAGCTAATGTATTATTTCCTGACGTTAAAAATAAAAAAGTGTTCATTATCAAAAAAAAATAAAAAAACATAAATTAAATAAAACATTTAATAAATTTTTCCAGATATTCTAAAAAAAAAGAATTAATAAAATTGATCAAGGATTAAATATTTACAAAAATATACTATTACGCGATGAATAATTCCATCATCATTGTGAATCACCGGCAATTGTTATGAATAATGGCAATGAAATGCCTATCATTGGTCTTGGAACATGGAGTGGCATAAGTGATTTTATTCTGTTGGGAAACGTTGGCCATCAGAAAACTAACAATGAGTCCGATAGTCAATTTGTTAAGAAAATTTCAGAAAAAGTACCAAAAACTGTGGGCTGTGCCCATATGTACAAAAACCAACAAGAAATTGGTTCTGAAGAAAGAAATAGAGAGCAAAGTTGTGTCTAGAGACAATTTATTTATAACTAGCAAACTGTGGAATACGCGACCAATATATGATGAGTTTCAATGCCTTACTATGTTTTTGTTTTCAAATATTAAATATTTTGCATAATTTTTAATAAAATTGAAATTATAACGTCATAATCTAATTTGAATTGTTCAGAAGAAAATAAATAATAATCAGCTAACCAGCTTTGACCGATGTATTCATCAAGACTGATTAGTCAGCTGTGATGGATATTTTCATCAAGCCTGACTAATCAGCTTTGACCCATGTATTCATCAGGACTGACTAATCAGCTTTGACCGATATATTCAACAGGACTGATTTGTCAGCTGTGACTACAATTTATATCATTAATGATTAGTAAAAAGCAGTGGAATGAGCAGTTCAGCTATATGTTCTATAGTCGATAGAATTTATAAGTTCGACAAAGACGCAAAATCACACGTACACAAAAGTTTCCATCAGTTTTTCAAATTGTTTTAAGAAAATGATAGAAACTTTGTTCTACCTTATGATGGATATTTCCATCAGCAATACCAGTCATATGATCGATCAAATGACTGTCACTGTTCTTGTAAGGAAGTTACTCAATAGTTAGTATACATATGGAGCAACAAAAGCTACTTTTTACAAATAAAATAAAAAAAGTGGTTACTGGAGTACAAATTTCTAATCGGATTGATGAAAATTCACAAAAATTTACATTTTTCTTCCAAACATATGACGGAAGCAGTGCTGAGAATACAAAAAAAATCTATCGGATATATTTTGAGAAAACTTTATGTAAATGTTCTTTGTTGATTTTCTCCATTCCGACTTTTTGGCATATTTTTTACCTTTTTTCCATTTTGAAATTTTTTCGTTTTGCTTTTTTGTTTAATATTAATTTATTTATTTTTAAAAATTTTTCGTTGTTGTGGCGTTTTTTTTTTTTTGTTTTGGAGCTCTTTTCGTTTTTTGTATTTTTTTGCCGATTTTTTAGCTTTGGTGTTTTTTGCTTTAGGCGTTTTTTGTTTTTTTTTGTTTTAACGTTTTTCGCTTTTTGACGGTTTTGGGGATTTTTTCGGTTTTTTATTTGTAGTTTCCATAACGAAAATTTGTTTTTGGTTTCAATTCAAGGTCCCTAACAAAATTTTTTATTTACAAAAACAGGCAGTTAATCGGGCATGTTCTTTATTCTATGCGGAATAAAAATTTTCGGAATTGTCATAGCATTGTTGTTATAACAAATCATTTGCAACAATAATAATTTGATAATTCCGAACATTTTAAATCCAGACGGATAACAGACGGTCGACTTGAGTACAGAATTATATATAATTGTGTAATCGAATCTCTGAGACCGCCCAATCGAATCAATGAAATTTTGTTGTTGTAACAGATTTCATGTTGTCGGGAGTTCTTTCTGAGGAAAAACATCCGATTAGTGACACTGTCAATGATTTCACAATCTTCGTCCAGGTGCGTGTCGGGTCGGAGTGTGTATGGTTAGTTTCAGCTTGAGAGATATGACGCTTCTGGGACCTATTGGTAAAGCTGTGGTCGAGATATTTTTTAAAGTATTACTATTTTTAAAGATATGTGTCCGGACAACGTCGGTTCAGGCAAGTGGATGTATTATAAAATATTAATTTGGGAAATAGCTTCAGAAATTTAGTTATTAAGTCATACATACAAAAATTAAGAAGTTTTTAAACCATAAGCAATACATATATAGAGTCGAACATTCGGTTAAGCAAAGATATGTACACATATACACACCTGTTCTCCGTATTGGGCATGCCATCTAGCATATTCCTCCTGATACTTTTGCCATTGCTGCCAATGTTGTTGTAGAGCAAATTGTTGTTCCGGTGTCATGGCTTGATATTGAGCTGCAGTATACTGCGAGTATGGATTTGCACCTAATGCTGCAGGCATTGCTGCTGCTGCAACTGAAGTTGTAGAGGCTGTTGGTAATGAAGAAGATGGCAAAGCGGTTGATGCCACTGCTGAAGGCAACATCGGGCCGATAATAGGGGGCGCTGCTGGAGCAGCTACTGCAGCTGGTTCCTGCGGTGGTGGTGGTGGAGCCGTTGTTGGCAAAGGGGGAGCCGCAGCATATTGAGACCACTGATTCCACATTTTTATGAAATTAAGGCTTCCAATTCAATGTTTTCTTTCCACTTATTGTACTTTTTTTGTAGTATTAAAGTTTGTGTGCGAGTTTTTTTTTTCTTCTATTAAAAGTTTTTATGACTTTTTCTTAACTTTAATTCAACTTTTGTAAAACTTTTTCATTTATTTATCAAACAAACACTGAAAAAATTCAACATTCTTGTTTTTTAATCATCATGATAAAAATTAATTTGCTGAAGAAAAAATTCTGTCGCCATTTTCAAGATAAAAGAAATCTAGTGGTGATAAAATATTTCGATAACAAGCAACTTTGTTTTTGTATGAATAAAAAAACAAGGATGTATCTGATTGGCATTTATATACAAACAGCAAAACTTGTTTATAACGAATTTTTAGTACAAGAAATTGGCCACATGCAAGGCATATTATTGTTATTTGTATCATGATTGAAACGAAGCAAAAATGCGTCGTGTAAGGAAGTGCAGTACTACTAAAGGTAAATATTTTTTAATACAAACTTGTCCTTATTTTCACATGCATGTTAAATAAACAAATATTGCAGATTAAAAAAGCTTGTTTTATTAGTTCAAACACTGGCACGAAGCCCCTGTGACTATGTGGTAGCGATGCTAACCTGCCAGTACTGAGTTCGTAGGTACCATAGACCCTGGGTGTTTTCCGCAGACAAGCTAATCGCTTCGCGACTTTTGTTTTTGCTAAAAAAACTATTTCGGAAAGAAATGAAAACCCACTACCACCCCAAGGTGGACGACGCATATAGGACATTAGGCTAAAAACTAAATTTAAGAAATGTAAAACTTAAAGTGCGCAACTCGACAGCCAACCAAATTCTGCAGCGTATAGTAAATTTTCAATGCTTTTGCTTGAGATTTGTCGTTTTGGGACACTGTTAAAATCAGGAAAGATGAGTAAATTGCATACGTTTTTATTGACTGCTTACGTTTTTTTGGATAACCGAATAATGCTTTTATATTGATTTTTTCGGTGAAAGGCTACATGAACAGCTGCTCATATTAATTTTTAGAAAAATTTTATTTTAAATTTTTATGATATAAAAATCCGTTCGAAATTAAAAAAAGGATTTTTTTGTTCACTTAAAAAAAATTAAAAGTTTTTTGAAAATGAAGGCAGTAGCGATCCTAAAAATGTTATAATTTACTACAAAATTTTAAATCTCTACTTTTAGACTGGATAAAAAACGTTGTGCGCTTTTGCACCATTTTTTGGTGATTTTTTGCAATTTTTTTCCTTTTTCTGTTTTTGCTCATCTTGCATAGGTGCATACATATGAGCAAGTAACTTTTTTGTCAGTCATAAAATCTTTTGGTCTTTAATAACTGTACGTAGATGTTTTGTATTTAAATTACTACACCAAACAGTAAACAGAAATCGGTTCCACATTTATTGTACTCCAATGGAGAAACTATCAAATGCTAAACCGATGAACCACATTTGAAAAGTTTTCAAAACTCGCGTGCAAGGAATGATAATCACATTACACAAGCATAATAGTTTAAAAAAAAACACAAAACTTTTACAAATGCTCAACTCAACAAACAATTTTTATTCGATATGAATCTGTTTATTTTTCTTACAACCTCTATAGAATTAGTCAACCTTTGGTGGACAATAAATGTAGATATGTATTTATAAGGCAAAACAAAAAATAAACCTCTTATTTACAAAACGAGATATTGTCAAGAATTTATGTGCAAAAAAAAAGGTTAAATTGATTTGTTGAGGTTAGCTAATCTATATGCCGGCATTTCATTGGTGCTAATGCCAGCTCATCAGTAGACCTTTAAACAAAAATCGGTTCCACATTTATTGTCTTTCAATGGAGGAACTATCAAATGCTAAGCCGATGAACCACATTTGAAAAGTTTTCAAAACTCGCGTGCTTATAGTTAGACTCTTAAACAATGAATGAGAATCACAATTAACAAGCATAATAGTTTTATTAAAAAACACAAAACTTTTACACATGAAGAACACAATAAACAATTTTTATTTTATATGAATCTGTTTATTTTTCTCACAACCTTTATACAATTAGTCAACCTTTGGTTGACAATAAAAGTATTTATAAGGCAACACAAAAAATAGACCTCTTATTTATAAAACGTATTTATTCGAGATATTCTCAAGAGTTTATGTGCAAAAAAGGTTAAAGTGATTTGTTGTGGCTAGCTAATCTATATGTTTCGATGGTGCTAATGCTAACTCATCAGTAGACCTTTAAACAAAAATCGGTTCCACAATACACAGTTGATGAGTAGGCAGTGCCACGTCCATTCAAAGTAAATATTCTTTTTAACAACTCCTACTAAACGGTTTCTTATGAAACTTTGCATGCACATTAAGTTATTGTTACAATACAACATTATGGTTAGAAGTGGCCGTTGCCACGCCCATGAAAAGTGAATATTCATTTAAACTAGGGATGTAACGAATACCGATACCGATATATCGGCGATACTTCAGATTTTCCGATACATCGGTATCGGCGATATTTTACTGTCGATACGACGATACTTAAAATTTTTTTTTCAGAGTTTTTTTTAACAAATAATTTATTTTTGTTCAATTTTACCATGAAATAAATTCACTTTGTTATTTTTTATATCTTATTAATATCAATTTAAAAAATTAATAATATTTAATGCTGTTATTTTGTAAAAAAAATATTTATTTTTTGTTAATTTTACCATGAATTCGAATTCAAGTCGTTGTTTTTTAAATCTTATTCCAACAAAAAAAGACACTCTAAAGACGTCATGAAAATGTAGAATTCGCGACCCGGAAGTATTGCAAATTTGGATAAATTCTAATTAGTTTTACATATCCTTGCCATTGCAAGAAGTTTTGTTTTTCGATTACCAATCACCGAATTGGAAGCGATGATTTCTTTTTTCTTTTTCGGTGTTCTATAATGATTTTTCCTCAAGGAAAAAGGATAAAATATTACCCATTTGGCAATTTTTTTATGCGAATTTTAACTCAAAACTTTATTTTCATGTAAATTTAAGTGAATAAATATAAACTTAGAAGACTTTTAATAATTAAGCTATTAAGTTATTTAGAAGAATATTAGTTGATAAATGTCCTTTAAGAAATCGATTTTTTAAAAAGCATGGCGAGTATTTTTTAAAATTATAAAGGAATTAAAATTTTTTTCTTGCTTTTCTACGAATTATCTGCATATTTTTAATATAGATTTTTTGGAAGCAAAGAAAATTTAGCTCCTTAAAAATTACTTTCAATTTTTTATACTGGGTTAAAATAAATTTTAAATATTCTCTCTTACAATGTAATTTTGTATAATAAAAAAATTGCACTTGAGTTTTGTTGATCTAAACTTGAACTCAATTTCAATATTCGTATCGGTATCGGAATCGGTATCGGCGATATTTATTTTTAAATATCGGTATCGGTATCGGATCGGCGAAACGGCGTATCGTTACGTCCCTAATTTAAACTACTTCTGCTTAACCGGTTCTTATGAAACTTCGCACACAATTAGTTCTCGTGAAAGTACATCATTATGATAAAAATTATGGGGTGTGCTAAGCCTATTTTGTAGTCGATTTTTTGCAGGAATTGTTTAAACGTCTAATTATAAATCTAAATCCATATTGTATTTTTGTTCCTATTTGGGATAAAAATTTTTGGTACCAAATAGAAAAATTGCAAAAATATGTTTAGCAAATCAATATTTTTTGAGCTGGAATGTATTAAAAAGCAAAATAAATTCATATCTACATTAATTAATACAACAATAATTGCATAAAGTTCTAAAAATTCATGTATAACAAATATAAAACATATTTCTGGTATGTTTCTACCAACAAAATACGTGTGTTTTTGGTGTTGTATTTGTTGTCGTTGTGGTGGTACCTGTATTATTGTATCCAAGGTACATTACTACTACGTCTTGACGAGCAAATTTTTTGTTATAACAACGAACAAAACGTCGGCAGAGCTGTTAACAAAAATTTGTTAAGGACTTTGTTGTGGAGAGTACGTGCAATGTTTTTGTTAGGCCTAGTCATATTATTTTAAGGTGGTGCGGCAGAGATAGCAAATTTCTTTTCTTTGCTCTCTTTTTTCGTATTGAAAACAATGCTTGTTGTTAAGACATCGTTGTTATAACAATTGTTTTAACAATTGTTTTAACAACGATGTCATAACAATGACAAAACAGTGACTACAGCGGTACAGACGTGACAAATTATTGTGCTAACAATTGTTATAATAGATTTGACATATTTCTGGTATGTTTCTACCAACAAAATACGTTTTTTTGGTGTTGTATTTGTTGTCGTCGTGGTGGTACCTGTATTATTGTATCATGTTTAGTAGTGTATGCTTACGAATATGTGCCACACACAGACCATGGATTTGACATATTTCTGGTGTGTTTCTAGCAACAAAATATACTTGTTTTTGGTGTTGTATTTATTGTAGTTGTGGTGGTACCTGTATGAATTGCCTTGGGTACAATATAAAAACCCCGTTTTTCATCCCTGGTGTGTTTTTATTTCAAGTTCCACAAACAAATGCACGCCTTTCTAGGAAAATAGAAGTTCAGTAAACATGGTCAGAAAAAGGAAAATTCCAGTACGTAAACATCATGGGATACGTGATCCTCTCAAGCAATTGGAGACTAAAGAAAAAAAGTAAACATTATTTTTAGTAAATAATACAAATTTAATAATTAATTTTTCCGCAGACTTAGAAATGTCGTCAACAGTCCGCCCCAGAAAGATGATCAAACGATGTCCTACAAGTTTGTACAATTTAAAAAGTTGGCCGACCAGGCTAAAAGTGGCAAAAAAATCAAACGCATACACAGTGGTATAGAGGATAAACCTAAAGACGCCCTTGGTTTGCACAACAAAAAGAAAAGTAACCAAATAAATAGCAATAAGTTTAAGAGTATTAAACAGATGCCTGGCGAGGAAGATAAAGAATATATACGCAGAGTTAACCGTATCACTAGTGAAAGTCTCAAGGAGGCTCAATATGAAGCTAAATATGGCGTTAAAGTGGAACGAGATAACAAAACGGGTGAAATTTCCATCAAAAAGAAGCCACCCAATGAAATAGATGAATTGCTGAAAGAAAAGAAAGGACTAAGGGGTGGCAAAATAAAAAAGAAAGAAACTGATAAGGACATAAAACCAATAGATCCAAAATTAGCCAAAGAATTGATAAAGCAAGCTATTAAAGAAGACGAAGAAGAAAAAATCAAGGAAAAAGAACGGGAAGTTATTGAATATCGCAAGGATGTTGTTAAATTTGGTGAAATAGTCCACGCACCGCCAATCATTTTGGCGTTACCAAGAAAGGCACAAAGAAATGAAACAGTACCTAGAGTAAGCATATATGAGTGTTGTTGTCGAAATGTCGAATGTTTTTAATAAATTTTTGTATACTTTTAACAGCCGGGAAAGAAAAACAACCTATTACTTAAGGATCTTTTAAAACCGCAAGAGGCAGACATTCCCGAATTGGATAATGCCAAAAAGGACTTTCAAACAGTCAATAAAAACACAAAATCTGGTTCTACTATTCGCAAAAGCCAATTGAAGGGCAAACGTAAAGATTTGCCTGAAACCACGCGTAGTATGTTAGAGACCGAAAGACAAAAATTTGTGAACTTATACAGAGATTTGAAGAAAGCCAAAGGAATACAAGCGGACAAAACTTAATCTTAGAAATTAAATCAATAATTATAATTGTTTTTTTTAATAGAATTTTTTTAAATAAAAAAACTTAATAAAGTTCAAAATAAAAATTAACCGACGACTTTCTCCAAAAAAAAAAATACATTTCAATTTATAAAGGATTGAAAATTTTACACCGAAATACCATAATTTTGTTCTTTTGGTATATTGTAAACCTAAAATCTATAGCGGTGTTACTTTTTCAAGGAATCAATTACATGCCTCCGGATTGTTTTTGTAGTAATTGGGCAAAGCGTTGTGTTATCAGCAGAGAGGTATCAATAAAACGATCCACACAATTGGATAAACACGTTTCGGTAGCACTATCCAATTTAGAACCTGGTTTGCCTATGCACTTATCCCAACATATTTCATTGAATTCATGGATCTATTAAAAACATTTTCATTAAATTTTGCCAACAAATGATGAAATTTCGCAAGATACTGACCTGAGCGTTCACTTGTGCCTTTTGTTTTTCCATCAATAAGAATTCTTGTAACTCTTTATCAGCACTACTAGAAGATAAATTATCAAAGTCAGACATTCTATTTAATATTTATTAAGAAATTATCTAAACTTATACGAAAACTGAAAGCAAACTAAATTTGCTTTTATATAACCTCAAAAAAAGAATTAAAAAAACTGGGATAAGCATTCACCCAGAACTAACTACCCAATTGCAAATTATCGATAAATAAGAATCTAATGAGCTGTTATACAAAAATACAAGTTTATCATATCTTTGACCGCAAAAAATTGTAAACAAACATATTTATTTTCAACAAAACGGGAATGACTTCAGAAATCGCATCTTCCGTTGATAATTGTTCTAAGGACATTGATGATTTTTACCCCACAGCCGAAGAGTTGGAATCATATTATAACATGCTAGAAAATGGTACCATACTTGAATTAGAATGGCAGTGCCCTGGCCGTAGACCGCCTTCACCAGATTGTTCCAGTAGTGGTAGCAAAGAGCAAACAAATTCTTCCGATATAACCGAAACTCAAGAGTAATAATTATTAAATGGTTTTCATTAAAAAATCTTTTCATAAAAATAATTTCATGTTCTTGTAGACCTTTGAAATCGAATGATTTTGACTTCAGCGATGATGTTGCTCAGCCACAAATGCGAGTTCGCAGCCAGAACTCAACACCAAAATCGGTCAAAAAGATAACAGCTAACTTTGCAGGAGTTATGGAAGCATTGAAAAAGAAAAACGCTGAAGGATCATCGCAATAACAGAAAAAGCACTTAGAGTAGAGAATGGTAAATTGAAACTTATTTCTAAATTATGTATATTATGTATTTGGTGTACATACCATACATATGTATTGTTTTTTCGCGTAATTTATAATTTGTACTACATACATTACTAAAGAACTAAGTAATGAACTGTAGAAGTAAAGATAAGTAAAGATAAGTTTTACTGAAAAAGTAAGCAAATGCAACTATTATCGAAGTAGAAAATACAATTACTAGATAAGTTTTACTGAAAAAGTTAGCAAGCGCGTGCCTATTATCGAAACTCGTAACAAAAAATAAATTCAAAAAATCCCGACTGCGTAAAAAAAACTAAAAAAAGCAAGTCCAGTGCGCACATAGCGACTTTTACATCCGCGAACCATTGCGAAGATTTGAATATTCAATTTTTAATGCTTACCAACTGTAAAAGTCGCTATGTTCCGCACACTGGACTTGTTGTTTTTTCTTTAAGTTTATTTACGCAGTCGGGTTTTTTTGATTTTTTAAATTTATTTTTTCTTTGTTTTCTTTTTAGTTCTCGTACCTACACAATTTGGTTTTCGATTTTTTGTTAAAAGTAAATTTTTTACGCATTTGGGTTTTTTGTTTGTTAACCAACTTTAAATCGTCACAGATTCTAAATGGTCATTCGAAATAAAAAACGATAAGTGAAACCTAAAGAATACCCAGGCAGAAATTGCCAACCGTACAAAAATTGTATCACTGGGAAAGCACTTTTACACAAGAAACCAAAACGGTTTGCTAACGTCATGGTTTACAATCTGAAAAACGGTTTGCCAATGCTTTTTAATTAACAAATGTTTTACCTTTTTAATTCTTTTCGAAAGGAGTTCTTCGAAAGAGTTCTATCTTTCGCACAATTACATTTAAAACAAAAACTAAATTTTTGAATTTGGTTTCGCTTTAAATGTAATTGTGCAAAACAAAATAAAGAACTCCTTCGACATCGGCGAATTGTTTTCTGGTCTAAATCTTTAACGATATATAATCCTATGTCCATGAACAAAGGATTTTATAAAATTTTTAATGTATTTTGATTTTAATGTGGCTAACTTGGTTCACGACAAAATGCGACAAGAAGTAAATAAAATTAAAAAATATTTGTTCATTTCAACATCTAACGCATTCTTTAAAGCAATTTGCTCCAGCCTATAATAAGAAACAACGGGACTGTGTAGCTTTCCAGCTTTCCGTTTTATTTTCTTTGAAATTCTAAAGGTACATTTTTAGACATCATTAGCAGGTTTTGTTGAAGTGAAACATTGTTAAGTGAAATAATTAATTCTTTAAAATGAAGTTCAGAAATAAAGCGTATGCATTTCATCCACAACGGCGTGCTTTATGGGATCAAAATTAATGATATCCAGTAGATGACTATCTTCTTTCGCTAAGTAATGTTGAATTGGTGAATTATATTATTTTTATTAATTGGTATTTTCGTAAAATACTGTAGTTTTGTAGAGTGAGGTACTGGGAAATTGGTTTAATAAAGATATCTTTAAATATAGTTATTCTGTTTTTTTACCTTCGTATATTAATTTTAGTATCTAGTCTTTAAGCAAAAGGTCTCTTTTTTTATTAAAACACAATTAACAACAACAATTGTATTTTAATTTCAATATTTCGCTACTCCTTTGTGTAGCATCGTCACGAAATAATGGGTAGTATGAATAAAAAAAGTATTTGTTTAAAACACAAAATTCCGGAAATTATTCAATATAAAATTAAGAATTTTTCGGTTTTAAAACAAATGTTTAAGTAAAAGCAAATACTTTTTTATTCATATGTACTACCCAATGTTGAAATTTATAATAATATTTGGAAAATAATTTGTCACATAAAAATTTGAAATATATGCACAACAAACATTTATTTTTCTGTTCATTTATATTATTTTAAACTATGTATGTATTTTTTTATATTTCCATATCCATAATGAATTATTTTTAGTCATGTCATTATTTTTATTTATAAGTTATGTTATTAATTTGGTTAATTCACTAGCGCTGTCATTTATAAGATATATATCTTGTTGTGCTAGGTTACAATTTTGCAAATAAATACAAATACAAACAAAAATGAATACAAAATTTAAATGCAACACAAATATTAAATATTCGGCTTTGTTCTGCATTTCATGTGTAAGTAAAATGTGCGCAATTATCAAAGCATTGTTGTTGTAAATTAATATTTACAACAACATTGCTTTGATAATTGCACACATTTTACTTACACATGAAATGCAGAACATACCCGATAATAGGCATTTAATACACAAAATAGCTGAATTTATTAATTTTTACTTGTACTATTAACATTTGATACATTAACAGTTAATCAATTAATTAAGATATAATGATGAAACAGAACAAGGCTGCAACTTTAGGCAAAAACGCTGCAAAAAGAAACAGCCATAAAACTAAATCGACGACAGTAGATTCAAAATTCTCTCATATTAGCGGAAATCACTCTTGGTGGCATATTTGCACCTCTAGGATATAAACTATCATTTCATGCTACAAAGAATGAGTGTCTTCTTCAAACATGTAGGAAATACCATAAAAAACTACTTTTAATTTTTTCTTAATTTATATTTGTAGATTAATTCTGAACTAAGATTTATTAAAGATGCATACATTTGATATTTAAATACATAAAATAAATGAACAAATAATATAAACGTACACACACAAACCAACTTTGTTTACTTTTCTTGTTGATGCCTACTATTAGTTTGTATTTTATTTTCATGTTTATGTTTTATACACTCTCAGAGGGTAATTTTGTTAATTGCATATATGCTAGACAAGTTTCCTACAGTTTTTATTATTGCATATCTGCTACTGTGTAGGAAATGTTAGTTTCTTATATTTTGTTCTTGTTGTGTTGCATATTGTAGCATATATCCTAGACTTGCATGACCTGCAAGGTCTGCAATAGCAGTTTCCTACGAAGAGTGATTTCCCCTATTTTGTTCTTGTTGTGTTGCATATGGTAGGATATATCCTAGACTTGCAGGAGCTCCAAGGTTTGCAATAGCAGTTTCCTACGAAGAATGATTTCCCCTATTATTTTTTATTTTGTCTTGTTCTTATATTTCGTATGAAAAATGTATGTAATTTTATTAAAACACGGCAACATTGTTGAGAGAATAAGTGGCTAAAACTGAGAGCATGAGAAAAAAGGTTTTCAAAATAAAATAGATTCTATCTCATGACTGCTTTTTACGGCGTATGATTACTGTCAATTTGTATGGAAAAATTCGTCTAGCCTTCAGGCTGAAGTTGCAGACTTGTTCTGTTTCATCATATAGTGTAGAGAGAATAGGTGATGAAGTGTGAGAGAGATAGAAAGCTTAATTCATTAACAACATTTCTATTGCACTTTTTTTTGTAGAGCAGTGTTGCAAGCCCTCTGGTGTCAGGTAGAGGTATTGAGTTGTTTAAGCTGTGTAGTTCTTTTACTTCGCCGACGGTTCTTCTAAAATACGGACGAAGGAGGGTGTTGTGAAGTGCATTAGGATATGTTAGTATTAATCGCTGCCGGTACTGCCAAGGTGATCAGTGCTATGCCTTTACCACTTTAACAGTCCAACAACAACCAACACAATAACACACCAATGGACATAGACATGGCTTAGGGAATCTGTCCCAGATAAGGCAATTGCGATATATGGTTTTAAGGTATATCGGAATGATAGAGTTGAGAGAAGGGGCGGTGGTGTATGTATATATGTACGTAAAGAGTACGCTGAAGTCTAAACTTATTCATGAGGAACGTAATGAGATGGTGGTAGAGGGTATTTTTGTAGAAGTTGAAGTAAATGAGACAGTTAAATTGCTTGTTGGTGTACCATATTTGCCTCATGGTTCCCTTATCCTGTGTGAAGAAATTGTGAGTGATCTGTCTGCGCGATATGATAACATAGTAATAATGGGTGACTTTAATGTGGATCTTTTTAAAAATGTATTGTCGCTAGGAATTCTTGGACACGTTTTGATTTATCATTAATACATAATAATTTACCAACGCATTATGTAGTGGGTAAAGAAGAAACAACACTCTTAGATTATTTTGTGGTATCGAATGTTAATTCAATTATGAATCATGGTCAATTTCAGCTACCATGTCTGAACTCACATCATTCGCTTATTTATTTATCATTGAATATTATTAAGCGAAATTATGATCTGCCATTTTTTTATAGGGACTATAAGAATTTAACATTTAACGGATGCGTTAATGAGCTATTTAGCTTTGACTTTAGTGCATTGTACTGTACAGCTGATCCAAATGAACAACTTAATAAAGTTTTTAATGAAATTATATTGAACCTCTAAAGAGATCTAAAATAAGGCACAATATGAATTGGATAGATCAGCCTGAAATCAGGCATGCTAGGGAATGGAGAGATTTATCGTATAGAGAATATGTGGAATCCCCTTCTCTAATAAGATGGAATACTTTCTGCAAATATAGAAATGAACTAAAAGGTGTGATGAGAAGAAAAAAAAAGACGGATATGTGGCTGTATGTTTAGGGAGTGTAATTCCCAGTCAATTTGGAACAAGTTAAGGGGCATAGGTATCATTGGAAATGGTAGTGCTCGATTGGATATAGACGTGGATGAGTTAAATAAGAGTTTTATAATGGAGCCAAATTATTCGGTTAGCGATTGCTTTGATGGGAACCTAGGATCTCGATGATCATTTTCGTTTTATAGAATAGAGGAAGTGGAGATTCTAATGGCTTTAAGGAGAATCAAGTCGAACGCAGTTGGTCATGATGTCAGTGCGATTCTTACGTCTGATTCTTCCATATATTTTGTGCCATTTAACACATACATATATATACATATATAACACTATTTTAATGGTATCTAGATATCCAGAAGATTGGAAACTAGCCAAAGTAATACCGTTACCTAAGGTTAGATATCCTACCAATTATGGTGATTTTAGACCAATTAGTTTTTTGCCCATTTATGCAAAGATTTTTGAGAATATATTACATGACAGAATCTCAAGTCATTTCAAAACTGATGAATTAATATCTCCTTTTCAATCAGGTTTTAGGACCTATTATAGCACAACATCTTTGGTTATGAGCATGGTAGATAATATTAGAAAATATTTGGATGTAGGTTGTGGAGCTATTACAGTTTTCCTTGATTTTACCAAGGCGTTTAATTCCATCTCCCACGAACGGCTTATTAAGAAAATGTATAGTAAATTTAGTTTTACATCCACGGCTTGTAAGCTTATGCATTCATTTTTGCACAATAGGCAACAATTTGTACAAATAGAAGGTCGAATGTCGGGAACGATGGTTATGAACAGAGGTGTACCTCAAGGATCCATATTATGACCATTATTTTTTACAATGTATATCAATGATTTAATGAGTGTTTCATCATTCTGTCAGGTGAATAGCTATGCTGACGACATACAGTTGATAGCTTTTCTGGAAAGGTAAATGTCTATGGGAGATTATGTTAGGTTAATAAACAATGATATTAAGAACATTGTTCAATGGTCTATAGATAACAAAATGACCCTTAACCCACTGAAAACTTATGCCATGAAATTTGGTAACTTTACATTGAGCGCAAACAACATATTCATAAATAATATGGCGACGATTGATTATGTATCTCACTATAGGGTTTTGGGGATTTATTTAGATGATAAGTTAACTTTTGACTTTCAAATTAATAAAATTGTATCAAAAATCTGTTTTTCACTGAGACGTATATATAGTGTAGGATTTCTATTTCCTTTCAACGTTAGGACACAATAAGCAAAATCATTATTAATGCCAATTATACTATATGGATTGGAAATCTATTCCCGGGTAAGCTCCACTAACTTTGAAAGGATTAGAAGATGTTTTCATCGTATATTAAGATTTGTGCATGGTTTAGGTATGAGAGCTCATATTACTTCGTATGTTATTGATTTCTTGGGCACAATTTTTGATAAGTTTGTTAAATTACGATTGCTGTTGTTTTTCTTTAAGGTAATAAAATTTGGTGCGCCTGAATACTTAACAGGATTTTTTGTGTTTTCGCAATCTACCAGAACTATGGCCTTAATTTCCCCAAGAATAAACACTCTCTTTATGCAGAGACCGTTTATTAAGAATATGGTATTGAAAAGCCTTTAATGAATTTATTCGTGATAACATAAAAAAAGAAAAAGTATGCCTATTATAAATATGTAGTAGGAATAATAATATGAAGTATCTCATACGAATATGATTTTAGTTTCCAATGTGTGTGCTAGATAAAGTTATTGTTTGGCTATAATTATTATTTATCATTTATTGAGAAAGAAAAGTCGTGCATTTAAGGTGATAGGTTAAAGGTGATTTTATTTGTATAATTTGTTTAAGGTAATAATTATTATTTTTACTCAATTTATTATACTATGTAATCGTTTTGGCCTCTGAAGGCTTTTTGGTTATTAAAGAACAAAGAGAAAAAAAATGCATGATGTTGTTGGCTTGCCTGAAACTAGTCTTGAACTCAAGGCTTCATGGTTTGTAGTCAAACGCACTAACTACTCAGCCAACAGCACTTGTACGGCCCCGGGAAGTTAGTGTGTGTGCAAAGTTTCATAACAATCGGTTAAATAGAAGTATGTAGTTGAAAAATAATATTTAGTACGTTTGGGTATGGCCACTTTTCTAACCATAATGTTGTTGAAAAAGAATGTTTACTTTGCATGGGCATGCTACTTCCCAATTTATTGGTCATGATGTAGTATTGAAACGAAAGCTTAATGTGTGTATAAAGTTTCATAAGAATCGGTTGAGTACAAGTAGTTGAAATTTACTGTATTTACTTTGTATGGGCGTGACCCTGCCAACTTTTCAACGGGACCAATCTGGAAGTACATCTTTTTGTCGAATTTTCATGAACATATGTATGTACATAAAAAATACATGACGAATTGATAACATTTTATTGAAGTCTGTTAAAAATAAAAAAATTAATTTAACGAACTTTTGTGAGTATGTATGATTGGTTCCAGATTGAGAGATAGGATGAACGAATTTAAAATTATGCAGGAAACACAGGAAGGACACTGAGGAATCTCAAGATTGCCAGTGGTTCTAGTGTTGCCAGTTCCCAATCCTTCAATAGGTGCTTGCCCAATTGGCTATATATTCTGTCGCATAATGCTTCACAGTCCTTCAGGATATGATCTGGAGTTTCATCTTCCTAATCACAGAATCTGCAGAGGCTGTTATTCTTAATGCCCAGTCTGCTGAGGTGTTTTCTCAGTCTTCAATGGCCTGTGAGAAAACCTGTGAGCATTCTCAGACTGTTTTTACTTAGGGACATGAGAGCTATACAACGATTTTTTTATACGTTCCAATCATTAGCTTTGCATGCCTTAATCCAGGGAGATCGAACCATAGATGTTCCCTGGTACACTTGATCTCCGTCGATATATATTCCCGGATTTTATTCAATCTAAGTCCGCAAAACGGTTCTGGTCCGACCATGGGTGTACTAGCAGCCTTCTGGCCCCAACGTGTAGCGAATTATGACCTTGTTCATGCTGATTAGCTGATTTAGCTTACTGCCGCACTCCCAAGCCAACTTAGAGGTAAACCCATATGAGCTGTGTGCTTTGATAGCAGCCTGACTATCCGAGCAGATGGCTATTCTCTTCCTCGGTAGGCCCTGTCAAGATTGCATTGTGCGCATCACCCAATGGCATAAACTTCCGATTGAAAAATGGTAGGAGCTTTTCCCAAGGACTCGCAGTAGTTGGTCCTCGGTCCTACTACTCCCACACCAGAACCTGCCGGCGTTCTGGAGCCAGCAGTGTACCACCTGATGGTGCCAGTTCCAAAGGAGTAACGGGGTGCCATATCCCACCATTCCTTTCTGTTACCAAGAACAGTTTCAAACTTCTCATCAAAGTCATACACTTTATTCATCACATCAGATTGTTGTGCAAGCAGGTTAAATTTTCTTGCCAGGGATGATTGCTCGAATTGGCTAGTTAGACAGTTACTGCCTGTGCTTTTGCCCGCGATGCTGATTACCTTTTGAAAGATTTTATTATTTATTATGCTCCAATAAACACGTCAAGGCAGGACAACGTTTTCCCGGGTCAGCTAGTTTTTAATAAAAATCGTTTATTTTAATGTATATTTTATAATTTATTTAATTTTATTTGAATTATACACACTTACACAGTTAAAAATGGCAATTTTATTATTTATATTTTCATAACTTTTTTATGGTTTTCAGTTTGATTTCTTTCTATTGTGTTTTTGTATAATAAAGGGATGTTAAAAATGTTTCTATATATTAAAATCAAATTTTATAGATTTAAAAATCAATCCTTCATTGTTTTACAAAAAAAGTTGCAAGGCAAGATCATACAACAACAAGTTGATCATGTATTATTTAATTATTTCCACACATTGACTGTATTCGATGATTAAATGTTGCATAAGATTTTTAATTAATTTACATGTGAATAGTTTTAAAAATAAAAAAACTCTTTAAGATATAAAGATTATCTGTAATATAAAAAAAGAAAAACATTAAACAATATACAAAAGAATATAAAAGCAGGAAAGCGTTCATACAAATATGGGATTTGAACGAAGACTTTTTAGCTAGACCTCTTTAAAGTTTGGGGACGAACGGGGTAAAAGAGCGTTTAGCAGGATAACAAACCCAAAGGATTTTTATAGCAATATTTTAAAGTTGTTACTCGGCTAAAAGTATTTTTACGCCGTCCGTTCATCAACTGTAAAAAGCCTTCGTGTAAATCCTGCAAAAGTATTTATAGAGACAAAGATTTTAGATTTTATTTTTTATATATAAAAAATATAATAAAAGGACAGTAGAAAATTATGCTAACATTTAATGCTAAATATTAATTAATACACATTGATAATATATTTTTAATATTTTTAAATTTTTGTCGAAAAGGCACTTAAAAATATAACTAAATTATAAAATAGTTTTTAATATAAAAAGTTGGCGTAAAATTAGGTAAAATAATAAAAAAAATATAACAAAATATGCATAAAAACTAACAAAATGTACTGTATATATATTTTTAACTAGCAAAAATATTTTTTAAATAGGTCTACATTAAAATTTCTACTTTTTATTTGTAGGATTTAAATCGAGAGTAGGAGAGCTTTTTTTCTTTTTGTATCTTAAAAATTAAATTTTGAAAATAATTTTCACTTGCACTTGAGTTTTTGTTGTTGTTGTTTTTTTTTCTTCTTCTTCAATTCATTGAAGAAGGAGATATAGGTGGGGAGATATTATTTAAATCTGACTTTGGTATGTTACTAATAGCTTCATTTCTAATTGACTGTATAAAACCAACAATTTCCCGAAAAGTTGGTCTTACTTTCGGATTTGCATGCCAGCAGGGTTTCATCAAGCGTTCGTAAACATTATCGGGACACAGTTGTGGTTTCCGTAAACTAAAATGATAAAACGAAAATTGCAATTAATTATTATTTCAACAATTGAAGGGCTTAGTGCAATAACTCGGTAAGCCACATGAAATCAAAAATTGGTTTTATGTGCCCATTTCCTAGCTAGGTACCACAGCTTTACATCCTAGAGCCATTTTTGGATTAAATCTGGTGTTTTGCAACAATTTATGCTGCGTATTTAAAGTATAATATTCTAAAAACTATACAATTTTACATTTTGTTTAAAAGTAAAAGTCGATTTATTCTATATTAAGTTTTTGTGGCTTATCGAGTTATTGCACTAAGCCTCTCAATTGATTTGAAGAAATTTTTGACATGTATTTTTATTTAGAAGTGAAAATCTATTGGCCAAAATCTGGAAAAAATTGTTTAATGAAGTTCTAAATAAGACGGGTTTGGAATTACTTCGAAGGAATGTGTTTATAAAAATTGCTTAATTTTTCCAAATCAACGGTTTCGATCTTCGTACTGTTGTTTTTATCAGAGCACGCTTTGTAAATAGCGGATTAGTTATCTCCCATGGAATCTGACTCTAAATCCTGTACTGTTATCGCCTATGCTGATGATGTTGCAGCCAGAGAAAATTGCATCTTCTTACGGGCATTCAGATGCGTGCAATGCTCTAAAATTAATAAGATGCGACATAGCTAAGTTGTAAAAGAGTTAAGCTTTCTTTCATATTTTCACCACCTGTCTTCTCTACACTAGTCCTTTCCCGAAGAAGATAACACATAAATAGTATGCATTAATTGCTTTACAACATGTCTTATTTCCTTTGTAATGTTGCACTCCCAACTTGAGTCATAAGTAAACCAAATTGAACCTTTGACATGTCACAGAAAGTAAAAGAATTCCCACACTGTATATAATTATAGTGTTCTTCGCATTACAACCACAAATGCTTTGGATTTCGTAAATGTCAACCATTTTCCAAACCCGTTTATGTTGTATTTTGCAGTGGAGTTTTCAGCCGTATAGTATTACAGTCTAACCACACGCGACACGAGGCGGAAGATATTTCCGTCTCAACCCAAGTGGCCAGCATCACAAAAGAGAAATAAGAAAGTATTAGTGTTTCCTTTTCTTTTGTTTTACGCATACATTTGTAAAATGTGTAACACTTTTAATTGGATAAAATGAAACACCAACATTTAATTGTTGTCTCTTTCTTAACTTGCCGGCATAAAAACCTGATTTTGGCAATTTTCAACTGTCAAAGTTGACGTGTCTGGTTAGACTGTGATAGTATTCCAAACGCCAGCTTCGCTTTTTAACAGACATTTTTAAAAAGGTAAATTTTTCAAAAAATACTTTTTTAAAGGTTCTTTTGTAAGACGAACTTTTCTTAAAAGTTATTTTTAAGAAGGTACTTTTCTTGAAAAATTGGTACTTTTTTAACGCTATTTTTTGAAAGGGTATTTTTTAGATAAATAATAACAAGGGTATGATATGATATGAGGCATTATTCGTGAAGCGGACAACCCAAAAAATTTTTTTTGCCAAAACTCCTTCATAGTTGGCATAACTATATTTCTAGTAGATATGAATATGTATGAGAAATATTTTTTTCGTATGATGTTTATTTGTCGAGTTATGCGATGCGAAAGTGTTTTTGATTTTTTTTAATATTTGGCACACACATTCATATCCACTAGAAGTATTAATTATATAGTTAAGCCAAATATCAAGGAATTTCGGCAACAAGTATTTCTTGGGTTGTCCGCTTCTCGAATAATGACTCATATCACAAAAGGCGTATTTAACATATAAAAAACTTTAAGTTTAACACATGAAACTTAATAAAAGAACTACAAAACCGTATTATATATTTTAAGAACTATGAAATAGGTAGGCTGGATCCTTTCCTACATTTCTTATTGTTATAAAATTATACATAAGCTTTTTTCACCGACTTCAAAAAAAGGAGAAAGATGATCAATGCCTCCTGTATTTTTTTAAATTTTTTTATGTATGTTCCCTCAAAACTCCGCCATTTATGAACCGATTTATCTATTCAAAAGGATGTACTTCCAGATTGGTCCCGTTGAAAAGTGGGCGGGGTCACTCCCATACAAAGGAAATATACATTCCTTTTCAACTACTTCTACTCAACCGATTATAATGAAACTGTACCCACACATTAAGCTTCTGTTTAAATACTACATCAGGATAAAAAAAGTGGGATGTGCCACGCCCATGCAAAGTAAATATTCTTTTTCAACAACTTCTACTAAACCGATTCTTATAAAACTTAGTTATCGTTACAATACAACATTATGTTTAGAAAAGAGGGCAGTGCCGCGCCCATTAAAAGTAAATAAGCATTTGATCTACTTCTACTTAGCCGATTCTTGTGAAACTTTGCATACACATTTAGTTATCGTTACAATATATCATTGTAGTGAGAATAGTGGGCAGTGCCACGCCCATGAAAAGTAAAACTCATTTTAACTACTTCTAGTTATCCGATTCTTATGAAACTTCGCATACACAATTAGTTCTCGTAAAAGTACATGATGATAAAATATGGGGCGGTGCCACGCCTATTTTGTAGTCGGTATTTTTTGCAAGAATTATTATATTTTTTTCATTAAGTTTTTTGTTTCAAACTTAAAAACTTTTTATATGTTAGATACACCTTTTGTAAATTAAAGTAACGATATGCATCTCTTGTGATTGTTGAGACTCCGCTGGACAAACAAAATCTATCTTAACTTTGAGATTCAGAGTTGCGATTGTGAGGGATTTTGGGGATTTTTAGGCAAAAAATTTTTGTGCATATCTAGAGAAAAAGAACTTTTAAACCATATGCATGTGTTTCACAAATATTGGTGGACAATAAGATGCTTAAAAGTGTACTATAAAGTATTGTGTGGCCTATTTATATATAAGATTCGAAAAGATAATTCTGCAAAAAAAAAGCTTCAGATCCCATAGAACAGATAACAAAACGGACGCAATTTTGCGTTAGGTAAAATAGTGTGTCCGTCTACAAATAGTGTGCCCGTCCGTAATTTTTCATAGTACCACACCTTTCATGTTCTTTCAACTAAAAATTTTGAAAATCGGCCAAGAAACGGCGGAGTTATGCGATAATCAATATATCGGGCTTCCACTTTTTCCGCCCGATTTCCACTTCTATGGGATGAAACTTCAAGCAAACCCTTAAAAAAAATTGGAAAAGCTGTTCACAAACAAGAGAGTCATCGATTTTCGAAAAAATATTAAAGTGCAGGCAAACCCTTTTAAACCAAAAAAAAAAACATTTTGAAAATCGGTTGATAAGTGACAGTTATATGTGGGGGGAGCAAATTTCCCCACTGCTTTATATTTATTTAATAATTTTGAAAATCGGTTCACAGATGACAGTCATGCAAATTTCCCCACCGATATTAAAAAAAAATTATGGGATCAAACAAAAATTGCTCCATAAATGGAAGAGTTGTGCGATAATCAATATTTCGGGCGGGCAAATCGCCCGTCCGATTTTCGAGAAAAAAGTATGGGACCAAACTACAAGCAAACCGTTTAAAAAAAGTTTGAAAATCGGTACACAAATGACACGAGTTATGCGTGTGCAAACATTAAAAAAAATACACACGAATTGATAGCCTCCTTCTTTTTTGAAGTCGGCTAAAAATAATAAGTTATTAGCAGGGCTCGGACTTTCATGCAACTAAAAATAGATTTTAAGCGCTTAAGAAATGCACCTTAAAATGAAAAATATAAGCAAAAATATGCATTTATCTACCTACGAACAAAGCACCAAATTATTTAAAGAAAACATAAAAAACAACATGAATAAAACTAGGTAACATTAAATTAAACATTTTAAAAACCCCCGAAAAAAATAGATGACAACTTCAAAACGGCTGGACCAATTTTCTTTTGGATCAAGTCACCTTTTAAACAAAATGTACTAAATTAAAAATCGATTTAACCGTTTCGGAGTTACGTTGTCAGACACACAGATTCAACAGGATACATCTAGAAAAGATGTGATATATTCTAAACGGCTGGACCGATTTTCTTCAAACATAGCTAAGAACGCTCTCGACCAAGTCACCTTTCAAACAAATCAAAATTTGTCCAGCCGTTTGGTCTGTGCGTGGACTCGTACAGACACACAGATACACAGACACACATTACAAACTTATAACACCCTCTTTTGTCCAAACAAAAATCAGTAAATTTTTTACCTAAAAAATCCGACCTACTTATAGAAAGCTACTGTTTACGTGTGCGATAGAATAATATTATGTAGATAACTCTCTTAGGGCGCATGAACCTATTGTACATCGAAAAACTGCGTTTAACATATCGCGACCTTAGTATTGTTTTGACCCATATGCTAAAAAGTCGGAATGGAGAAAAACAACAAAGAAAATTTACATAAAGTTTTCTCAAAATATATCTGATAGAATTTTTTTGTATTCTCACCACTGCTTCCGGCATATGTTTGGAAGAAAAATTTACATTTTTGTGAACTGTCATCAATCCAGTATTCACTTTTTTATTTTATACATATGTAAAAAGTAGCTTTTTGTGCTCCATGTGTATACTAACTGCTGTGTATTGAGTAACTTGTTATTGAGATGAAATTTCTACTTTTTATTGAAAATAAGCGTCTAAATGTTATTAGAAAAGATATTTATATGGAATAAAAAGTTAATAATGATGAAACTTGGTATTTTACTTGATTTCTGATTTTTATTTTTTTATTTGAAAAAAAAATTTTTTTTTTACAAAAATGATGATATCGAGCACAATGAATGCTCGATATCTCAGAAACCAGGAACAATTTCGCGAAACAGTTTTTGGATTCTGAAAGAGGGTATTCAAAATATATATAACCCATAATTAACTCACACTTTTTTAGAATGGTCGGTGGGCCAAGACAATACTAAGGTCGCGATATACTGAAGTTAAGGAAGTCTATTTCATTTATGATGTTTTGTATCGGCGAAAGTTTGGTTTTTATATAATTTGAGCCTGACTAGAGTATAAAATGTCGTTGCCGATGTTTTTCTCTATGATATTATTTAACTTTTTTTTATTTCTTCTGCATTTATCCTCTTAGATTGTAAACTTCTGTAATACTTTTGTCAACGTAATTTACTTGTTTACAATTTGTTTCACTTTCAAACGCCATTTTGAATTAGTTGTTTAATATTTTTTATAAAAATTGTAAAATATGCAAGAAAAATTTTTTATTACTCCTAAAATATGCATTTATTGCCAAAATATGCACTTACCACCAAAATATGCAAACATATGCAACTACAAATCGATGCCAAACTAATTAAAACTTGATGATTCGTATAAAATTTGAAGTCAATACCTATTTATCTGTCACCACAAAAACATTCATTTGCGTGAAAGTTCGAGCCCTGGTTATTAGATTATTTTTTTATTCTTTGCTTACCGATCTCCTCTATCCAGTCTTTGTAAAAATTCATCTTGACTCAATTCAGCATTTGGATCTAAATTCGGTGTTTCACCCCGTGAAAACATTTCAAATAATGTTACACCATACGACCACACATCTGATTGTGATGAAAATTTGGCATCTTTTTTAATGGCTTCAGGAGAGTACCTAAAAATAATAAAAACAAGAAAAAAGAAAAAAATAGCATTCGCTCTCAAATAAATATTTTTCTCATGATCAGTTACCATTTTATTGGTATTTCCCGATTACTATGGGCTATATAATAACCATCGGAATCAGCACGTTGGGCTAGGCCAAAGTCTGATATTTTAACACTGTCTCTATCAACCAAAATATTGCGAGCGGCCAAATCACGGTGTATAATATTTTTACTGGCCAGATAATCCATACCCTAAAGAAAAATACAAAACATAAAAATTATACGGGCTTCTTTTACAACTTAAGTGGTATCTTACTCTCGCTATGTCCAATGCAAAACTCAATAAAATCGGGTTTGTTAAATTGGGTTTTTTCGAAGTGAGATAAACCAAAAATGAGCCGCTTTCTAAATACTCCATGATTATGCAAAATGGTCGTTGTATCCAATGTTTAATTTTTACAATATTTGGATGATTCAAGGACTTTAAATTAAAAAAAATAAAAATAAATAACGTATGCTTGAATTTAAAATTTATAAAATGCACAAGAGATATTTAGACACAAACCTCCATTATTTCTATTTCGCGCATGAAATCATCATTAAGCTGCGGTGCCCTGAGGGACTTTAATGTTTTTATGGCCACGAATTCACGGGCATTATCAGGACTCTTATAGCGCACTTCGCCAAGATGTACAGTGCCATAGTGTCCTTCGCCGATTTTCTTTTGAAATATTACCTTACCATTAGGTATTTCCAATACCGACGAAGTTGTGGTAAAATAATTTCGAAAATTTGATTTTTTAAACTCATCAGAGAAGCCATTGTGACGCACAAGTTGATCTTCAGTATTGTTGCATTCATTATCTGAAATTTTAAATTTGATTTATTTTCAAATGCTAATCGTCTTACTATAAAAATAATTTACTTAGATTCAAATCAGACGCATCATCTATATCTTCTATAGTGGAGTAATCATCATTGAGGGTTTCTTTGATAGAAATTAATCGTTGGAATATTTGCAAATGATTAAACGGTTTATCGGGGTCCATACTCCAGCCATCCATCATAACTTCGAACATAACAGGTGGACAATCATCTGGTGGCCGTAAAATACCACCAAAACGATTGTAATTTTGCCGCAACATTTCGCTAGTAACATTTTCAATGGGTTTACCGCGTGCAAATATTTCCCAAACTGTGGTTGAAAAAGCCCATAAATCAACATCTAAATGTTTTTTGGCAGCATTTAGATTGTGATGATATTCAAATGGTATCCAAGGCAACCTGTTTGAGATTTCGAAAAAAGAAAACAAGAATATGAAGGTGAAAAAAGAGTGAAAAGAAATAAAATGTACTCACTCATCCCGTCGATATGATCTGGGAAACCCAGGATCTGAGATTTTGGCTTCTAATAATTGAGTTTTTGGATCGAATTTTGTCACCAATAAATTTGAACAACGTATGTAGCCGTGTATTATGCCGTTTTCTTGCTGAAAAAATATGAATATCAATAACTATCACATGAAATACAGTTGTAAGAGTGACAGTAGAATTTATTAAAAGTAGATGGTATTCAGCTCTTGACTGCTAACATCCGACTTTGGTCGAGTGGTCTAAGCGGTAAAGAACTCTGATGAGATTAACGGGAGCTATCGAAAGGTCAGTTCAACCCTCCGCGTAGTCAAAATTTTCTTTGTTTACATGCTTCACATTTATCTCTAAATAAAAATATAATTTAATTGAAAAATTAAATTAAAACCGAACTCAAGCCAAAATAATTAAAATTTCTTTGGATATAAACACCCATACAGTTCGACTAAACTCATAACTTAATTCTTATTTTTTTAAATTTAAATTATTTTGGAGTCCTATAGCAACATGTGTACTTTTATTCACTGCCGTATGCTGTCCCATGGCCGAAGTTTTTAATTTGTTATTTACTTCTAGAATGGTATTTGTATGCTTTTATGAGCTTTAATATGAGCTTTTTTATGAGCTTTAATATGATACCAATCATGATGGGGTTTAATGGCTATTAATTTTTGGTCTTCTTTTTGACTTTGCCTCTAATTTTATGCTGTTTCGTGGCCGCCGTTTTGAAATTGTTATTTATCTCTCCAATGTTATTTTTATGCTCAAATATGATACTTATCCCAATAGGTTTTAACAATTTTTGCCTTCAGAGATTAGTTATCCATGGCCGCCATTTTGAATTCGTTATAGTATATTATTCGTTGTAATAGAACATATTATTCGTTATAATTTAACATATAATATAACATAGTATGTCGTTAGAATCTTATTTTATGCTCTTTACTATATTTAAAATTTTTGGTCACTGACGTTACGTTATCCCATGTCCGCCATTTTGAATTTAAGAGAAAATAATGCAGCCTATAACATTCTTATCACAATAACTAATCGATTGACACCTCTTATTAAAATAGGATAAGAAGTTTAGGCGCTAGGGTGAAACATGCTTACAAACACTTTTTGATAGACTGCTAAACACATAACCCTTCCTTCCTGCCCTCGGATAAAAAGCAGATTGAAATATTTGTACGCAGTTGAGTATTTATTCTGGAAATTTATTAAAATATGTATCGAAGGGGAGGAGCGGGGCAAAAACGGTAAGGGATGCGTTATATAATATGCAGTCAAACCCCTACATGAAATGACTAACTTAACACCTAACATTATGTTAATGTTAAATGTAGACTGCTCATGTTAATGTTTTCTTCATGTTTTAACATGTTTGCAAAAGCGAATGTTTTAACAACGCTTGCATAATCTTTTAATGGTATTTCAGGTCTAATGTAGACGGCATCATATGCTTAGCTATAACAAAGTCTTATTTACTCTAAGAGCCTATTTCACAAATTTATTTATATATCAATTCATATTTAAAAGTCGTTTTCCCAACAAAAATGGAATAAAAACGACATTTAAATATGAATTGATATGATGGATTTGGTGAATTACGCTCTTAGGTTTTTAATTCTTTTTTGCCATATTTTTGACCCTCGATTATTCCAAGCATTGATGTGTATAACGTTTCATATTAAACTTCGTTGCAATAAATAAACTACTTACCAAATAATAGATCCCTCTCACTAATCCATGTACAACATCCAGTAATTGACGTAGAGATATTTTAGACTTATTATGCATTAGGAATTCATTTAATGGTCCAAATTTGGAATATTCCATAACCATAGTATATGGAATATTTAAGGTCAAACCATATAATTTAATGATATGATGTGAATATATACGACTCCATTTATTTGCTAAATCTTTAAAGTCCTAATAAACAAGAGAGAAAAAAAAGAATGCCAGTATAAAATATCGTTTCAAATAAAAATAATAAGCCCATAAATTAAGCTAACCTCGTAATCTTTCTCATGCTTAAGTACTTTTAAGGCAACAGTAACATCCTTAAAAGCACCATCTTGTATCCAGTCAGCTTTTAATTTCGTCATTTTACCATTATCACAATCACGCGAGGAGTCTATTAGAAAAGTTACATTAAAAATTTCAAATTACATGTTATCCGTTTTACTTACTATGATACCAGCGTAAATCTTTGGGAGGGTCAAATATTTGCGGTCGCTTACGTAAGAGCTCTGATTCGCTCAATTCCATTTCAGTCTTTTTTGATTGCACATGTTTTGGCAAACATATTAACAATAGTGGCGGTTTATCGTATTCCGTGGGTGGTATGCGTGATCTTTGTTCAGTTTCTGCGGGGATAAATTGTGCTAAGTCTGTTAGTTTATCAAATATCTCTTGTGTTCCATTATAATGTAATTTCCACTTGGTTGTGGGTGTTGCGCTTCCTAGTGGACACATTTCTTTTGTGATTTTAAACGTTTCGGTTTTAAATTTGTCTGGCTGCAAACCTTCGCTTATGCTGTCAAAGATAATTTAATATTTTAAAATGCATGCAAACAAGAAGAATACTGTAACTCAAAAAGTTAAAAAAAAGTTTAACAAAATGGACTTAGTACCAAGCATTTTTTTTTATAATCAGTCTAAAAATATTTATACCCAAAACGGCCCTTTTCACAATGTATGATTAAGAGTTAACGTGAACTTTAAAGGCGTGTTTTGTATGACGAACTTGCCGTAAACTCCATGTTAACTTTTAATCGTACATTGTGAAAGAGTGATACAAGTTTTGAAATATGTATTACCATATTTACTTACGATTTTGTATTTATATCAATATAATATGTATCATATTCTTTTTCACACTGACGTATAATATAACTGCCACATTTGTCACGTTGTTCACGTATTTTGGCAAATGAAAAGGCGCCGCTGCAAAATAAAAATAAAGAAAGACAAATCTTGATTAAAAACCATACAAATAAATAAAGATTAAAAATAAATTTTACCCCACAGGTCCATGACAACGTAACGTACGCAGTTCAGCCAACGAGGGAGTAACATATTGCACACAAAGATCTACCATCCATTTAGTTGTTAATCTAAAATTTACCAACAAAATATTTATACACACCTAGTTTTAAAATATATATATATTTTAGGAAATAAATATAAAACATACCTCATATAACCTGCCAGATATGAAATAAATGCATCCAATTGTATTTTATTTTCAAATTCTATTCGATAACCGTTGGGCATGCCAGTTATTTCCAAACGACATCTTAATGAATTAGAACTACCGCCTCTTGTATATAGAGCGTAAATATTTTCCAATGTACTTATTAAGACCCACTATTTGTTTAAAAATAATCAAGACAAAAAGGAGTGAGTGTGTTACTAAAGAGGAAAGCATTGTGCATAATTTAGATATAAGCAACAATTGTTTAGTTAACGAAAAAAAGTGTTCAATTGCTTATTCATGATTTTTAACAAGGAAAAAGGGCACAGTTAATGATTTTTTAATTATTCTCATTTGCTGCAACGCAAATAATATAGAAAATTATTCGCCACATCTTTCTTCATATTGCGCAAGTTTCATATAAATATTTTGTATGCTCAAAACTTGAGTGTGTAAATTGAAAACTTTAAACTCGTTTTCAGTTAATCTATATTTTTTGAGTTATGACAAAGTTGCAGCAAATGACCGATATGTATTTAAATTTCCAAATCGACGGCTTACATTCAAAAGCCTCTATATTCGATTTTGGCGAAAATAACTTTTTGATGGCAATGGACTTCGAAAAATAAATTTAAAAGTATTTTTTTTTATTTCTCTATCTTACAATAGTTAATTTTTGTGAATGCAAAATCCTCTATCTTCTAAAATATTTAAATAAATCCAACTTAAATTGAAATCACCTGATTTTTTATTTATTTTTTGATAATATCAAACTGTAAGAAATGTCAAGACGTCGGGAAAAGTCGCGTAAATTTGCTAAAACTTGCTAACAATTGCATGATAACAAAGTCTAATATGGTTTAAAAATTGTGTAAACTGTAAAGAGTTTAAAAAGATGCAAAGTTTCTTCTAGCCTTTTAGCGTATTTTCGCGACTTTTCCCGAGGTCAGGTGATTTTAATTTAAGTTGGATTTATATATATATATATTACGAGATAGAGGGTTCTGCATTCACAAAAATTAACTGCTGTAAGATAGAGAAAAAAAAAGCATTGCGATAAAATTCTAAAAAAAATTCTTTTAAATTTATACCATAGATCCGGCTTATTTTTCGCAGTACTTGCCATCAAAAAGTTATTTTCGTCAAAATCGAATAAATGATATTATAAAAATTCGCGATAAGTTACAACATCGTAAACAAGACTAGAAACTAGAGATGAGCGATATTTCAGTACCTGTGATTTAATCAATGTTACTGAAAAATCACGATTCACAGTTGTGACAAAATTTGTTAAGTAACTGGTACTTGCGAAGCTGTTCTTTTCTATTTGTTACATACAGAAAATTATGATATTTCACTGTCTGTGTGGGTAATAACGTTTTTGGTTTGCGTACAATAACAATAAACGAATAGTGTTGCTATTTCTTGTGTTCTCTTCTTCCTTATTAGTATTTATTTTTAAAATTCAAAGTATATTTTAAGGCGTACTTAAATCTGCCTTGCTATATTAAAGAACAAAGTTTTTGTTGTAGAGATGCATGTGTGCATTTGATAATTACATTGCTATAAGAGAACTGAAAACAGTGATCACAACCACAGTTTTAAATAACAGTGATTTTGAGATCACGTTCACGATATTCTTTCAAAATCACGGGATCGCTCATCTCTACTAGAAACCGCCAAAGCCTCAATCTCACGAAAATTGCTATATGTAGTGAAGAAATCACTAATATTGTAAATATAAAAAAATCTCGGAGAAAATTGCTTACATTGTGGAAATTTCAATGTCTACAAAATATTGTTGTTCGTTAATTTTTACTGAAACGCTCTATTTAATAACGTATTGACAAGTCCCTCTATTTTTCATGAAATCGCCATGATGGAAAATATTAAAAATTAATTACACATAAGACTGAGTCCTTTATTTTAAAATATTTTATAGAACCAAGATTTTAAAATATCCTATCAATAAATGAAGTACAAAGTTTTTATGATCTACTGAAGTTGTGATTTTTAATATAGACGCTTTTGAATATAAGCCGTCGATATTTAACAGTTTATTATTTATAAAGTTTTTATAATTCAAACCCTTCTATAATTTTCTATTTTTAATATTGCCTAATAACTTACCTCGATTTTATCTTTATTCGTTACTCGAGCCACCTTTAAACCCGGTTCTGGTGTATCGAATAAATCTAATTTGATATAAACTTTAGCCGTTGTAGGTGTATTTGTTGTGGACAATATATCACCAGGTATAAAATCCACTATGCCCACAAATGATTCTAATAAGTAATCCGTAGCTAATGTATTCAACTCATGCACATAATGCCACTTAACTTGTGCCAAGTCAATTTGACGCTCCCTGAGCATTCGAAAAGATTTGCATATTTTTCCTTTAATAAAGATTTTATGAGCCCTTACTAACGGACGCGGCAAATAGCGTTTATAATTTGATTCAATCCGATCGATTGATTCACGTTGTTCTAAGAGATCTATATACATATTGACAGCACCGAAACCCATGACATTGTCTTTCTTAAGGGGATATTTGATAGCCGGTATGCATTCGTGAACCATATCGTAGCGCATTTGATTGTAGAGATACTCATACGCATTGGGATCCATTGATTGTAGTTGCACGTCAAGAGAGGGTACTTTGAAACGCATTCGAAAGCAATAGGTAACATTAAGTCTTAGTTGCTGACAAGGCAGACACCATTCGTCGCTAGCAGCGTCTTCGAAGACACGCAAACCAAATAAATATCTGGTGTTAGGTAAAATACTCATTTCTCGACTAAAATCAATGCATATATCTTCACATGTGGCACTGCGGAGATGTTCATATTCTATGTATCTACGTTTACGATAATTGTATATTCGATGTGTTACGGTATCAGATCCTGGTGCTACATTTTGACGCATTCTTTCCATACTATCGGTATAGCATTGTGAATTTTGTGATATAGTAGTGTTGCTGGCCGCATCATGGTCATGCTCATGTTCCAAATCAAAATCATAAATGCCGTTGCGACCGTCCAATAACGATATGCTGCCAATTGAACTGTTGATATCATCTAACAATGTCATTGTTGTGTGTGTGGTGCCCGAAGCATTTGAAGCTTGATTCATCTTCGTTACTTTTGTTGGATGGATGTTTTAGAACGAAAATTGTTTTATATACTTTTTAGGATATTTTCCACAACTTCGTTGTTGGATATGGATCCTAAAGTGTATATTATATTTTTTCCAAAACCCGTTTATGTTATTTTCCTTTTATGCAATACAGGCTTTTGCTTTCATCTACCAGTAAACCCAGCATTTTTTGCATTGATGTTCAAATTTAACACTATATTAGGAATAGAATCATTAATTTTATTTTTAATAATATGCAACAATTTTTGCTTGTTTTTAATTATTTATCAATTGTTTAACTTAGATAAAATTGATGGAAGAAAAATTTTTTTGCAACTGTTTTTTTTCTTACTTTTTCACTTTGTACAGGCATTAACTTAGTTGCATAAAAGAGGAGTATATATGGTACATAGTTGAACTTGGGGAAAGGAAAATAATAGAGTCCGACCGAATACTCGTTTGCGTGTTAAGCAATGTACAGACGATTGTCAGATCTTACAATATTGTAAGTAAATGTGCTAAAAAGTTCTTACAATAGTGTGAACTGAAAATTTTTGTCTGACAACGTTGGCAGAAAAATTATTGTCAGTCGATTTTAGTACTACCTGCTGACAAGAAATTGTCAGACACCTCACGTGCGGTCTCCACGTAGCAATATTTATTGCCACAAACGTCAAATTTGATTGCTTATAAGAATTGAGTATAACAATTGCTACGTGTGGACCGCAGATTGCCATGAGTAGCAATCCATTGCGCAATGATTGCTCGAGCAATTATTGCCAAGCAATCTGCTGTCACTTTTGTTGTGTTTTTTATATATTTTAGCAAAACAGCGAATTCGGGCAAAATATAAAAAGAGAACAGAAAGTATAAAATAAGAACAAATAAAGACAAATTTGTTGTATTTTTACATTGGAGCTGTATATAATAGGCACTACCTACCACATGAATGTGTAAAAATTGTGAAAAAATTGCTATACGTGTTCTCCGCCTCAAGCAAGAGGCAAAAAAATAAAATTATTCTGCCGACGTTTTTGCTTGTGCTCAGCAATAAATAGTATTGCTACGTGAAGACGCAGTGTCACAATCGTGTGAACACATCGTGTTGCCATTGTCAGATTATTGTCAGATTTCTGCATCTGACAATAGCCTCATTGTAAGAGACTTCTTTATATTGGCAGCACTGCACACATGTGTTTTTTTAGGGAAAAGGAAAATACACTGGAGCCCCGATTTGCGTCGGTTCGATTTGCGTCGCTTTTTAAATGTGGGTCAATCCGCTTTGCGTCAGTTTGATTCCGGTTTGCGTCACTAAAAAAAATTAGATTTTTTTACTGATATCACAATTACATGTGAATAATTTTAAAATTTGCGTGAAAAAGGGGAATACAATATCATTCTATTAGGCAAGTTATTCTAAATATAGTTACAGGTGTTATTTATTTAGGTTTATCGGATGAAGATAGATCACCTTTTTCTCAATTAGAGTTTACGTTTTTTTCTTTAATGCATGTTTGCATATGTATATGGGAATATAAATGAATTAACTTGATTTTTTATTATAATAAATTTAATTTATTATAATTAAACGTTTCAATGTAACTTTTTTAATAAAAAATGCGTATAAATTTTACATAGGTTTTTCAATATTTGACCAAATCAAAAAAATCAGTGCATATATATATATATATATATATATATATATATATATATATATATATATATATATATATATATATATATATATATATATATATATATATATATATATATATATATATATATATATATATATATATATATATATATATATATATATATATATATATATATATATATATATATATATATAGAAAAAAGAGATTCGATTTGCGTCGTTTCGGTTTGCGTCGCATTTCTCCGGGCCCAATTAACGACGCAAATCGGAGCTCTAGTGTAAAATAAACTATCCAGCTAAAATAGTTAAAATTGCTTGAATTAAAATGAAATTCATTTTACATACGATGGGTATTTATTTAGTGAATAGCTTAAGTAAAGTTTGAAGTGGCACGAGTTGAAATCAGGGACTGAAACCATAAAAAAATTGGTTCAGGTTCGGGTTCGGGTTCGGGTTAATCAAAATAAAAAGTTCAGGTTCGGGTTCAAAACCAAAAATTTAAACACGCGCAATTATTTTGTTTAATAAAAACTATATATGTAAATCAATTTTACATTTACGTTTATACGTTTAAACAATATAATATTTTTTTAATATAATTAAATTTAACTTATTTGGCTTTAAAAAAAATTTCAACTTTGTGTTAGAAATATCCAGAACAAGAACAAGCAAAATGTTTGGCAATCATTCGGCAATTTTAAAAATTGGAAAATTAGTCAGCTGTCGGGGTGCTGCCACCTGGTATGAATTTGCCTTGGTCGTTATTTTATTTTGATTTTGTTTTAAATTTTTTTTGTATGTAAGAAATCTAATGTTTTTATTATTCTTCTATTAAATATGTCTCAATTTTAATATTTTTGAACCCGAACCTTGCTGAATTTTAGGGTTCAAAGGGTTCGGGTTTAAAGTCTTCATAAACAACGAACCTGAACCCGTTTGGGTTCAGGTTCGGTTTCAGTCCCTGGTTCAAATCTTGGCTAGGGCAACCAAATACAACACAAAGTTTTCCGTTGTCTATGCTAACAACCATCACGTAAGTAAAATAATTAATAAAATAGCTACATTAGAGTCATGTTGTTTCAGCTTGATATAACTATAACTCAACATGATTCTTAGTGTTGTTTCAATATCAAATTCATGTTGTTTCAACTTGAAATAACTTTGATTCAACATGATTCTTCGTGTTGTTCCAATAACAAGTTCACGTTGTTTCAACTGGAAATAACTTTGATTTAACATGATTTTTCGTATTATTTCAGTATCAACTTCATTTGATTTAACTGTACTGCAATATTAAATTAACAAGAAATATAGTTAATTCATAAGGATAAATCTTCCTTCAAGGTTATTGTAAATCATCATGAATTAACATGAAACGTCTATGAAGCAAAATCGCTACCGAAAAATGTTAAATTAACAAACACATTGCTACCAATCCGATAAAAAGTTTGCCAATACCTTTTTGAAGAAGGCCAAAAACCAAAATAGGGGTTCCACAATACCTGAAGTTACTTTACAGCTTTTTTAAATAGAATTACGTAATATGTGAACTAGGGGTTGTTCCTAGCTTCTTGGTAGAAGACGCTCCTAGAAATAAGGCGACTTTATATCACTACTTTTACACCATACCACTTTAAATTTTAAGGGAAATTTATAATTTTAAACACAATTGTCTAAAAATCTATACATTTATTAATAATTTAACAACTTATTTCTATATTAAGATTAATACAATTTATGACTTTGGATATATCATTATGAAAATAAAAAACAATCGCTTAAAATACTATACATATACACAATTATAATAAACCTTAATTATCTAATGAGCTTTGGCTTTATAAGTTATTTTCCATACTTCAAATAAGCATATTGTCGAATGGAATCTATAAAATATTGACAATGGCATAGAGACATGTGTTATAATTGTCCATGCCCATACACCAAAGAATTCCATATGTGATTGACGAAATACCGCACGCCCTTTGATGAGGGTATTTACAAACCATATGGCAATATTGGCTATAAGCAGAAATGTTATAATTTCTCTGCCCGGCTTACGGCGTACTTGTTTTGCTCCCTTACATCTGCGATGACTAGAGTGCAGGATAAACATAGTCTGCAGGGAAGTTTGCATTAAACCGAAAACTTCGGCAACAATACCCTCAACACGATCCGGTACTGTGTCCCATTTTTCAAAGTAACTGCCCAAAATACTGAACATACTATAGAGGTAAACTCCTGCGACAAAATGATAATGTTATAATATATGAGTTAAAAGTTTTCATTACACTATGCAACAAGAAAAATGCCAAGGACTTTCTGTATTGTTTTAGTGTGTTCTGGTGCCCTAACTAAAAAAACAGTTTAAATATTAAATTCTATGGATAATTTTTTTTTTAAATAACACTTTTTTTAAATAACAATTTCGAACTTTTTTCAAAATTACGGGGTTCTGTAAATCGATTCTGGTAGAGGAGACAAAAAAAAAAAAATTACGTGTGTCGGCGTTTTGCAAGGTCACATCGGAATTTTATTTTAGGGGCGTTAAAGCTTCCCCCTTTTGGCCTGATTGTGCCGCATATCGGAACATGAAACTATGTGATCTTTACCTCTGAGGTATAGGGTATGCTCAGCAACTTTGAAGAAAATATTAAGGGAAATATTTTTCTTGAGCATTTTAACCCTCTAACTCTTCGTTTTATGGGTCTTTTTGTCTTAAAAAAGGACAAAAACCTCCCCTTCAGAGGCGATATAGCAGGAAAAATCTTCTACAGAAAAAGCTGAACACATCTCATACCTTAATGATGAAACAGAACTAAGTCTGCAACTTCAGGAAAAAACGCTGCCAAATAAGCAGGTAAAAAACTGAACGACGGTAGTAGCTTCGAAATGCACTCATAATACCGTTTATTTTCTTTTGCTCTTGTATTTCGTATGAAAAATGTATGAAATTTTATTAAAACACGGCAGCATTGTTGAGAGAATGAGTGGCTAAAACTGAGAGCATGAACCATAGGGTACATAGAGGCCAAACAGAAACATCAAAAACCTAAGTGTGCTGTCAAAAACCTAAGTCTAAGGATGTATTAGTAGAACATTTTGTATTAGTATTGGTTTAAAATAAAAATTTCCCCACAGCACTAAAACCGCACTTGGTTGTAACAAAAAGTATTCTAAATTATTTGTATTTTGTATACATGAATTTTTAGAAGTTTATGCAATTATTGTTGTATTAATAAATGAAAATATGAATTTAGAATGCTTTTTAATACATTCGGGCTCAAAAATATTGATTTGCTAAACATTTTTTTGCAATTTTTCTATTTGGTACCAAAAATTTTTATCCCAAATAGGAACAAAAATACAATACTGTTCAATGAAAAATAGGGTTGAAAACTTTGAAAAATTGCAACACACGAATGTCAACAAAATTAAAAAGTATTTTAAAATTACAGCAAGAAGAAGTATAAAATTTATATCAAAACAAATTAAAAAATTAAATAAAACTAAAAAGTGTTTGTGCGTGGAAAAAAGTTGCGATTTAGTGCATTTTCAAGTGGAAAAATGATAGTCTCTCAAGTGTGTTGAAATGCAAAAATGGTGTCCTCTCATTTTTGTTGAATTCACAATATCTATATGTGTTAAGAGAGTTGTCATTATTTTGTTGACAGTGCGAGAGCTTGCTATCTATGTTTATCAATGGCATGAACGTTCTCAAAATAAAATAGATTCTATCTCATGAGTCATGACTGCTTTTTACGGCGTATGATTAGTGTTAATTTTTATGGAAAAACTCGTCTAGCCTTAGTTCTGTTTCATCATTTAAACGTAAATGATGAAACAGAACTGGGGCTAGACGAGTTTTTCCACCCAAATTGACATTAATCATACACCGTAAAAAGCAGTTATGGGATAGCATCTATTTTATTTTGAGAACGTTTTTTCTCATGCTCTCAGTTTTGTTCTACTAATACATCCTTAGACTTAGGTTTTTGACAGCACACTTTTGAAGTTTCTGTTTGGCCTCTATGTACCCTATGGTTTTAGCCACCCATTCTCTCAACAATGTTGACGTGTTTGAATAAAATTTCATATATTTTTCATACGAAAAATAAAAAAACAAAAGAAAATAAACAATTTGGAACGATTTTCCGTCATCCCACGTTTGTTTGCCTTAATATTTTCTTTTAACTCTCGGTCTGTTAACAAACCAAATTTGACGTGGGATGACGGAAAATCGTCCCAAATTAAAAAAAACCCCGTCGGAAGAAAAACAACACTCAAAATAAACAATAATATGAGAGCATTTTGAAGCTGCCGCCGTCGATTTCGTTTCGGGCTGTTTATTTGGTAGCGTTTTTTTCCTGAAGTTAAAGACTTATTCTGTTTCATTTAGAGGGATAAAATGTTAAAACAAAATTTTTCTGGTGGTGTTTTACATAAAAGTGCTGAACACATACCTTAAACGTAAGACTTAAAAAATTTCGTATGCCGAGTCCTAATTGTGAACTAACGTTTTGATAGCTCCCGCTAATCTCATCAGAGTTCTTTACCGCTTAGACCACTCGACCAAAGTCGGTGGTTTGCAGTCATCTACATTTGTAGATGATATTCAACTCTTGACTGTAAACCATCGACTTTGGTCGAGTGGTCTAAGCGGTAAAGAACTCTGATGAGATTAGCGGGAGCTATCGAAAGTAGATAATATTCAACTCTTGACTGCAAACCACCGGCTTTGGTCGAGTGGTCTTAGCGGTAAAGAACTCTGATGAGATTAGCGGGAGCTATCTAAACGTCAGTTCAAACCTCCGCGCAGTAAAAATTTTCTTTGTCTACATGCTTCACATTATCTCTAAAAAAAACATAATGTAATTGAAAAATTAAATTAAAACCGAACTTAAGCCAAAAATAATTAAATTTCATTGAAAGTTTTATATTTTTTTCCGAAAATTCATAAAAACTAAAAAAATTTAAACAATTAAAATTGTCATTACAGAATCATTAAGCTACGTATACCTCAAATGAATTATGGTATATTGCAGAAAAAACGATCGATAAATGACGATTTTATTCATAATAAAGTGAAGTTATCTGGTTTTTGTAAAAATTGTGAATATTTACACTGTACAACAAAATATGTTTTTTAATGTAACAAGTTCCTAACGAATGATTCTGATAGACGGCATCAACAAAATATTTATGTACGTGTATGGGTGTTTTGAAAGTTTACGTCTGGTTTTCATTTTAGGGGGAGTATAGTTTTAGCAAAAATCAGGTAACTTCACTTTATTATCGATCGATTTTCATGAACTGTACCATAATTAATTTAAGGAATACGCAGCTTTATGATCCAGTAATAAAAATTGCAATTGTTTCCTTTTTTGATTTTTTATGAATTTTCTTTAAAATAAAACATTTTTATTTATGCAAAAATCTTCTTTATTATTTTGTTCTGAATAATGACGAAACCTTTACGCATATAAAAAAAAGAAGTTAAAATATTGTTAAGACGGCTAAAATTTAAATTATTTTTTAACAAAATTGGGCAAGTCTTTCTCAAGTTATAATAAAATCTGTGTAGCAGCTTCTTCAAAACTCAATTTTTTTAAAAAATCATGTATTTTCACTCTATTGTGAATAAAATCAATAGTTATCCATAAATTTTTATGAAATAAAACTTATTTTATTTGTGGGATACGTGGCTTTATGATTAGTTATTGAAAAATTTTCCATGAAAATATTTTTCATCATTGTGATCTGAATAATTCCGAAATCGAAAAAGAATACAAAAGCGGCTCAAAGGTAATTCCATTTCAATTTTTTCTAATGTTTTTTGTAATAAAATTGGGCACCCTCTTCCCAAGTTATGACGAAATCGGTGGATCAGATCAGCCTCTTCAAAAATCCCAAATTTTCGAAAAAAGTTCTTACGTAAAACGTATACATAGAATTTTAAATTGCAACTGTTTTTGTAGTAAGGGGACTGAAACATATCAAAAAAAATCTAGTGGTTATCAAACGTCATGACAAAAATTTTATTTTGTTGCATAATGCTACTTTACATAATGAAACTTTACCTGTTTGGGCAACTATAAGAAGCAGATTATCCAATTGCATTGAGTGATGGTCATCGCTGGTGTCCTTAATGTATTTTAAATCACGCATTAGAATCATACCTACATATATATGTAAGTAAGGAGAAACATTAATTCATACCCCTACTCTTAAAAACTGTGTTCGTTCTTACCCGTGACTATCGCTGTTGCACAGCCAAAATACATGACCGTTTCCCAAATTGTTATCTCCTGAGTGGCAACAAGTTCATAACCGGGTTGTGTGTACAAAACGAAATACATGATCATGGCAATAATGGTCATGACTATGACTAAAATGCCAAAGAATAAACCTTTATGAGATTGAGAACAATCCACTGAAAAATGGTGGGCAGGTTTTTGATTTACGGGCTTAATAGAATTTTTACGTGACTTGTCAATATCGGGAATAGATTTAACTGTTTTCCACATTTCGTATAAAATAACGGCACAAATGAGAGAATATTCGATAGTGCAGGGAAAGAGAAAAGGAGAAAGTTGCTTAAAGAAAAACGAGACGAAACAGAAATATTAGATTAATTTTGATTAATATAATTAATTAAATCAAACAAATATACATACTTGTACTAAGGCTCCCATTATGGTAGTCCGCGTACAACCGTGACCATCTTCCAATGACATTGCTGTCTCTGCTGTAACGTTTTTCAGAACATGTGTAACCACCGACGCTACTGTACTATTTTTAGCTTGCTCTCCTATATGATGATTAACGTGAAGTGAAGCATTAACTGCTGCCCAATCAACTTCACCATGAGCACCGGTCGGCAAGCCTTTATCAGCATCTCCAAGTGACTCATGATGGGCTATATGGAAAATTTCATGTTTTGTTTCTTCCACCAGCACATACAACCATTCGCATAGATTTGTCCCTACCATATGCATTAGACCGAAACGTGAGAATACTTTGTGTCTAGCCATATCCACATATGTGGTATTAAGGAATATAAATTGTACTTGAGCTATACACAATAGCATTCGGCAAATGGGTGTGATGGCTACAAATACATCGCGACAGCTGGCTTTGCCACTCAACTCAAAGAATTGCCCGAATTCTAAGCCCGAATAGACCATGGTACCAATAGCGAATGCAATAGCTCCAACTCTCAAGTAGAAACTGCCGAAATGAGTTACTTTGTGCTTGAGATGGACATTGTTTTTTTCGTCTGGAAAAAGTAAGAAAATAACTTGTTATAAGCATCTAAGTGTGTAACTGCCCATTTTTTGCTTTCCATTTATAGTGAACAAAGACCCAAAAATATGTTCAAATCAACCAAAAAATTTTGTGAATGATAAAATGTATAATCAATCCCCTATTTGTTTAGATCATTCTTCGTTATGTGAAATTACCCAAATCTGTTATGAATAATTTCCCAAAAACAGTGAAGTGCTTTCTTTATCTCCTGTTGATCAAAAGTTATATTCTCGTTGGACGATTTTTCCATGGACGATTCTTCGTACAGCCATAAAATTAAGAAAATTTAGATGGATGATATTGATCATTGGCAATAGATATGTACTTTGTCCGTCCTTTAACAGTTCATGACAGCACTGCTGAGTGTCATAGAGCATATAGGAAGCTTTAGATTAGGTCATCACTCAAGAGATGACACATTTGGATCTGCTAATTCGGTCCATTTGTCATATCTGAGAGCAGATGAGGCGCGATCATGTTTACCCCAATGCCATGTCAAATCAACCAGCCTCTCTCAAAGACAGGAAAAGTGCTATACCCAAATAGTCTTCTCCTTGCGCTTTTAGCTGGATTGACGCCAAGTCCGCCGGTGGTACTTCATGCGCTGAGGAGTACCAATGCAGATTCCACACAGTGAAATATTGTACTCAAGTGCGGTAGCAAATAGTTAATGGTCAAGTTCCATAAGAACTTGACCATTAACAATCCTTGAGGATTGACTGCCCTGTTTTCAGTGAAACATACCATTTTGCAAAATTTCTTTTAGAAACTTAATAAAAATTAGGTATATTAGATTCATTGGGAGGGGAGTGGGGATATTCCTTTTTTCCTCTGAATCCGCTCTTGGTTGCTGAGGATGGCGAGTATAGTTGGCGTCTGCCTGTGGTGAACCGCTAGCTTGCTGATTATTCGAACGTAAAGGTCGGCTGCATTGCGTAAGCGGACCATGTGCAAGAAGTTGCAACTTGTGTGTTCCTTGACACAGGTGCCTTCGAGGTTCACCCAGGGGTGGAGGTGAACGCTTAATTTCACTGGCCGAAAGTTCAGTAGTTAGTCTTGAACATATTTGTTCAATCACCTCTAGTTTATCGGTGGAGGCATGCGATCTAATGGGGCTAGATCCCACGATCTTGATAGCATAATTAACAGGACCTTTACCATTCGTTCAGCAAATATTTGTTTGAGTAAATTAATTTAGTGTATGTATTAGGGGCCATTCAAATATTACGTAACGCTCAAAAGGGGGGAGGGGGTGGGGGGGTATAAAACCTCCGAAAATAGTGTTACGCAATATGTGAATAAGCCCTTAATTGTATTGTATACTAAACACTCAATGATACTCTCTAGGAGAGATTCCGTATTTTCGCAAAGGCTCGCTTACACTCATAGAAAGTGCATAACATTTTCTTCATACTACGTTTTTACGAGAGCTTGAAGTCCAAGTTATTATAGTACCTTAGCCTGTTTTTAGAGTTCTGGAATTATACCACCCAAACGTGGTTGTAATTATAAATTAAAAAATTTTTAGTCTAAAGACATTTAATTATTTATTAGTATGACTATTTCGAACGTATTTGCTTTGTGAATTCTAATTGATTATTATGCTAAGGTTCGTAACGTTATATTCAGCAAGAATTGGGAAAAATTAACATCAACTTAATTTTTTTTTGTTCCTTGGATTATTAACCATGCCCAATTCTTTATGAATATAACGTTACGAACCTTAGCCTAATAATCAATTTGAAGACATTTAATTACTTTGGGTACAGTTTGATTAAGTAGTTGAATATGCTTTAAATTTAATAAATTCGGCTAAGGCACCTTGTGAGTTTTTCGGTTTTCATTTCATAATTGGGAAGTTCGCAATTTCTTCTTTGTCTTGTTCAATTAAACTTTTTGTTATTTCCCTCATTCCTAGTTTGAAAACTATCGGCTTACGAATTGATTACATTTAAAGCATATTCAACGACTTAGTAAGGTCTAAGCGGACCAGAATTCTAATGATGAGATTGTGGTTGATCTCGAAACATCATGATGTCAGTTCGAACTTCCGTGCAGGCAAAATTTTCTTTGTCTTTTTAATTGTTACATGCTTAATAAATAATAAATTGAACGAACTTAAGCCAAAATAATTAAATATTTTTGGATTAAAACTATACAGCTGGGCTAAAAACTCATCGCTACCCATCAGCCGCTGTGGCTGATTCCCGCCATAGACCTTGGGTGTTTTTCCGCAGACAAAAAATGGGCTTTTATAAACTTAATAGAAATAATAGAAATTTGAATAATTTTGAGGGGAATATCCATTTTTGCCAACCCTGGTAAAATCCTGAATTCAACCCTGAAAATTTAAAACTACTAGATCAGGGATGATAAATGAAAAATACCATTTCGTACCAATAAGCTTCTAAAATAGTACTTTTTTGGCTCAAATAGTACAAAAATCTTTTTGAATTGTTGTAACCAAGTAAGCCACACGATTTTGATTGAGTTTATCTGTTCATTGTTTCAAAGATGAAATATGGATCCGTTTTTTTAAATATTTTTGATAAATTCTTTTTCAAATAGTGATGCCAAAAATCAAACAATTTTAATTTAAATTTATCTCAATGAAACTTCACTTCTGCCATATAACAAGGAACATATGTACTTACTAATTTCTTTATTCTTAAAAACTTGAAGTTTGTTAAAAAATTTAATATTCGTTTACAATGAATAAACAAGCCATAGCAGAAGATATTTTTTATTAAACTTTGAAATCCGATATTTCTGTGGTTTTCTTGAATAAATGCGTAACTCGACTTAGGCAGATTTTGACGTATTAATGCGAAATGGCTTTTTTTAAGCGCTCTTTAAATGAAAGACCAGTCTAGAAATTTTTTCATGCACAACAACTTGACTTCTATATTGATTTCATAAATTTTCAGCAACAACGACTTAAGTATTGCTGTGTGATGGATTATTTAAACACAAAAGCAGAGATACGATCTATCATTTTGAAATTTTTTTTACATATTTTGTTCTATTTTACTTAGTAAAGGTTATTTATGTCGATATATGCGGTTTTATGCATCCTTGCTAGGATCTCGTTCTTACGTTATTTTTGTCTGAAAATTTTATAAAAAGTTATTTTGGCAAATACTCGTATATGCCGAAAGTGTTAACAAAATCAACGATGTTCATACCGGGGACACAATTTCAGAAATATTTTGTTTTGCTCTACTGAAAAAATCTGTTTTAAAACATACGCCTTTATTCAAGAAAGCCAATGATTTGTTTATAGAATATGGAATTTGACATTAAGCTACTCCATCAGCATCGCTGTTGATATTTGTCCTTGAACACTAACAAGCAAATATTATAAGCTGTTATCTCAAGACCGCCTGTTATGTATTCTTCTTAACTAATTATACAAATCCACTCACAAAATAGCAGCCTAATGCTGACTTTAGACGACATGTTTTTTACATATGGCTTGTTAGGTGTGTGAGACATATGTAACTTCGCATGTTTGTCAAAATTGTCAATTTACAGACGGTTTATAATATTTGCTTTCACACGTACATGTGCAATTACATCTGACATAACCTCTGAGTGTTCACAACAGCTGCACAATTGCACAATTTTCGTAAATATATAAAGCGCTCTTTGCTTTTTAATGTTTTTTCAGCCAAACCACACTTTTGATAATTTAATACAGCTGATGTCAGATGCCTTGTCAGATGAAAATAGAACACGCTCTAATTGAAATTTTTTCATCTGACTTTGCTTCTGTAAATGTCATCTGACAATGTTTCATATGTTTCACACGGCATGTATCACTTTTGCAGTGGGAAATTTGACAAGTCAGATGTAAAATACATGTCGTCTAAAGTCAGCATAAGTAGACTCAAGAGATAATTAAGTTAAGGCCCTTAGCTTAATTCTCTCTTAACTTAAGGGCCAAAGTAGAGATAAATTATTATTGAATAAGCAATGGATACCACCAAGGTAAATCAATAAGGTATAGTCATCGGCGAATTGATACAACATAGCAACTTTTTTGTTCAAGAAACTGTCAAAACAAATTAACAAATTACATTTTTTCAATTTATTTAAATAAAAAATTTACAAGGAAAGTTGGCAGTTCCTTGAACAGTCTGCTGTGCTGATAACGCTACCTGTTATGAATTCGCTTTGGATACCACCCAACAAATTGGGAAAATTTGCAAATAGTACCAAATGAGTCACGGGGGTAGCATCGTACTTTTTTTGGTTTCAATAGTACCAAAAAAAGTACAGTTGTACCAACTTTATCATCCCTGTACTAGATATTTGTACAGACTTACGGTAACTTTTGAGAGCACTTATTATAGTTCTATTCCGGAATGCCGAGATATATATAAACACCACAAACGTTATGCTCAAAGAGTATAAATAAACATAAAATCCTTGATAGACATAAGTGGGAATTTGTTGTGTTATGACTTCCGTAATAGGCAGGCAGAGACCCAATAACACTAAGAGCTTACAATAAGTAGCAGAAAGAGCAGAACTTATGGCATCACTGGAAAAAAGAAGCAGAAAAGAAAAAAGAGGTTAATATATTAAAGTTGGAGTAAAAACACAAATGAGTCGCAACTGTGAAAAGCCTGGTGGACAGCATTTTATTGCATAACAACAAATGAAATTACAATTTGTACTAAGACAATGAGAAAGACAGTTTTATATAATTTGAGGTAAAGCGGTCTATACACTTGCAAGATAATTTTGCAATTTTTCATATTGTACAATAAAATCGTCAATTTGTATGTCATATTCGATGGTTGCAGAATATGTAGCAAAAAAAGCAAAGCTTTCTGATTTTTATTGTACAACCAAGAAAACTGTGTAATGTGTTGGTAGCATTTTTCAATATTGTTTTCGTTTTGCTTGTCGGTTATGTTTACTATTTATAATTTGAAAATATTGTGCATATTATTGGCTAGTATAGGGCAAAACGACAATAATATGAACAGTAACACATTCAATAATATTGACTTGTGTGTGAGCCGCTTAAAGGAGACAAAAAGACATTTAATTATTATAAATACGCTGCCACTGTCGTCCAACCAGTACAGTGCGATTTCTTTATCTACCAATTATTTTCATAATTATTATCTACTTACTTTCCTTGTCTGCGATTTTTCTCTTTCTGTTGTTTGGCCTGAAAACTCTTCGAGCCATTCTCACCACCTCCACCCGGGGCATTTATAGTTAAAGTACTAGCACTGGCCGTGCCATTAGTCTGGCTAAAATAAAACGTATTTTAAATTAAATTTATTCCATATTTTTTCTTCATCAACTTTAAAACTTACTTATATTGTCTGGCATTTTTCAATACTCCATGCTCTTTTCTGCCACCCATAATTTCTTGGAGTAACACCGATGGTCGCCGCGATATTTGTATTGTTTGGGGCACTAACAGAGATACTGTTGATTCGTCTCGATGCATGTTGTGACTGGCGGGTAAGAGAGCTTGCCTGGCATTACCTACTTCTACTAATTCTAAATTTGTTTGAGATTTAGCTAATGGCGAAATGGGATGTGACATTATAGGAATATTATGATGACCACATGAATCACAGGGACTGCGTACATAGCGTGCCACAGGTAGTGCTGTGATGGGTGTCGAGGGTGCTGAGAGGGAACGAAGTGTAGAGTTTTGTAGCTTTGAGAATGATGCCGATTTTTTTGGAGCTTTAATGGAAATGTATTCACCACTGTCGCTGGAAATTTGACTACTGACAAAATAAAAGAAACAAGATTGGGTTATTAAAAAATTTTAAATTAAAATTGAGTGATATGCAAGTTGTTAAATTTTGCAGGGTAATAATTTTTTTCTTCATTTTACATAAATTAAAAATAATTGTAAAATTATTTTGTAGTATTTAATATTTTTAAAAAATTATTAAAAAAAATTTTAACAGGAATTCTAAATATCAAAATTATTTTCTTGTTCCTAAATTTTCCGTCCTGTGTACGGTAGGAAGTGAATAAGTCTGTAAAAATCACGTAAGGACCACCAAAAATGTAAAACAATCAGAATTTTTGCTGATGAGCAAAATTCTCCATTTTCAATTTTGGTTTATTCCAACTAGCCAATGTTCTCTAGATCAAAAAATATGGGATACGGTGGACTTTGCAGGCCATCCCTGGACCTTCCCGCTAATTTCAAGCTAAAAACTCTGGAAAATCCATAGCTTTTGGTGTAATTTTTAAAAATTTTTAGCAACGTATCTGTCGAACCATTCAACTGATTTAGATCGAATTGGCGGCATTCGACGTAGTTTTTTAAGTCCAAAAATGTAATGAATTTTGAAAATCGACTTGATAAGATTTTTTGAAGTTATTAAAATAAAGCGCTTTTATCGAAATTTTTTCTCAACGATATCTCGCCAACGAATGAATCGATTGTTGTTTTTTGAGGTTAAGAGCCGGTTCAATTTTGGACTTAATCAATTTAGCAGTTTAGCATTTATTGAAAAATACTTTTTTTTCGAAAATCCTTAAAATCTACCGAGCCGATTCGGTTCATTACATCACGAAATCTAAGCGAGCTCAATTGGTTTTCATCAGTTAAGCCAATCTTAAGGTATGAGACTTTTACATACATTCATCACACACATCGTAAAAATAATCAGAATAGTCAGTAAACAATTTTCTGGTTTTTCGTTTGGTTTTTTTTCTGCTTACAGATCTCGCTTATACGGAAATACGAGGTATTGCAATGACTTTCGAATCACTAAAAAAATATTTATTTGTCAAGTTATACTGCTTCTAAGTGGGAATTCTCCATATGAAAATCATGCCTCTTATAAGCAGGTTTGTAAGCAGAAGTATTACTACTCTCCCTTATAAACCTGCTTATATGCAAGCTCATATTTTTACTGGGTACCTTCCTAGGACCTCAAGAAGTCGAGATCCGATGAAAACTCGATTTTTGAAATTGAGGAGGTTGTATGACCTACATTAGCATAATTCAAAAATGGTTCATCCGATTTGTTCTAAGTTTCGGAAGGATTTAGGAAGTTTTTGTAATTTAAAAATGCATAAGAACGATATAACTTCTATTCTTACTTCACATATACTATAAAACGATCTACATTTCATTAAAATCAATATCAAAGTTTTATTTTTATTCGGTCCTAGTATGCCCTATGCATTCTAAATTAGTTAGGAAATGGAGGGTCTCGAGAGACTTCTCGTTTTCTGACCATAGATGCAAATCGATACCTTTCAAAAGATCCCGTCAATTGTGAACTCAAAATCAGAGTATTCAGAATCGTGCAGACCAAGAGTCCGCAGAGGTAGGAAGAAGTAAACCACCATGGACGAACACTGAAATTGCCAAAGCAATTTCAGTGTTCGTCCCATTGCCCCATTGTTTTGGGAGTCCTTGGACTAGGCTTGCGATTTGGCTAAGGGTTGGTTTCCTTACTAAGTGAAGGTTTCTCGCTAAATTCTTGCGAAGTATCGCCTAGGTATCTTCCAGGCGATTGTAGTTTTTTGCTGACGAATTGTCTTCTTTTTTATCTAGAGGTTGAAATTATTATCTTCATTTACTTGGTATCATCAAGGTGAAATTTTTGTTTTTAATTATAATTTTTAGTTTTGGTGGTGGTCATGCCGCCGTGTCCGGTGACTAGGTGGAGTATTTCGAAGGGCGATAAAGATGGGGGGCGTCTGATATAGCGACCAAACGAGGCCTGCCGATGGCATAAGATCGAAAGTGGCAGGCCGATAACATAAAGCCAAAAGTAGCAGGCCAAAGATGGCAGGCCCAAGCCGAAGGCGACAGGAACTTTGTTAGTACCCAGTGTCCCATGACACCGTTCTTTTTTTAATGTGTGTACTTCTTTAGGGAAGGCATAGCGTAGAGAGGACATGTGTTGAATTAAGAAAGAATGCTTAATTCTGTTACAACTCTGCTATTGCACTTTGTGTTAATTTTTATTGCTGTCTTGCAGCGCCTCTGGTGTTTGTTTTACTTCGCCGACGATTTTACTAACTTTGCCGACAAAGGAGGGCCCTCTGATGTACATTTCCTAACATAGCGTCTTGACGAGCAAATTATTTGTTATAACAATTGTTAGCACAAGAATTTGTTACGTCTGGACCGCTGTTGTTACTGTTTTGTCATTGTTATGACATCGTTGTTAAAACAATTGTTATAACAACGATGTCTTAACAACAAGCACTGTTTTCAATACGAAAAAAAGAGACATCAAACAAAAGAAATTTGCTATCTCTGCCGCACCACCTTAAAATAATATGACTAGGCCTAACAAAAACATTGTACGTACTCTCCACAATAAAGACCTTAACAAATTTTTGTTAACAGCTCTGCCGACGTTTTGTTCATTGTTATAACAAAAAATTTGCTCGTCAAGACGTAGTGTAACTTAAACAGTTCAACAACAATTAACACAAACCCAGCAAAACTTATTACTTGCTGGAAGCATTTTTGTAAGGCAGCCAACAGAACGGAACACTTGCATTAGCGCTTTTACAATGCATGATTTTTGTTCGCAATGAGCCTCTTAGAAGCAATAGTTTATTCTTCCACAAAATGCTTAGTGCAGAAAATCATAAAAATTTTCACCACAAAAACTGAAAATACATGGAAGAAGAAATGGTTCGATGTGGATTGGCAAGGATGATGGATGGACGTGTTCACAAATAAGCTAACGTCATGTTGAAGGCTTATTATTTCTTACCTTTATTAATTTTTTTATTTTTTACTCACTGTTTCTTATTTTACATAAACTTACTCTTACAAATTCATTATTTTAAAATTATTTACTTTACTTTATTCTTGAAATGTACTATTCGTGTATACACGAATACTGTATGTGTTTGTACTGTTCGTGTATACAATCGTCGAACAATTTTTAAGGTTCTTGCTTACGTTAGTACTTCCAAGAAGCACTATCATCAGTGAGAGAAGTTAATTGTTAAATACTTATATTGCTTTGTCTATATTTTTTACATTTATATTAAAATTATCGCCAACAGCTAATAAGTACTCAAGCGTATTTGTTCGTGCTCTTTTGCAAACATTAATGCATTTGTGGTAGCATTTTTGGAAGCATTTGTTCTTAAATATGCAATGCATAGCTTCTAACAGCTTTTAGTGCTTCTAAATGTCGAATATTTTTTGCTGGGACGCTACACTAATACACATAAAAAAAAATTCATGATGTTTATGGCTGCCCTGAACAGAGTCGAACTCGCGTTCTCAGTCATAATTCAATTTGTAGTCAACGCGCTAACTAACTTCAGCTAACAGCATCCTCGTCTCTAAAGAGGGAAAACCTCCCACAGCTCCCCGAAAGCCTTAAAACTTATAATTCTGTTTTTCTTTTTTCTTAAAACCCTGGAACCGAGGATTGACTTTCATTTTAGAATGAAGATAAATCCGTTAATGTTTTCAGCAACATGCCTAAGCTAACAGCAAAATAGTTGACACTGCATTGCACACACTGGTTGGTTTTGTTGAGAAATCGTTTGAGCATAAGGTAAATGTATTGATGACCTCTCTACGCATAGACGATGAATATCCAATAGTCGGTTATTAGGTCAACTGAGCCATTTTATCCACTTTAGGGCAGCCTAAGATTTGTAAAGTAGAAAATCAGGAAGGTGATTTCTTCCCTTTCCTCTGGCACCATCCCAGCAAAAATAAATTTTGTACCAGGAAGCAGGTAGATTAATTAGAAGTGCTTCGGATATGCAGAAAAGCACACAGTGCATCCCTTCTGCCTTACGAGGATGCAATAACGTAAGCGAGCGAAGAAACTTACCACACACACGATGAATTTGGTCGGCTATTTATGTTTTTTCGTGTGTTTTAAACACGAAGTTTTTTATTCAACTCAAACTTTTTTATAGTGCATAATCTCTCGCTTACGTGGGTAAAAGTATGAATGCGAGTGTGATCTTTGCTTCGTAATTTGATTTTTTTATTCTTCCATTGAATTGTGTATGAAAATAAATGTGCCTCGATAGCTTAGTGGTTAGTGTTCTAGTCTACCATGCGGAGATCGTGGGATCGATTCCTGATTCCATACGCGAACAAAAAGTATTTAATAAAAGTAAATTGTAGTGCAATATAATTTCCAATTGTATTTGTACCATTTAATACATAAATAAATATAAAAACAACATAAAATAATGGCAAAGAAAAAATTACTCCAAGTGTGGTAAAATTGTGATATAAAGAGCAAAACATTTTTTAATTATATACATACATATAGCAAGACATGAGGTTAATGCGTCTAAGATGCGCAGAAAGAAGCTCATGCCCCCAGACCTACCAAGTGGGTTATCCCATACAAAAATCATGTAATACCGAAGCAGGTTGGTAAGGGGGAGTACCGAAATCTTTCCCTTACAAACGTACTTCCGGTAGACGGATATTTTTGCTGGGATGGCACAAACTCTATGCTCATGGAACTTGAATCCATGTTGCTTAAACCTATGGCGTATTCCTATGGTAGTGTGGTGTCTGATACGGCAAGCATGTGGATACTCTTCCACAGCGTCTGCAGACTTCACCAAGAATTATCAGTAGATGGAATAACGAAAGTGATTTAAGACTAAATCCGCAGAAAACTGATCTCGTACTCTTCACAAGACGATATAAGGTATAAAATTTTGCGTTTCCAACCCTAGACGGAATAGAACTTACACTGTCTGACAGTGCCAAGTATCCGGGTAACTACCTGGATTCCAATCTATTACGGTATCGTAACTTCCAGTCAAGAGTGGACAAAGCCACTACGGCTATGCACGCCTTAGGGAAAACTTGGGGAATAAATTCCAGGAGCTGCCAGCAGATCTTCAACCTGGCAATAAAGCCCATACTTACTTAGAGTGCGATAGAATGGTTGATTGCATTAGATAATTTCACCTATTCATCCGAATCGCGGTGATATCATTTTCACACTCAATGTTTCGTACAAATTTTAAATCACTGAATCATGTGACATTTTTATTCTTATAATTTCTTACGGGACTTAGACGGAGACTTTTTAGCTTGATTTTTTTTAGAGTTGATGGTCGAACGCGGTAAAAATACATTTAATCGGCCTTATAACCCGTTTTACCATTAGCTTATAAAACATCAAGCTAAAGTCTTCGTCTAACGCCGTATTAGTTCTCAGCAGACAGAAAAATATTTAAGTGCTCATTTTGAACACAAGTTTTCATATAAGTTTTTTTTATATATTTAACATTTTTATTGTATTAATTGCTCCATTATATTCTCTTTTCACTTTTCACAGGACACAAATCGAGAATATTTCTAACCGATTTAAACAAAAAGAAAGAGAAGGTTATCATCAATTTATTCATATTTTTTACGTTTATTTTCTCAGAACTTCGTCATTTATGAACCGATTTGAAATTTTTTTTCTTTATTTGAAAGCTTATACTTCCAGCTTGACTCCGTTAATAAAACTTTTTTAATTTGAACTTGATATAAGTCCGGCTATCTGTTTGTGTGCAACATTATTTCTTCATAAGAAATCTAATATACATATATTTCCAATTTACAAATTTCTTATACATACTATACATCCAGTAACTTTTATACAATTTTTAAATTCCCTTTGAACTATTTAATAAAATCTAATTTCATACCGTTAACTTAAAAGTTTAGCCGAAAACTAATTTGGTTCTGTACAAATTTGAAAAATGGCAAATATTTGTTAATTATTTTTGTTTTAATAAAACTGCATATTGATATTTGCAAATGATTGATTATGTCCGTGCTAAATGGACAATTTTTGATGACGTTGTGATTGATTTGTAAAATACGTATACATTTGTGAATGTGTATGGAAGTAATTAAATAACAATACATACATAAAATACACATTTATACATACGAGTACAAATGTATAAAGTCTAATAGTTATAATTATATCTAGGTATGTTTAATGATTTAAAGGATTAATAATATTTTGTAATTAGTAATTTTTGTCTAATAAAGAGCACCGCCATTGATCCCTGTTTGGTCATGTGTGTGTGTGTGTGTGTGTGTGTGTGTGCAGTTTTTATCTACCCAGTAAACCTGAGATTCGAAATAAACAAATGCTCGCTGAATTTTCGAAACAAAATTGTTCGATAAATGCTCGTGAAACTAAAAATATCGAATGATCGCTAAAGCGAGCTTTTGTCAATAATGTCCCGATAATAAACCAAATTATCATAAAATGTTAATGTTCGCAATATCGAACTATGTTCGTTAATTTCTCGAATGTGTAATTTACACAAATGTGTGCAATAATTCAATAAAAAAAGCATGTGTTCGATTGTGTCTAGCTGCAGCGTAAGCTAAAATTTAAAATAAATAAATTAAAAAATTAAGATAACAATCTTGAAAAATTACTTTTTCGTGCCTTTTTGCGGTATCGACATTTTATCGGTATTGGCGAAACACCGACATCGCAAGATTTGATGCCAGAAACTGAGCGACGAGTGAGTGAGCTCTAGCCGCTCTTCGATAGCCGTTCTCGAGTGTTTTGTCGAAGAAATGTTTACGCAACATTCGAATGCGATATTATTTTCAAGTGTGTTGGTTAGCTGGATAATTCTATAGCATTGGTGTTCACACCCACTTAAGCTGAGATATGATATAAACGAATACTCACTAAAGCGAACAATTTTCGAAACAAAATTGTTCGATATTTGTTCGCAAATCTAAAAAAAAAAATCGAATGATCGCTAAAGCGAACTTCTCTCGATAGTTTCCCGAATGTGTGACGATAGCCTAGTGGATGTGTGCTAGACTGTTAGCCTGGAGGTACCGTGTTCGAATCTGATTTGACTGCAGCGTAAGTTAAAGAATTAAAAAACAAATAGATTAAAAAAAATAAAGATAATAATCTTAAAAAATTATTTTTGCTCCTGCTTTCTTGCGATATTGAAATTTGTTCGATATTGCTAACGAACCTTCGAAATCGAATATTTTTTAAAACAAAGCTGAGCGTCAGGTAGACATTTTTCCATTAATTTTTGAGTGTCATTCTCGATAGTTTTACACGATAAATGTTCAAGATATATTCGAAATCGACATCATTAACGAAATAATTGGTCAGGTGGGCAACTCAAACTGTCGTTGTATTGATGCTTATTAAAACTATTTTACACTATCTCACAAGCCGTTCGACTTCTGTAGAAAATGCTTCCCTGATCAAATGAGTTTATGGACATTTTTAAAAAAGCAATAAAAACACATTATATCAGGGCAGCATTTTGTGCAGAAGTCGAACAGCTTGTGGAATAGTCTAAAAGCAGCTTTAGTATTAGTGATGTGAGAGATCTACACACAAAACAAAAAGTCTTACTTGTACGCAAGCATTTTTCAGTTACGAAAAGCTAAGTCTGCTGGTATGCTTTAATTAGTTCAATGTCAACAACTGTTATCGACATAAGCTTTTCTTCTGCAAACACTTTTAGTGTCCTTGGCACATTGGCGCATATTCAGAAATCATCAGTTAGTATTAACTTTGGTAAGTACCTATTTTATTATTATTATTTTTTTTATTTTAAAAGAGAAGTAACACAATCAGGCAATTAATGCCTACCAGTTAATTAATTAATGTGTTACCTTCTTTGGGAAAAGGATAGAGTAGAGAGAACAGGTGGTGAAGTGGGAGAGAGATAGAAAGCTTAATTCATTTACAACCCTGCTATTGCGCGTTTTTTTATAGAGCTGTGTTGCAAGCCTCTCTGGTGTCAAGTAGAGGCATCGCGATTTTTTTTAAGCTGTGTAGCCATTTTATTAGTTATTTTACTTCGCCGACGGTTCTGCTACAATACCGACGAAGGAGGGTGCCGTGAAGGGAATTAGGATATGCCAGTCTTAATCGCTGCCGGTACTGCCAATGTGATCAGTGCTATGCCTTCATCACTTTAACAGTTTAACAACAACCAACACAATAACACACCAATGCACATGAGAAAAATGCATGATGTTGTTGGCTTGCCTGAAAGTAGTCTTGAACTCAAGACCTCAGGGTTTATAGTCAAACGCGCTAACTACTCAGCCAACAGCACCCTCAGTTTAAGTTATTCACAGTAAGTTTGCACTTAAATATGGGCAAAGCTGTAGCTAAATGCCAACTAACTAACACATTCAAAGAACAGCTGATTGCATCCATTTCTAAAGCGTAGTATGCAGCTCTGCATGAAATTCAGGCTGCCATAAGAAGTATGGGTAAAAAAACAAGTATGGGTAAAGAAATTTCCGTTTACTAGTACGCAGTTCTAAAAGAAAAGTACACGGAATTATGGCATTTATTGTCTATTACAGGCATGTTATAACAATAAGTGGAGAATTTTTTCTGTCAACTGAAACAAAAATTAATGTTCAGACAATTGTTTGGCCACGGAATTTTTGACATTTCTAATTTTTCGTACATTGTAATTAATTTTTAGTGTTTTTGTGTGTTGTAAATTAAAAAATATATAAATTTCTGTATATGCAAACAAAATTCTGTATAGAATTCTACACGATTATTTTTCCGTGTAGAAATAAATGCAAAACTCCAAACCTTAATTTCAGTGAGAACTGCATACTACGCTTAAAGGAAAAAAGGAAATAAACTAGAGATGTGTTTTTGGTCAGGAAAATTTTATTGAATAACGTTATTTTTATAGTAGGGATGGGCAAGTGAAAAAATGTATCGATATATATCGATATCGATATATTTTTAAATCGATATATATCGCATAAAAATATCGATATTTCGACATATATCGATATTTTTCCAAACATTATTATTCATACATCATACCATAAAATTTTAAAAATTAAACACAAAAGTACTTTTTTTTATAAATAATTAACCCAAAAATAGTCAATTTCTAACTTCCTCACTGTTTCAACAATATTTCATGGAACGTTGATCAACAAAATCATGCTCAAAGAAAGATAATTTTTCGAATACACAAAAGATTAAAAGTAAAACAAAAGATTTTGTTAAGAATGTTCTATTTAAAAAGATTGTGTCGAATTTTTTGAATAACTGAATGAAAAAAAAATCAAAAGCTAAATAAATATCGAAATTGATACTGTCAATATATTTAGAAAAAATATCGATATATCGATATATGGCAATTAAATATATCGACGATATATATCCATATATTTTTGAGAAAATATCGATATAGCGATATTTTTTGCCCATCCCTTTTTTATAGGCCCTTATTTTAATTGATTTATATACAAAATATAACCAAAAAATTACTTTTTTAGAATTTGTATGAGTTTTTTACAGAACCAATCTTGTTTTTTAGTTAATTACAGTATATATCGTGCACAATATTATCGAAATTTTATTTTCTCTATATACCAATATGCAGGGTTGCATTTCTTTTACCAACTAATAGCAGTTGCTGCGCTAGTTATGAATTGTGATTAAGATCTATAACTATCTCTGAACTAATTTTTAGTGTCTGTTTTATTAGTTCCAACTTTGGTTATGCTTTCTGAATGTGCGCCATTGCTTTTTAATTATTCTCTAGGATCTTACCCCTAGGGAATTTTTGTCTGAAATTTTTAGACAAACTTCTTACAACATATGTTTACATGACTGTCTTAAAAAAATTTCCTAAAAATCACACAGAATCTGTAGTATTAAAAATAAAGTATTTCGGCTCTCCTAACCTAAAAACCTAAAAGGTTTTTAAACCTACGCGCTTATTCAAGAAAACCACAGAATTATACTCTTATAATTATAATAAAACGTGTTTTAAATGTGATGAAATATTTTTCGCATATCATCATCAATTTGAAATGAAACACGGCGATTTGCCACATACAATGTGTAAAATAAATGATGATGGCAAAGAAAGTGCTTTTTATTAGAAATAAAAAGATATTTTTTGAAAAACTAAGGGGATTGGTGCAAAATTTATTGAAAATTTCTCCATTTTCCAAGTAAAAAAATAGCAAATTCAGTGTGAACTGCATTATCATACATTTTTACGACCAACATAATTTCATGTGATAAAATTTTAATGAAAATCTTTGCATTTCCTTTAGGCTGAGGCCACACGGGCGTTTTTAAAACGCGGCGTTTCTGCTTCTTATATTAAATTTGAAATTTTAAAAAATTGAGAGCTTTCAAATGTAATATAAAAAGCAGACACGCCGCGTTTTAAAAACGCCCGTGTGGCCTCAGCCTTATCGAGTTACTGTACAGCATTCTGGTGGTAAACGATTTTTTAAATGAAAAAATATGTCTAACAAATACTGGTAATTACAATTCAAAATGAAGACAACAGGCCGGTGCGAAGGTTAAATACCTTAAAACCTCAGTGTTGCCGCTTTGGTATTTTCACAGTTTTTGTTGTTGCCGTTGTTTTCCGGCGAAATTTTGGGATTTTGGATATAATTTTGTTCTAGTTTTTTGGAATCCGGGGAGCTTCTGGGATTTTGGGAAGATTTTTGTCCTTGTTTTTTGGAGTCCGGGAAACTTCTAGCATTTTGGGGAGATGTTTGTTCATGTTTTTGGTAATCCTTGGACCAGTTTTGTGTCTCGGGTAATGGTGTTGATTTTCTTGCTGAGCGAAACACAAAGTGTCTCGGCTAAATTCTTGAGAAGTATCGTCTAACTGCCTATTTCACAATGTCGACAGAGTTCTTTCTTTCGTATAAATACATTTAAAACAAAAACAAATTTTAAAATTTTGTTGTTATTTCAAATGTAATTGTAAGAAAGAAAGAATTCTTTCGACATTCAGAAATAGGCAGTAAGTATCTTCCAAGCGATAATATTTTTTCCTGATCTTTTTTATTTGTGAACCGATTTTCAAAATTCTTTTTTTTTTTGTTTGATAGCATGGGAACTCAAGTCAAAAATAGAAAAATGGAAGTTATAAATAAAACTTTCTCTGTATGCACTTAAAGAAGTCTGAAAATTAAACATAACTAAGTGAATTTGATTAAAGTTTTTAATATAATTTTTCGTCGTTCTTCGACATTTGAAGTTCTTTGTTTATCAGTCGCAAATCAAGAAAATTTATGACGTGCTTAATTTGAAATGCTTTAATATTTTTGTTACTATTTTGAGGTTTAAGGGGTTAAATTTGCGATTTTTGTGAGTAATAACGTTAAATTTTTGGATTGCTCAAATATATAAAAACAGTCGTAAAACGATATTTCTCGAACGAATCATTAGATTTTAATTTATTTTACAGCAGTCAATGTTCTTTTTTCAGTTTAAGAGCTGATTAGATTTTAAAGTTAAAGTTTAAACTTTATTTGAAAATTTTTTTTCGAAAATTTTACTTATGAAAATTCTCAAAATCCATCGAATCGAATCATTTCATTATATCACGAAATCTAAATGAGGACAATGTCTTTAGAATGACGTACGTAAATTTTGTTACGATCGGTTAAGAAATTCTTAAGTTATTAGAGATATAGATAGATACACACAAACACTTACGGACATAATTGTAAAAATAGTCAGAACGTCGAGATCTGATGAAAACTTTTCTTTCTAAAATCGGTATATTTGATAGCGGGATGTTAAAATAATTTGAGTTTATCAAAACATTTCAAATATCGAACTCAAGCCTGAATAGTAATTAATTAAATAAAAAAGTTGCATGTTTACTTAAGTTTTACACAAGTTATCAGACAATTGAACGAATTTTTTTTCAAATGACAAAATCAACTTTATTTAGGTGTTATTTAACCTTCATGTACTTGTAATCATATTTGCAAAGAAAGTTGATAAAAAAATAAAAAAAATTAAAGTCATACTTATTTATCATTTTGTCATCAATCATCAGTCATCGATTTGATTATTATTTAACACTTTGTTGTGTTAATAAAATAAGCAAATGAACGTTCAATGAAAATGCTTCTTTCTGTAGTGTCTGCTTGAGTTTTTTTTTATTAATTTTATTTTCAATATAAATAACTTAGACTTTTTCGAGGAATATAGTATTGTAAAATAGATAAAGAATATACACTTGTAAACTGAAGAAGAAATGTGTATGAGTACATTTGCGGCATTTAAGTACTTAAATGTAGTGAAATGTTCGACTACACAAGGTTTTCATAATTAAGAACGTAATGACTTGATTAGATAAATATTTAATACTACAATCTTTTTTTATATTGATTGCAAAAAAGATATAAAAATAATTTGTTTTTTAAGTTATTTGAACAAATTTTCCATTCAAATATCTCAAAATTTCTTAGGGTATGTCAGATTTTGTTTAACTTCTTTCGCTCAATTTATTGTGCAAAATGGCCAAAAGCTGATTTCTTTGTGGAAATTGCAAAAAAAAAAAGCACGGTGTCGTGGGACACAGTGTTGGGACTTAGTAAATTAATTTTTGAAAAAATATATATCGTTTGTGTCCTTCCAGATCCAATAATTTTTTAAATATCATTAAAATTGGTTCGATAGTTTCAGAAAGTCTGTGCATAAGATAAGAGGTTTGTATCTGTTTAAAGTTGTGGCTGAAGTCTACTGACGATTTGGTAAAGCGCCAATGAAATGCATATAGACAATGCTTACACAGAAACAACTATCACCAAAAAATTTTCAAACAAAAGTTTGTCCAAAAATAAATTTCATTTTCAGTAAATGTTCTTTCCGTAATCAATGAATTGTTTGTTTGACTTTCATTTAGGACGCAAACACGAAAAACAACAGGAAAAACTGTGTCGTAAAAACCACGATGACGACATACACACAAGTAGCAACAACAACAATGATAGTAAAAGAAATGCGATTGTACCAAGCTTGTTTACTGAAGATTTTTCAGCGAATCAATTCGATAATGTTGTTGCATTAATTCTCATTCATTTTTTAGAGTCCTTAGATAAACATTCAGACTTGAACAAATTTAACAAAGTGAAATTTAACAAATGCTTAATGGATGATGATGATGACCCATGCAAAAATTTTGTTTGATATATTATTACAAAAAATCCAGTAAAACTATTTTGTTTAATCCAAAGAAATTTTAATTATTTTGGCTTGAGTTCGGTTTTAATTTAATATTTAAATTAAATTATACTTTTATTTAGAGATATATGTGAAGCATGTAGATAAAGAAAATTTTGACTACGCGGAGGGTTGAACTGACGTTTCGATAGCTCCCGCTAATCTCATCAGAGTTCATTACTGCTTAGACCACTCGACCAAAGTCGGGTGTTTGCAGTCAAGAGCATTTTTCTTTGCATATAAACTAGGGATGTAATGAATACCGATACCGATACCGATAGCGATATATCGGCGATACTTCAGATTTTCCGATACATCGGTATCGGCGATATTTTACTGTCGATACGATACTTTTAAAAAAATTTTCAGAGTTTTTTTCTGACAAATTATTTATTTTTTGTTAATTTTACCATGAACTAACTAAGCTCATTTCGTTATTTTTTAAATCTTATTAATATTTGTTTTTTAAATCTTATTCCAGCAAAAAAAGACTCTCCAAAGAAGTCATGAAAATGTAGAATTCGTGATCCGGAAGTATTGTAAATTTGGATCATTTCTAATTAGTTTTACATATCCTTGCCATTGCAAGAAGTTCTGTTTTTCGATTACCAATCACCGAATTGGAAGCGATGCTCGGACAAATTTCTTTTTCGCTGTTCTAGAATGATTTTTCTTCAAGAAAAAAGGATAACAAATTACCCATTTTCACAATTTTTTTTATGCGAGTATGGTGAGTATTTTTTTAAATTATAAAGGAATTAAAATTATTTTCTTGCTTTTCTACTAATTACATATTGCGACAAATAAAGACTTTTGGAAAAACACAAAAACTGGACAGTACAGGTTCGATTGTCCTACAATGGGGTAGTAAAACCCTTTACTCAGTTTGGCGAATTTGGTGACCAATTTTTTTATGGACCTCCAAAGTTTCTGAAAATCAGTGGGGCCTCAAAAAACGGTGTCATCAGTATTTGACCAACAGCTAATTCAAACTTTATAATACCGCTTAACTATATATGGCAATAATGTAGCTAAGAGTCTGCTTAACAGATTTTTTTAACATTTCATGCCAAAAATTTTTTTCGTCAACTTTTTGTTGACAAAATTAAGGAAAAAAATGTTTTTTTCACTTTTTTCAGTATAACTTACAGGGACTTGTAATTTTTAACTAATAATATTTGGCAAACTTATAGCTACGGTAGAGCTGAACAACTTTTGTCAACATATCAATACAATCTGCACGTATCTAGGCACTCTAATAGCTCACACAGACCACTTTTTACCTAAAAAATTGTAGTTTTTCACTATTTTTTTATGCTAAAAAATATTTTTTTTTGAAAATAGTATATTCAAGTGCATACTTCTTTGTTGTGTTTCACTAACATTTTGTGCCCAGAAAAATAATATGATCCTGTACGTTTTTTGAAAAAAAATTTAAAAAAATTGTTTTATTCACTTTTTTCATTACGATTATTTGGCAAAACAACAACAAACAATAAAAAATAGTAAATACTAAAATCAGCAACATAAGAAGTGGAACAATAACAAAGAAAGCAAAAAAATACAATAAAAATATAGCCTAACTCGTAAAAAATTAAAACTTTTAAGGTAGAAATTAGTTTTTCTGGTCTGTTTAGGGTGCCCAGATACATTCAGATTGTATTGACATGTTCACAAAAGTTATTCAGCTTTACCGTAGCTACAACTTTGCCAAATATTGTTAATAAAAAATTACGAGTCCCTGTAAGTTATTCTGGAAAAAGTGAAAAAAAAATTTTTTTCCTTAATTTTTCAAAAAAGGTGCACGAAAAAATAATTTTTTAGCATAAAATGGTAATAAAATCTGTTTAGCGAACTTTTAGCTACATTATTGCCATATATAGTTAAGCGGTATCACCAAGTTTGAATTTTCTGTTGGCCAAAAGTTGATGACACCTTTTTTTGAGGGCACGCTGATTTTCCAAAACTTTGGAGGTCCATAAAACGAAATTGGTCCCCAAATTCGCCAAGCTAAGTACAGGGTTTTACTACCCCGTGGTAGTACAATCGAATCTGTTCTGTCAATTCCGTGTGCTTTTTGGACTGTTGCACTGTGTTATCTGCATATTTTTTATATAGATTTTTGGAAACAAAGAAAATGTAGCTCCTTAAAAAATACTTCCAATTTTGTATACTGGGTTAATATAAATTTTAAATATAAAAAATCTTTTACACTGTAATTTTGTATAATAAAAAAATTGCACTTGAGTTTTATTAATCTAAACTTGAACTCAATTTCAATATTCGTATCGGTATCGGAATCGGTATCGGTGATATTTACTTTTAAGTATCGGTATCGGTATCGGATCGGAAAAACGGCGTATCGTTACATCCCTAATATAAGCCCATACAGTTCGACTAAACTCATAAATTAATTATTTTGTTCAATATTTGTTAGTATTTTTAGACTAATTGCTTTATAAATTCAGACAAAAATATTGTTTGATATTTTTCAGAAAATCCAGTAAATCTTTTTGTTTGATTTAGTAAATTGTTTTGTTTACAATTTGTAAATATTTTTAAACAATTTGTCTTATAGATTTAAACAATTTATTCACTAAAAAAAACACGGTTTTTTCAATGAAATTCTTAGACAAAATATTTACTATTTCTAAGAAGTTTTTATTCAAGCTTTAGGTCTTTTTTATAAAAATTAACAATATTTATTTATATAATCGATATTTCGACACGCCTTTGGGTGTCTTCTTCAGGAGAAATAATTATTGAATTAACAAAAACAAAAATTAATGAAAAATATTTGTCATACATACAAACATATATAAACAATTTTCCAATAAACTTGAAATACATTTTTACAAAAACAAAAATATTCAAACAAATAAAATACATTTGGAAAATTTATAAAGTTTACAAAAAAACATACAACTGGAAAATATATAAAACATACAAATACGTAAATAAATTGAAATTTTATAATCTATCTTTTATCAACTGCAAATCACAAAGCTATATATTGCTATTCCTATTTACAAAACTACATTTCCAAAAATACAATTTCCTATTTTGTATAACTCTTACTTACTAAATGCCTATAATTTTGTGCTACATTTTCTGTGTATGTCTTATAATTTATTATGTGTGTTATTGGTGTATTAATTATTTGTAGTATTTCTAACATATAACGACGTTTATAGTTGTGTTCTGTGTTCAATACTGATACATTTTCAAAGTCTGGATAATGATTTAATTCTGCACAATGAGATGATAAAGCTTTTTTTTTGCGAATTAATATGTCTATACTTTTGGTCCGATTTATGTCCCGCTATTCTAGTTTTCAATTTATTCTTCGTCGTACCTACATATAACTTATTACAACTTTCCATATCATTACCTCTACACATTATCCAATTTCATCCTTTGTTTTACTAAATAATCTATTCAATGAGCTATAAGTGTTACTATTTCATTGAATTCCTTTACAGAAAATGAAATTTAGTTTTTTCTGTGTAACTATCAGCAAATAAATAAAATTTTTATCAAAATAGGTTAGATGGTTTCTGAGAGGCTGAAAAACATATAAACTATGTGCCCTTCTAGACATAGATCTATGTTCTAAATTTAATCAAAATCGGTTCTGTGGTTATCTGTTAAAGCGCAACAAACAAACAAACAAACCAACTTACTTTCGCATTTATAACATTAGTAAAGAAAGTTGGCAGACACCTTCGGCTATCACTGCCACGAACCATTTATCCAAGTCTCAAACCTTTTAGCAAATCCACAAATCCTATTGAAAGTTCCCAGAAACTAGGCCAAAAATCCCCAAAATCCCAGGGTTCCCCGGCACTTCCCCGGAAAATTACGGCAGCCCTGAAAATCTCAAAAAATTCTCATTGCCAGCCCCATTATGCTGTGTAGTTGTTACCAGTACTTGTAACTAGTATTCGCGGCCAGAATTTTTTTAATTAAAAAATTTTTTGGTCCCTCCCGCATTGATTTTGGTTTTTTTCAAAGCAATGATGTGCATGGTGCGTCATAAGGAGCTTACGTTCCAAAAACATATGAGAAAATAACTAAAACTAGAAAAAAATCATTGAAAATAACTCTCTCACAAATTTTTTTACACTGTACAACAATCCAAATATACATATTTCGGCGTTTTAAAAGTTTACACTTGGAATTAATTTCAGTGGGAGTTAAAGTTCCTCCCAAGTTGGACATGTTATAGTGAATCGGCAGAGGGAATATTGTAATCCGTACATTTTCGATATAAGGTGCATTGAACTTTTTTATGTAAAATGCTACGAGGAACATTTTTGTGCAACATTTTAATCCTGTAAGATTTTGCTGTATGAGTCTTTTTGACCCTTTTGTCCACGTTTTGTTGGATATTTTACAACTAATTGTGAATAAGTATGAAGACTCTGAAGACTTGTAATAGACAAATATTTTGTGGGATATTTCAGCCGCCATACCACTATTTAAGGAGAGTTTTTCGCTTATTTTCAAGAAGTGATATCTCACTCTCACTCCTTCCAATTTTTTTTGTCTTCGCTTTAAGATATAGTTTTACGCATTGTATTATTTACAAAAACAGAAAGCAAAGGTAAAACTAAACATATCAGTTTCGTTTCTTCTTCTCATTAATTCGGAGCGAATTCAAAAGAAATTTCTTTGCTTTTTATTTTTAAAAGTATGTCTACAACTTGTTTATCATTCGTGACTTTTCTTTTAATATTATATTTTACTATCAATCAAATCAATAAAATCGTGAGGCATATAAATCAATTAAAAGTATTTGCAATCGAAAAAAAAAACTTCTTAAAAATATGTGAAATTGAAGTGTTTATCGAAAAATTGTAGGATGAGCTTTATCAATTTGCTAAGAATTCGTTACTTGAATATTTATTTAAAAAATTCGGGGTAGTGTTGAATAAAAGCACAAAGTTTGGAAAAAGAACAAATTGTATTTCAATCGTAATAATTTGAGTTGTAAATAATTTAATTTTATATTAAATCATTTGCTTAAAATTTATTGTGTAGAAAAAGAAATACGCAAACAAATTGTAATTCGTGACTTGTCTATTTGTATAGATTTTGTTTTACTAGTTTCTAATATGTATCCGATTTCGTTGTCTTTTTTTATTGTCTTGGGTTTTAAAGGAGAAGAAAACTATATTAAAAAAGGAGAAGAAAACTAAAGAAAAACGGTATGCAGAATATAAGCAACAAAGAAAAGAAAGGGATTTACTTTTAAAACAAATTTTTTTATTAATTAATATTTCTATTGATTTAAAGAAATTCTAAGCAATTAAAACTAGGTGAAATAATATAGAAATCATATTATTCTAAAGTGAGGTAACGAATGACAAAAAAAAATTATGGAAAATAAACAAACATATAATACATGTTTTTTTTAGAGACTGTTGTGTTTCCACAATCTATAGACAATTGCTCATTCACAACATATTTTAAAATTTTAAAATAATAAAGCTAATATTTAAACTTTTTTTCCTTTTTGTGCGATGTTTAAATGAATTTTAGCCATATATATAAATAGCCTATTCGTAATTTATCTAAATAATAAACATTTGGACCAAGCTCGTTTAGATATGATTTCGTTAGAAATAAATTATAGTGGCGATTTGAACCATTTGAAGTTTTTAGTTTCAGAACTTTTTCTGAAAACCTATGAAAACTGAGGAAACAAAACCAAAACGTTACGAATTGGACTAAACGATTTTTTAATTTTCGTACAAATTCTAAGATGGACCTGATAAGACATTTTTTTTGCGACACAGATCGCAAAAATAATGGCAATAAATCTGTAAGCTTTCAAAAATCATATTTTTATTCAACTGTTAAAATACACGATGATCCACACGATGTTAAATCCGATCTTCCTCTATGCATTTTTAATCGCCGACAAAAAAAGAGGGATATTATAAGTTTTTAGTGTGTATCTATCTGTCTGTTCCCTCGTAGAGTTTAAACGGCTTGACTGATCTTGATTTCGTTTCTGCTTGAAAGGTGACTTGATCGAGAGTGCACAGAAAAAAATAAGTTTCGTTTTTGATAACAAAAATCCCGGTATTCAATAATTTTTTTTTCAAATTTCCTGTGATAAAGAATTCCCCTATATTGATAACAAAATTATTTCAAAATAAAAATATATATATATAAATTAAAAAAAATTTTGACATGGCTGGAATACGAACCCGGGCTTTCCGGACGTAAAGCATACACTCTATAGCTGAGCCATATCCCATTTATTTTTTTATGGGATACAACTTGTTTTAAGTACTTATGTATAAAAAGAAAAGAAATAACCGGCATGGAAAAGAAATTCTTACTACGAAATATTTTATTATGTTAAAGATAAATGTTATTGAAATTCATATTTTTTTAATAACATGGTTTTATTGAATATAATTCTTGTCTATTTTTTTCTGTGTGTTCAACCGTCTCTTCTAGCTGTATCCTCTGTAATCTGTGTGTCTGTGGCACCATAGCTCCCAAACGGTTAGACCGATTTTAATTTAGTTTCTTTTGTTTGAAAGATGACTTGATTCATATCTTCTAACCTATATTTGAAAAAAAATCGGTCCAGCCGTTTTGAAATTATCATCCCTTTCCTTCTGGGGGTTTTGACAAATTTTAATTTTATATTATTCATATATTGTTTTGTGGTCGGACCAGCAGTTCAAAAGATACTGATGCATGAATATTATATTTTCGTTTTTTCTTTATATCTGCCACCGTATAAATTTTGCTCACTTCACAGTGGAAAATTGTCGATTAGTTTGATTTAATATAGTAATAAAAATTACATATTAGTTTTATTTATAACTAAATGACTTCTCAAACCCTGCAGAAAATTTAAAACTCACATTTATATGTTAATTATTTAAACTTATAAACAATTTAATTAAATGAAATTATCACCAATGAATGAAATAAAATATCTAAAAATTATTCATACGCTTTAGTATTATTGTATCTCATTTATCCTCATTTCGTCTACACATTCTGTCTATTTTTATCTCTTAACACATTACGTCACATCACGAGTAGTTTGTTGCTGTAAAAAATACGTCAAAGTCACGTTTTTATCGATATTCTTGTTTTATTTATTTATAGCAAAAGATTCAATACTGAACTATTAGCCTGGAATTATGTTAAATATGATTATGTTTTTTTTACCGCTTCTATGATATTAATCAGTATAAAATTTCTATTAAGTTTTCTCAGTTCTCATATAGATAATTGGGGGAAAAGTAATTTAAGTATTGTAATGAAAAAATTTTTTAATCTGTACATACTTCTTATATTTTATAATGGGAGTGCTTTTAAACTCCAAAGTAAATGAAATCAAATCTCATTGTCAGCAAACTGTTTAATAGTTTAATTTCTTTTTATCAAATATATAGCGCACAGTGGTCCCAATAGCAAAAAGAACGTATGGTGTCACGGGACGCCAGATTGGATCGAAGTTCCTGTCGCCTTTGGTCCTATCGACGCAGGACATCATATTAATCATACGTAATAGACTTGTGCAATAAAAATAACGGGTAAGCGCATTTTCTTCACATATTTTTTTTTGGGAATTAAAAGTTCATAAAATATTTAAGCATAAGAGGATTGCTTTGTTTTTTTTAAATAAATAGTCAAGAAATAAAAATTAAAAATGAAGCTTAGTACAGTTTTCATGCTGGTAAATGAAATGTTTCTGGAAGCTTGACTATTTTTAGGAAATCTGCTCTTCTGGCCGGCTAACAATTAAAAGACAGATTAATTACACTGTGTGTAATTTTTTAAGTCATGGAAATATAACCATATACGGACACCACTATGTGATAAAAGACAAAAAAAAAAAAAGATCCGTCTCCCAGTTTTGCCCCAACTCATGCACTTATTGTTTATGGGCCCCCAAAGATTTGGGGCCTCGGTGCCATTTTTGCAAAAAACTGATCATTTTCTCAGGCTCATATCTTACAAACCGTTAGGAATTTCGATTTATTCTCTGAAGCAAAGTTGTAGCTCTTGTCATAAAGAGATTGTGAACATATAAAATAAGAAAAAATCATCTTCAAGATCAAAATCGAAAAAAAATTAGTTTTTTTAAACCTTTTTTCTCCTATTCAGGTCCATAGGTAGCAAACCGTTCAAAATTCAAGGAAACAATCAAGTGCAAAAATGTACCTAAAATTTCAATAAACAACTTTTCAGAACATATGAACTTCCTAGGAATGATTCTTAACACCGTTTAGGTAGCGCTTAGGTAGCCACAAAAGAAAAAAGTAAAACTTTTTTAAGTTTTTTGCGATTTTGATCTTGAATTTTTCCCAAAAATCGTCAAATTTGGGAAATAAAATCGTCGAAATCGTCATGATTTTCAAAAAATTTCGTCAAAAACTCTTCACATTACAAATTAACTGTTTTATAAAAAACCAACACTGTTTTATAAAAATAAAACAATAATTTCTATAGAAAGTAACAATTTAGCTGTTTTATTAAAAAAAAAATAAAAACTTAAACACAAAACAGCAAAGTTAAGAAACAGAAGTTTAATGCCAATATGCCCGTATAGATACAAACACATTTCAGTACATTTTTTGCCTAATAAACATTACTTTCTAATTTTATTGTTTTATTTTAATATAATCTTCAGATTTTGATAGAAGTTTATAGAATGTGTTTACATTTTTCATAAATGCATACAACTTTTTCGTGAAAATTGAATACGAGAATTAAATCACTTTCGTTTATATTAAAATGCAATTTTCAAGCGTTACCATTGGTTTATTTTTCTTCATTCCCATTTTTCTGATTTTTTGTTCTATTTAAGATAACCTTTTTTGGTTTGATTTTATACTTAAGTATATATGAATATGTAAAAATGAGAAAAGCTCAAGTCAGTAGCTAATTGTTTATTAATATGATTATTTCGAACGTATTTGGTTGTGAATCCAAATTAATTATTAGGCTAAGGTTCGTAACGTTTAATTCAGAAAGAATTGGACATGATTAATATTCCAAGGAACAAGAGAAAAATTAACATCAACAAAAAAAGTACAGTTTATTTTAATACAAGTAGCACCTGCAATAAAAACGCTTAAAAATCATGTTTTTAATGGAATACCGCATTGCTGATGGTATGAATAGATTTTTATATGTTGTCTTGGGAGAAAATATTAAAATATCACAAAAAAAATCTAAAAAAATGGTCCTTTTTTAGACACGGTCCAGCTCACGGGCGGTTGTTGCTAGACCCCTTAAATGTTTTAGGAATCCTCATTAAAAAGACCGGTCTTTAATTTGAGAGGGGTAACAAAAACACATTTTTCATCTTCATACAAGTCGAGTCGGTTTAATGTACATATATCAACTCCAAAAAATATGTATATATTTTTATCAGATCTAGCTTTTTATATGAAATATTAAGAAACAAGCAGTGAATTCAACAAATCGTCAAAGTATATGGGGTACTGAAAAAAAAATCGTCAATCGTCATTTTAGTAAATTTGATCTAAAAAATCGTCAAAATGACGAAAAATCGTCACGTTTAACACCACTGATCTTGAAGATGAAGTTTTTTTGATTTAAGTGTTCACAATTTTTGTTTTCTATGACAAGATCTACAACTTTGCCTCAGAGAGTAACTCATAATTCCGAACGGTTTGCAAGATATGAGCCTGAGAAAATGATCCGTTTTTTTTTGCAAAAATCACACCGAGGCCCACAATCTTTGGGGGCCCATAAAAAAGTGCATGACTTGGGGCAAAACTGGGAGACAAGGGTCTTTTTTTTGGTCTTTTATCACGTAGTGGTGTCCGTATATGGTTATATTTTTTCGTGTTGCACTGTGTTATATCAAATATATCTAATATATTTTGTAGAGAAATTTGAAGAACTCATTTTTGAGATCTATTCTTTTGAAATATTGAAAATAAAAAAAGTCTAGTTTTGAAAATTGTTTGAGATAAACGACTCACAATTAAATTTTTGTCAAAATTTAGCCATTTTTCATTTCATCTCTCAGGTCGTCAGAAAGTTGCGACGGTGTGACCTTACAAATCTTAGTTTTAAGGAATTATGACTTTCAGCATAAATTCTGTAAAATTTTTACTATAACGTACACAATATTTTTGGTATAGCTGTCTGTTCAAAGTGTTTTTAGTTGTATTACGTATTAACTGTTTGACAAAAAATCAGTTTTCTTAACAAAAAACAATTTTTAAAATGTGACGGGTGTGACCGACGGGTGTGACCTAATACGAAAATTTAGAAAAATTCGAAGAAACAAAACTGTTTATTGATTTCATTAATATAAATAATATAAAAATAAATCATAAGAAAATAACACATTGAATTATTTGCTATCCGTTCTATTATAGACAGCAGATTACTCTAGTTGCGTATTTTTTAAATTGAATAAAAAGCGAAAAAAATATATTCTTTTCAGAGATAAGGGTTTTTATTGATAATGAGAAAGGAAAGGAAAGAAAATCTGTAATAAATATTAAACATACAAAGAGTTAGAGCAAAATGTTTCGTAGATGATCATTTAAAAGTGCCTCAAATTGTTTAAAAATAATTAAATAATGTATTCTTTTATCAATTGAGAGATTTTTATTAAAAATAAGCAAATAATTTTTTCCTTGCATAGGGCCATTTTACGTGGAATCACTCTTCTGCGTGTTATGAAGGATTGTGTCTCAAAGCCAAATATCTTTGAAAATATTAGATACATTTTAATGAAATAAACTGTATTTTCTTTATCTAATTATAAACTGTTCATTAAAATCGGATAATATTTGTAAAAGTTAAGAGGTAGTCAACTATGACCTACCCTGTAGCTCAACGTGTATTTTAAGAGGGTGGTTAAAATTTCAACATTCTTAAAGCTTAATTCCTCCTCTATGATTTTTCTATACATCATTTTGTGATCGGATCGCATGTTTCAAGGACAGAGATTTATTCCCCTTTTTTCCAATCGGAACCATTGTGCGTCTTCGGCCTGCTACTTTCGGCATTATGCTATCATGTGACCATTTTCGGACATATGCCATTGACAGGTCACCTTCGGGCGACAACTGTCGTCCGGCCACGTTCGGTCGCTATGTCAGACGCCCCCTTATCTTTATCTCCATTCGACACCTAGTCACCAGACTAGGCGCCATTACCAACACCAAAATAAAAGTTATTATTTAAAAAAACCATTAACCTACCTTGATTACAACAAGTAAACGAAGATAGTAATTTCAACCTCTAGATGGAAAGAGAAGGTAATTCGTAAACAAGAAACAACTATCGCCTAGAAGATACTTAACCGATACGATACTTTTCGAAAATTTAGCCGAGACACCTGGTGCTTAGCTGAGACACCTTCATTTAGTAAGGTTACTAACCATAAGCAAAGCCACGAGCATAATCCAAGGATTCCCAAAAAAAGAAGTTACGTGGATTCCCAAAAGCTAAAACAAAAACCTCCACAAAAGTCCAAAAATTCTTTGGACTCCCAAAAACTAGGACAAAAATCTCCCCAGCATCCCAGAACTTCCCCGGAAAATAACTTGAAAATGATCGAAAATTTAGTCGAGACGCCTGGTGCTTAGCCGACACATCTTCATATAGTAAGGGTAAGCTAAGCCACGAACATAATCCAAGGATTCCCAAAAAAAAAAAAATAAGTTCCGTGGATTCCCAAAAACTAGGAAAAAATCTCCATAAAATCCAAAAATTCTATGGATTACAAATGAGGGGGTGAAAAGCAAAGGCGTACAAGTGTCAAAGCTATAAAAATTGAGTTATACGCAAGAATCAACACTTACTAAAGATATTGGTATTCTACAAAAATTTAGACCTACACGATGACCTCAAAAGACGGTATGTATTGAAAACCAAATATATTATGTATAAAATATGTTGCACTTGTACCCCTTTGGTTTTAAGACCCTCATATGTAAAAAACATAGACGAGTAAAAATCATAGAGGAGTACCTAAGCTTTAAGAATATAAAATTTTTTACCACCCTGTTGAGAGTCACGATGGATGAGCTACGGGGTGTCAAAGTTGACTACCTCGAGCATTAAAAACCTTGTTCGCCTCATAACAAATATTTCTCGATTTTAATGAATTTAAACTTGCTGTAGAGTTTATAAGTAGATAAAGAAAATACATTTTATTTCATTGCGAAATCTTTAACATTTTCAACAATATTTCCGATTGAATTTTGAAATTTCGATTTTTGGCCTCGACTTATAACACTCCACACCACACATAACAAGATTCTGACAACGTATTTAGATGGAGGGGGGGATCAAATAAAAGTATACGTGTAGTATTGGTGTTTTGAACTTTTTCACATAAATTTTAAAAACGACGATACAAGTAAATTTTTTTTGTCCCATCTATCAGAATAAGCCATTAGAACCTTGTTATTATGTTGTACAGTGTAATTTATCTCTTTTTGAATCTTTAATTTCCGCTTTTGTTTTTGTTTCTTTTGATATTTTGTTTAACATAATTTTAAAGTATACTTCTACACATAACTTTCAATATTAATTTGCATTTATAAATATTCTTTATAAATGTTATACGTTAATTTATTTACACACTTTGGCACTTCGATAACATCACCATCGCGCACATCGAAACGATAGTGAACTTTTTGTTTCGCTTTCCACACACGAAATGGTTCATCGATTATTATGGATGTATTTATCTCATCCAAAGACATCATGCAACGACAATCGGCGAATTGAAACTGAAAACTCTCTTGGGAATCGCAAATTTTGTTCACACTTTAGGAATGTTATTTTATATGATTTGTAAAAAAAAACCAAAAATAAATTGTTCACACATATTTTTTCTTTTAATATTTATATTCCAATTGTATTGTTTGTATAAACAAACAGTTTTGCTTCATTTGTGAAAATTTGTTTTTAGTCGTCTGCTCTTATTGTCTCACATATTTTATTATAATTATTATATTTATCTAAAATTTTAGCACTTTTTGCCTTTGCTACGCTTATAGATTTTGAGCTGTTTCTGATGTTTTCAGTTCGGATTTTATTAGAGAAAATTGTATTGTGAGTTATAACGATCACTATTAAATGATCTAGTCATACTGATATAATATTTATTAAGTTGTAGACACTTTAAATCAATGCTCTTCAAAGGGAGAAAACACTCAAAATGAGAATATATTGGTGCTTTTGCACTAAAACAAACACTTTACGTTTTAATTGCTCAGGGCACTGATTTGCTTGCAATCGGAATGTACTTTACTCAAGAAGTATTCCGTGCAGTAATTTTCAAATGAATAAACATTTAAAATTCTAAGCAATCTTATTTTTAACTGATTCTAACATTTAATAAAAAAATACGTACACATTGATACGGACTTTCGGTTGCTATATTGTCCGTTGTTTATATGTATTATAAGTACAAAAAAGTACATGCATACAAATAACACACACACACAGACACACACACAGACACACACACACACACACGCACAAATACTCAAAATATTCTGTACGTAGAACTCGCTGAAATTGTAATTTAAAATATATGAATATTCATTTAAAATCAGTAGTGTAGTCGATAGTGTGCTAGACTATTAAACGGGAAGTCACATGTTCAATATCCGCCAAGACCATGCGTGTTTTTTAAGTTTTTAATGTTAAACTCATAAAAATGAATAAGTTTATGCTCACTTCGTGCTGCTGATTTACATGCTATACTTTAGCCGAGTGGTTGGTGTGTCGGATTTCAAACTTGAAGGAGCTTTGTTTGATTCTCAGTGGAAATTAAAATAACAAACAGTGATTAAAAATATAAAATTTATAAAATAATAATTAAAGATACGAAATAATAAGCCTTTAACATTTAAAAATAAAGCAAAAATCATTTATTTTTACGGAACTTGGAGATGATTGTTTAACAGTAAAAATGGCAGAAAGAAGGGAAACATCTTTTATTTTTTCGGAAGTTGCGATTAGTTCTTGTGACAGTTAAATTGGTCGAAACAAAGAAAGAATCATTAATTTTTTACGGTCTAAGTCAGCTAATTTTTTAACATTTAAAATTTAGTAAACTTTTTGTTAAATTTATATGAAAAATAAGTCGACATCTTTTTAATTGAATTTTCATTTATTTTATATTACAATTTCAGTTAATTTTACGTACAGAATATGTATTTGAGTGTATGTACATATCTCTGGCAATAAGGAATAAGTGCTTAAGTCGAATTAAGCAGATTCTTCTTCAATACTATTTTATTCCTTAAATATTAACGCATTCAGTTAAAAAGTGCAGTGGTTACAACCATACCTAGACCAGGAAGAGTCACGCAAAAAAATAAATCATATCAACCCATAAAACACCTTAGCAGTAGCGTAAAAACTTTCGGAAAACAAATTTTCTTAAGTCGACTTAAACACTTATTCCTTTTTGCCATAGATATATTTAATTACCATGAAGTGACGTTAGTGTTTTCGTTTTTTATTATAGGACTTTTAGTTTCCATCCCATTTTGGTCCATTATGGCTTAAAATTTTTGTAATTGAATGGACTATTCATTAAATTTATTCATTTATGGATTTTTATATTATTTGTGGTACAAAACTGCTCCCGAAATTACAACAATTACTGAACAACTTTGAAAATTTCATAAAATTTTAATTTAGATCCATTATAACTCAGAATTTTTTATCCGACACGTAACTTTGTATCCTATTAAACAAGACATCATTTATTTTAATCGCATCAGCTGACAGTGTTTCCAATTGGAAATAAATAATTCAGCCAACAAAATCTGATTCCAACACAAAGATCTTATTAAACAGATTACAAAACGGGCGCAGTTTTGTGTAAGATCAAATGGTGTATTTGTCTACAAATGGGGTGTTCGTCCGTAAATTTTTAATTGTACCAAACCTTTCATGTCCTTTCAAATAAAATAGTTTTTAAAATCGGTCAAGAAATGTAGGAGTTATGCGATAATTAATATATCGAAGTACCATTTTGTCCGTCTGATTTTCACTTCAAACTGGGATCAAACAGCAAGCAAACCCTTTCAAACAAAAAATAATGTTGAAAATTTGCGGGCGAGGATTTGCGAAACAAATAGTGCAACAAAACTGCAGGCAAACCCCTTCAAACAAAAAAGAAATTTTAAAATTCGATTTACAGATAACAGAGTTATGCCCCCACTGCATAAGGAGGAAATTTACCCCTCCAATTTTCGAAAAAAATATGAGACCAAACTGCAAGCAAACCCTTTCAGAATTTTTTTTAAAATCGGTTCACAAATGACAGTTATGCATGGGAGGAGAAAATTTCCCCCTCCGATGTTTGAAAAAAAGTTATGGGACCAAATTGCAAGCAAACCCTTTCAGATAAAAAAATTATTTTGAAAATCGGTCCCAAATGACAGTTATGCATGGGAGGAGCGAATTTCCCCTCCGATCTTGCAGAAAAAAATTATGATACCAAACTGCAGGCAAACCCTCAGACAAAAAATTAATTTTGAAAAACGGTGACAGAGTTGTGTATGGAAGGGGGGGGAGGGGGAAAGCAAAATTTCCCCTCCAATTTTCGAAAAAAAAAATTATGCGACCAAACTGCAGGCTTACCCTTGCAAACAAAAAAATAATTTTGAAAATCGGTTCACAAATGACGGAGTTATGCATGGATGAGCAAAATTTCCCCCTCCGTTTTTCGAAAAAAAATTATGGAACAAAACTGCAGGCAAACTCTTTCAGAAAAAAAACTTGAAAATAGGTTCACACATGATAGAGTTATGCGTGTGCAAACATTAAAAAAATGCACACAAATTTATAACCTCCTTCTTTTTTGAAGTCGTTTAAAAAAGATTAATAAATCTGTATCTTTGAAACTTGCGATCGGACTACAAAACGATGTATATAAAAATCATAGAGGAGTATAAAAGCTTTAGGCATGATGTAATTTGGACCACCCTGTTGAAACGCACGGTGAGTTACAGGCTGTCAAAGTTGACTAGCTCAGGCATGAAAAATCTTGTTGGCCGCATAACTTTTACAAATATTATCCGATTTCAATGAGTCTAGACTTGTAAAGTTTATAAATAGATGAAAAAGTACAGTTTATTTCCTTATGATATCTTTAATATTTTCAAAGAAATTTGACTTTGAATTTAAACATTTTTGTTTTTGGCCTCGACTTTATTTACTATTTCGTAAATATCGCCGGTAATAGCATAGCCAAAGTTTTCAAAACTATATTTTACGACAAAATATGCATGACAAAATTACCTTTAAAAAATAGTTTTTTGATTTGATCGACGTTTTGTCGAAAATTTTCGAAAAAAGTGTTATTTTGTAATTACTATAAAATTGTTATCAGATCGATCTTTTATGTTCAATAGTTTTAGAACTTGAAAAACTGCTTCAAACTATGCAAGATTCAATCTAAATAAGTTAAGTGATTCGAGAGATATCGTTATCGCAAATTTAGAAAAAATATATTTTTTTAATTACTCCGAAATTCTATAGATTTTTATAGCACTTTGCGATTTAAATTATTAAATTCAGAGAAGGCCTGTAAAGTCAATTATATCTCACATTTGTTTGTTCTATTACTTTGTTATTTGCTTACCCCATTAAAAGTTTTGGTAAAACAATTTTTCGATATAAATTTTCGTTCTCTTGCCAAAATCCACCCTCAGCCATTGTCGATAACTTTTTTTTTTACTTATTTAATACTTTTTTCGATGTTTATCACTCGATTTCTCACTTTAGATTGAAATATTTCTTTTAACATGATGAATTTTATTAATATTCTGCAAAAGGTGTTAATTTTTTTCCAGTCTAAAAATAGTCTTAATTAACAGAATAGTTTAATAATATTCTATTTAAAAGAATAAGAAATCAATCTAATGCGATGTTTTTTTTTGCAAAAAAAGGAAGATGCTATTATTCAATTTATTTGCTGTTAATTAATACATACAATTATTTTAATATGTTTTTCTTTTTAACACTAAATAAATGTGGCGGTAATTTAAAAGCAAAAAGTAAATGAGACCTTTTTTAAAAGAGTTTCAATAAGTAATATAGTTTCTAAATAACACTGTTTTACAGCGAAAAATTTTCAAGTTTGTATTGCTGAACAAGAAAAACTATTTTTTCTTATTTCGACTATTTGTGTTCATCGATGTATACTTTCTCTTTAACGGTACATTTCTGTTTTTCGGTGTATACTTCTCTTTAAAGCGATGTTTATAACAACTGATTCTGGCAGAGGACAGCAAAAAAACATATATCAGCGTTTTCAAAGTTTACATCTGGGATTTTAATTAATTGCCCCTTATTTAAGAAAGGGACAAAAACATCAACACCGCGAAGAGTTAGAGGGTTAATATTTTTATGGCCCCTATTATGATTCACCCACCATTCATCTAAGTTGCGTTGTCAATGTTACGACCCAACTCAAAGATTTTTTTGTATTATGATTCACAACCAATTTCAGTTGTCTTCGAAATAATGCCCAAAAAGAGAAAAGGTTCTTATCTAAGCTATGTTTTTTGAAACCACAGTAGCCATCATAAAATATTTTTAGTTTTGGCCTTATTATTTTTTTCCTGAAATTTTATGTTTTATGAGTATTGGCAGCAATATTGGTTGACAAATGGGATAGGTTGTCGTCTAGAATAATGAAACAAAACTAACACAATAGTCGAGATAAAAAGCAAAACACGAGTGATAAAATTTGCAATCCATAATAAGAATTTGGCAACTACGACACAACTATCAATTTAGTTGTGAATCATAATAGCGGCCTACATTATTTAATATTTCGTTTTGGCTTGCTTTTTTAACCCCATAAAACCTTTTTTTTTGTTGCCAAATTTAAGTAATATCAATCAATCATAAAAATTAAACATAAATATTCCATTAATAAAACTTGGTTAATTTTTGATATAAAAATTTACCCATACCTGCGGCACTTTTCTGTGCCTCCCATAAAACACAAAATCTCAAGAAAAAATAATAATTCCAAAACTAAAAATATTTTGTGATGGCTACCATGGTTTCAAAAAACACAGCATAGATACGAACCTTTTTTTAGCTGTAGTGTCTGGTAGAAAAACCGTCATAACGCTGATGTAATTTGGCATCACTGCTATGTCAAGTGATCTGGATGTTGTTAATAATCACTTCCAAAAAAGTCGAAAATATACACTTGTTGATACTTTAGAAGTAGACAAAAAGCAATTCCGCAAAAATCACTTCCATCAATGTATGTATATTTTGCTATGTTCACCGATTTCTCCACCATTTGTAAGGCGATTTTAAAAATTATTTTTCTATATGAAATGGTATACGGTATAAAAGTGGTCCCATTTCCACCAATATAAGTTAGGAGCGGAGAGAGGGGTACCTCCCATACAAAGCAATTATGCATTATCGCACATCTGAAATACTATATCGGTGAGAGGCTTCAAAATAGGTATCCTTCATAGACAATATTTTTAGTTTAATTAATTTAAAACAATAATATGTATAATTTTGTGACGTACGATATAATGCATACTGCCATCTGGTAAAATATAAGGCTTGGAAAGCAACTAATAACACCATTAGAAACAGTGTGCGAATTTTCTTATGAATATATAATAATCCCAAACTCGGAAATTTTGGCATACGACATACGCATTTTGAGGTAGCGATATGTAAAAAAACCCCCGACTTCAATGCAAAGATCTTATATACCAGATTACAAAACGAACGCGATTTTGTGTTAGATCAAATGGTATGCTTGTGTACAAATGGGGTGTCCGCCCGGAATTTTTTATAGTACCAAGCCTCTCATGTCTTTGCAATAAAAATGTTTTGAAAATATATCGGGCTACCACTTTGTCCGCCCGATTCTCACTTCTATGGGATCAAACTGCAAGCAATTTATTTGAAACAAAAAACATTTTTTTGGACAATTGGTTCATAAATGGAGGATTATGCGATAATCAGTATTTCTGGGGGAGGGGGAAAAATTGTGGAACCAAACACCAAGGAAACCCTTTCAAACAAAAAAAGAACTTTGAAAATCGGTTCACAAATGACAGAGTTATGCAAATACAAACATAAAAAAATATACACGAATTCATAGCCTCCTTCTTTTTTTGATGTCGGTTAAAAAATAAAGAAAATTACAAATAGCTTTTTCAGGTCACTTTGGCATTTTAGAGGACTTTCTAGCGGACAGCTATGTCATTTTTAATCAATTCTTATTAGGAGGAAACTGAAACCTTTCGAATGAGACAAAATTTATTAATATCCGATGATGCGCTCTAAAGTTATTCAATCTTGAATATGACGAACATTTCTCAAAAAATGGCCGAGATGCCAAAGTTTAGACGGCTATAAAAAGAAACCATAAAGAGTATCGAGCTAGTTCTTACGCCACGTGATGCGCACGTAAGAGTAGAATATAAATATCGACCCCTTAGCGCCAAATGATCGTAAGCGACAAAAAATACAATTTTCAAGAGAAGGGTATTTTATTGTATTTGAACATGATTTATATTCATAAACTGTCGCTTACGAACAAATTTTACAGCCTGTATTTCAAAAGTTATTTGCAATTTTGACATTTTCTCGATTTTAAATTTTGATTTCAACAAAAAAATTAGTTTTTTTTACAAAATGTCGCTTACGATAATTTCGCGCAAAGGGGTCGATATGTTTAAGTTTGTCAAATTTCGCGACAACGGAAAGTTTTTGAAATCTGAAGTGCCAAGCAAACGAAATACGTAAAAAAAACTAGCTATAATGGGGTTCGACAAAAAAGACAAAAGGTTGATTGCTCGCATCAACTTTTTTCATTCTTCTGCAAGACTGCAAAAAACGTATTCAGGAAATAGTTGCATTAGCAAAGAATTTTACAGTTGAACAATATTTTTTAGATAAAGAAATAAAAGCAGCAAAAATTAGACTAAAAAAGCACCAAGCACTAACTCTAAAATTTTTCGTGTCGAAAAGTTGAAAAAGCACTAAAAATGGTGCGAAAAGCATTGAGTTGACAACGCTGATTAGGACTATGGAGGAGGGTACCCCTAACATGAAAACTATTAATTAGCCTACACAGAAAAAACTCAATTTCATTTTCTGTAAAGGAATTCAATAAAATAGTAAATATTTTGTCTAGGAACGGACCTACAAACAAATTTGTAAATATAGATCAAAAAATATCTCAACAATTTCATTGAGAAAATAACGTGTTTTTTTTCAGTGAAAAAATTGTTTAAATCTATAAAACAATTTGTCTAAAAATATTTACAAATTGTAAGCAAAAAAGATTACTTAATCAAACAAAAAGATTTACTGGAAAATATCAAACAATATTTTTGTCTGAATTTATAAGACAATTAGTATGAAAATACTAACAAATATCAAACAAAATAGTTCACTTAATCAAACAAAAATATTTACTAGATTTTTTTTGTAATATATCAAACAAAAGTTTCCTCATCATCATGTATTTATGAAATTTCACTTTTTTAAATGTGTTCAAGTCTGAATGTTTATCTAAATACTCTAAAAAAGGAATGAGAGTTAACGCAACGACATTAACGAATTGATGCACTCAAAAATCTTCAGTAAACAAACTTGCGACAATCGCATTCTTTTTGCTATCATTGTTGTTGTTGTTGTTATTGTTGTTATTTGTGTTTATTTTTTCATCGGGGTTGTTTTTTACGACACAGTTTTTGTTTTTGTTTTTGGTCTTTGCGTCCTAAATAAGAGTCAAACAAACAATTCATTGATTAAGTAAAAAACATTTACTGAAAATTAAATATATTTTTAAAAAAGTTTTATTTGAAAAATTTTTGGGGATAATTTTTCTGTGTATATCTGCAGAGGGCGGACGAAGTCGCGGGTAACAGCTAGTCATGAATAAAATGTAACAAAAATTCATTAAAATAAAGCAAGCAGTAACCGGCTTCTGGAAATATCAATACATTTGTTTGTTCCAATAAATACATACTTTATTTTTAATATTTTTTGCGTTTGTTTTAATACAAGGCGATAACCTTTTCAGAAAAATTTAAGTACATAATGACTGTTTTTTGAAATTCTAAATTTGCGAAATAATTTGAAACCGGCTGCAACACTTGTTCAAATCAAGTACTGTTAATGTCTGTTTTACACTATCTCACAATCCGTTCGAGTTCTGCAGAAAGTGCAGCCTTGATCTAATGAGTTTATGGAAAGTTTTAAAAAAGCAATAAGAATAAATTATATCAGGGTTGCATTTCGTGAAGAAAACGAACAGCTAGTATAATAGTCTAAAAGCAGCTTAAGCACTTATAATTCATATTTGGCCAATACTCATAACAAGCCCTTTAATATGTAATAACAATTTAATTCACAATTCCATTGAATTGTATTAAATTCACTCCGATTTCCATTTACCTGAAGGTTACGTTTGGCATTTTTTTTTATATGTATTGAATCTTTGAATTGTTGAACATTTATTACACAAAAATGACAAAAGTAATTGAACACTGAGTTTCAGTTTGTCATGTTAACTTTTCGATTTTGTTTCATTTATAAAAAAATTAAATTATATTCAATAATAAAAGTATTAACAAATGAATAATAAACAAATTGTAATAACAATTAATTGCTAAAGTAAATGTTTTATTTTGCGCGTAAATATTCGCATTTAGCTCCGTTAATGTGTATTTAACAAATAGTCGGTACTTTATAAACTGAGTCAATATTTTTTAACGCAGATGTTGGTTGATTTTTTAGCTTTTAAACTCACAATTTTATTTTAGTATTGGATACTGACTTGCTGTTGTTGTTTTCTTGACAGGGGACTGGCATTATCGACAGCGATCTTATCAGACTTGTTTAAATATTTTTAAATACACACTCTGAAACATTACTTGAAATTTAGTATCATATATTGTCTAAATTTGTGTTGAAAAATTCTGGTTGTCTAAAATTGCATCGAGTTTGTAGTCATTTGTACACTGCAAAGAAAAATCAATTCATCCGTACTTAAATTAATCCCAAGCGGTGTTAAATGTACGGTAATCCCAGTTTTTCTGAAATCAAGTACAGAAAGATTGATTAAGTCGGAATATTCAAGTGCAAAATACTTAATTTTAGTCTGATTAGGTTTTATTCATGTTAAACAATTATTATTTTAAGTACGAATATGTTTATAAACTTTATACACAGTCGTACTTGTACTGTGTTGGTATTTGTTTGCTTGATGATAGCCACAAATCACTGCTGTACTCTTGTTGTTGTTTATTTTCATTGCTCGGGCATAGCCGGCAAAGTAGCTGGCAAACATCGTATTACATGTAGATTCAAGCCCGTTGTATACTTGAATCAAGCCGCAGCGTACTTGACAATCCTAACTGGGTACTTTATAATCAGGCTAACTTTTACTTATTTAATCCTGGAACAGAACAGACTTAAGAATTTGATATTTTTACACTCAAAATATTCCGTACTTAAAATTAACTGAAATTGCAATATAAAATAAATTAAAACTCAATTAAAAACCGGTTTACTCTTTTAAAAATTATTGCACGGAATACTTCTTGAACAAAATACATTCCGTTACTGTCATAATATTGTGAGTGTACTTGTTTTAATTTAAAATATATTTTTGTTCACTCCTAGTATTAAACTTAGCTCATCATGTTTGTAAACCAACACCTTAGACCACTCAGCTAACTCAGTATAGAATGAACGACAGCTAAAATCCAGTATAAACCAGCAGCATATAATACAACGTTTGTAGGCTATTAGTCGCCACTGAACGAACAAACAGAATAACAAACAACATAAGCACAATATGCGTCTGAAGCAAACAAATAACAACACAGTACGACTGTGTACAAAGTTTATACTAATAGTAGTACATAACATAAGAATTTTTGTACACAATTTAAGAATACTCAAAGTAAGTAGAAAATACTTCAATTTAGTACGGCGTTTTTCTTTCTGTGTAACAAAAAAAAACATAGTTTGTCTAATTTTACGCAAAAATACAAATCTGCTGTTAAAAGTATTTAGTTTTGAGCAAAGTATGTCTAAATAACATTAAATTTTGAATATTAAGCAATCTGTCTAAAAAACAGCAGAAAAATGTTTAAACAGTAGAAGAACGCCAAATTTTTCTTCGGTCATCAAAGTTTAATTTCTGGTATTTAAAGAATTTTATATATAAATTTTGTATTTGTATTTTTTATATATACATTTTTATTAAACAAAAAATTTTTAAAATTAAATATATTTAGTCCGAGTGAAAAAAATTCAAAATAAAGTGTAATACACCTATGGAGGTCACGGTTCGAAGCTGCACACAGCCAATCGCTTCGCAGGCGTTTTTATTTTATTTTTTTGTATTAAACATATTTTGTTCAAAAATCAACAAAGAGAATGCTTGTCTAATTTTAGGTCGATAGTAATCAGTAAAATGTTGCCAACTATTATCAACCTAATTTTCAACAAAAGTGTTTTAGAGTGCATTTAGTAAATTGTATTAAAAAAAGTTTAATTATAACAAAAATTTACTCAGTTACTTACTCACTCACTGGCAAAAAGAGACTAATAAATAAGGAGATATAGGCAGAGAAGGGCTGTCAGACAGAAGGGAGAGTGGGAGTGAGATGCTACACTTAAAGAAATAAAAGTAAAAGAAGACGTTATTTTTATACATAAAGTAGGCAGTAAGAAATAATGACTTGAACTAAAAAGAATTAAACATTTTCTTTAATATCCGCATATACTCACAAATTATAAGTTGCCTTAATTTACCTTATCATTCTAGCGTGAAAATTAAAACAAATGCCATATAAAAATGATCGCCGCATTGAAATAATAATAAACAATTTTATCAAAATATATTGACTACTCCAATCAGACGTAAGGTGCAGCTTAAAATCTACTAACAATTTCAATAATAAAAAACTAAAAAAAAAACAAAAACTAATAAAAAAAATTTTAATTAAGCAAATAAATTGCATAAATACTTGTACACTCGTGCTGAGTAATTATAAAAATTAACCAGTTTCATTTTTGTCACAAAATTAAGAGTTAGTACTTTGTGACTTATTTAATTTTGTCAATCAATTATTTTAAAACATTACAATTGTTTATGTTAAAATGTTGTACTAGTATAAATTTAAAGTGTCGAACATTAGTGTTTAAATTGTGAACTGGTCATTTTTATTAATTGCGGCTTAATTAAACGCTTATAAAATTAAGTTAGTGCCATGAATATGAAACCACCCATGCACAGTGGGGCATAATCTAAATATTTGGAACATTAATCAGGCATTTCTTAACGGATAGTTCTATCGGAATAAAAGTTCACATGGATATATGAGAAGAACATTTCTATTACCTTCATTCGATTCTGAACACGCTCATATTTTAAAGCGAATTAATGTGCGCTTTCTATCTTTAGTGCTTCAAAAAACATGAAAATTTTTTACTGGGAAGCTACTTAAATAAGCGAAAATTTGTTGTTAAGGAAGGTAATTTTCTAAAACGTCCGCAGCCGATTGAAGCCGGAGTTTCTCAAAGCAGCATCCTCGGTCCTGTATTATATCTGATATATGCCTCTGACTTGTCGGTAAGCAGTAACATACACATATCAATATTCGCTGATGATACAGCTTTTCTAAGTGTTCACAAAAGCCAAGAATAAGTTTCCCGCAAAATGCAAGAGTATATACCCCAGTTGGAAATTTTTTTAAAACAATGGTGGATAAAAAATTAATGAAAAAACTTCTACACATTACTTTTACATTGTGCAGAGAAGCCTGCCCAGCTACACAAATAAATAACCAGACTATACCTCAACACACTTAAGTAAAATATCTCGGTGTTCATCTTGAAAGTCGTCTAACATGGAAGTCCCACACAAATGCAAAGGTGACCCAAATGAAATTAAAGCAACAGAAATAAATTGGCTCATTGGAAGGAACTCTACACTAAGCCTAGATTGTAATCTTCGTCTATACAGCTCAATTCTAAAACCAATATTGTCCTACGGTATCAAGTTATGGGGCACTGCCTCGCCATCAAATGTAGAAAAAATTCAAAGGCGACAAAATGAAGTACTCCGTACAATTAAAGCAGCCCCATGGTAAGTCAGAAACAACCGAATTCATAAAGATTTAGATGTGCCGCTTGTTAAGACTGTGTTTTCTAAACATGTGACGAGATACGTAAAAAAACTTGAGATGCACCCAAATGCCGTAGCCCGAAACATCATTAACTCTAGAGGCCACACTCGGCTGAGAAGGAGGGACACTCTTACTCTCAGCCGAACACGAGATACGTAAGACAACCAAAGAACCAACCACTGAAATTGTGAAAATGTCAAATGTCGGAGTATACATTACTCAGCCATGTCACAAAATACTAGGGTACTCATTCGGTTAACCGTTAATCGGTTAACCGGTTAATTACTACCCGATTAACTGATTGGTTAATTTAAAATTGGCTATTTTCGATTAACGGTTAAACCGGTTATTTTCAGTCGATTAACCGATTAACCGACGTAACAAAATTTTTAATTTTTTGTAGTATTATAACATATATAAGATATGTGTTTAGAAATTATTTTTCATACAAATAAAGAAGTGATCTTAACTTAAGTAAAACTTTAAAGCCTTTGGACGTGGCTATAAACGAATTTAGTAAAGGCCCTGCTACTCTAATTGAACTTGAGGGAAGTATTAAGTTTTTACTTAATAGTTTAATAAAATCCAATAATACTATTGCCAACGACTTAATTAAAAATGTAAGGATTAGATTTAATGAGACACGAGTTCAATTAGTTTATTCCTCCACTCAAGAATATTTCCTTCTAGCAACAGTGTTTTAAAATACAGTACAAACACGGAAACTAAGGAATTCGGAAATAAGCTTTTTTGCTGAATGTTCAGTGCTGAGCTCTGCCAGTATGAGTCAGATGATCACCTGGCAACAGAAGAAACTATCGATAGTAATACAAGAAATCTTTTGACAGAATTAATCGAAACAATTAGAAGTGTTAAGAAATGGAAAAAATTAAAAGAGGACATAATGGAAGACTTTATATGTTTAGAGAAATTCAGGAAAAGGACTGAGAAACTAGATATTCTGCTGCTTTCGATTTCTACATCATCCACGATAAGCGAAAGGATTTTTCCAAGTCAAGTTTTATCAAAACTAAAGAAAAGAATCGCTTAAATCCTAAACATTTAATTCAAATTATTTTTCTAAAAGATTGTTTTAGAAGATGTCCATATACTATTGAAATAACTAATAAAATGATCTCAAAAACTTGTTAATTTTTTTATTTTTTTTGCTTGATTTAGTTCAAGAATTTTTATGTTTGTTATGTTCTTGTTTTTATTTTTTACTAATAAACTCGAAATAAAAAAAATATATGCCTTTTTGTTTGTTGAAATTACTTGATTTATGAAAAAACTTTATTAATCGGTTAACCGATTAATTCAATTCCGTAAGTTGCTCCTTCAGAAAGCGAAAAACTGAAATTTTCTTCGTAATCAAACCAATTTTAAATTTCAAAGCGGAATTGGCAAATACTATTCTGTTAACTTCATTTGCACTAAATACTTAAAAACGTGCATACTTTTAGGAGCGTGAAATAAATATTTGGTCATATGCTTTCCATGTGAGCTTTTTTTTTAAAAACAAGAGTAAACAAACGCCTCTCAAGGTATAAAAACATTATTATTGTAAAATCGAAATATAAAATAAATGGATGCTAAAGCACCAAAAGTGAACTGCTACGGAATTTAAGCGGAATCTGTGACATGGCTGACTATATCAACACCCTTCAATTTTTAATCTCAACTTTCGGCCTTAGTTACACAGATCCTGTGAAACTTTAAAGTCTGTACCTCTTATGGTTCTCAAGGTAGAAAAACCTGTGGCAGACAGATGGATAGCACAGCAAAAACAATAGGGTTCTTTTAACTTTTAATGCAAAGAGCCCTAAAAACGTTGAAGCTTTAGTGCACGAAAAATAATAGTACAAATAAACTTTTATAAAGACCGTAATTTTGCAATTATTTAAAACTTACCAAAACCAACCAAACATTTTTTTGTATATTTTTGTTTCAATAGATATTACATTCATAAAAAATTGATATTTTAAGCAAAATGCTTACCAAGTGTTTTAAATAATTTTTTGTGTACCGTTGCTTGCCGTAGTAAAATATACAATAATAAAATATTTTCTATAACTTACTACTTGCTGTATTAACGGCGTGTGAGAAAGCAGTCCTACTTTTCTATGATAAGCTTCATTATCGTACATATTACTCTGTCTCTAAATATGATATTTTTATGAATGAAATTGAGAGTTTTTTATTAATGGGAAATTAGTCAATGAAATTTTACCAATGACTAATGAAGTAGTTTACGCACATCGATTCCAATTCTACAGTCGCAGAAAAGTAATGGTAACACTATAAAACACACTAAATATCTTGATGTAGTATGTAAAGTATATCCGCTGATTTAAAAAAAAGTACCTAGAGGTCAGATGGGTCTCAGGAATCAGCAGACCAGGTCGAATAATGGTGGCGATTCTCGAGTACGCGTGGACATAGTGAAAGTTACGTGTAAAACAAAAAACAAAAGAGCATAATTGTATTCCAGTAAAAAAACTGCTTCAAATAAAGCAGGTTTTTACTATGAGAGAATAAAAGTAGTGCTTACAAACCTGCTGATATCGCTGCTGATTTTTGTATGGCGAGTTCCCGGTTTCGAGTACTACATTTTTGATACAAAGAGCGCTTTTTGAAGCGCTGAAAATCATCACCATTTTCAGCACTAAAACTGTAAGTATATGGAACTTTCTCGCTTAAAAATCTGCATTGTATCAGCAGTGAAAAATCTGCTTTTGACAAAAACTATCTGCAATTTTGTTTATATGTTAAAGTTAAAAAGAAATTAATTTAAATTAAACTAAAGAAAATATTTGTATTCTATTATCAAGTGCAGTGCTACTAATAAGTGTGTTGGGTTTCACCCAATCACTATAGTTACAATTAATGAATAATTTTTGCTTACGACATTTTTTATCATATTTTAAATAATAATTTCCTTTTTATATTTGCTTAAATTAAAGACATGCCACAGTCTTCAGAACCCCGAATTTTGTAATTGCTTATATTTTGTTGTTGCTTTTAAGCCTTCAATGATCATAGATAAGTTTATTAATTAAAAATAAGTAAAACTAATATTCAGTAATTTGTTTTTTGTCTGTTTAAAAAGTGTTGGTCATATTTTAAATTGGAAATATTGCAAAAATTTAGTTCTGCTGTTGGGCAATATAAATATAATTTTAGTCATGGTATGGTGGCGAAAATTATTTACTTTTAAATAAAAGTCTAACTAAAAATAAATTAACGGCCATGTCGCAGAGTTCAACTCTGTTCGGAAACGGAATTCAATCAACCCTAATATGTCAAGCCCTAGCTGGAGCATAACGCACCATAATAGCGCCGCCAACAGTCTGGACACACCTGACAAATTTGCGTATTTTAGTTTTCTTTTTTAGACACCAGCTGCTACAAAACTGGGGTAGGTTGAATTCCGTTTCCGAACGGAATTGAACTCTGTGGCATGGCCGTAATTGCTGAAAATAATTTTAAAAATTTTTTAGCTTGTTAAAAAGTCGTACTCTATAGCCGAACACAGCGTTAGAAATAAATCATTTATATGAATAAAATTTATTTTTATTGCAATAAAAATCATAATTATATTGTAATTATTATTAATTTCGCTACAATATCAATTACAGTTTATCATTGCACAGATGGAAATCTCTCATTAAATTGATTTCAATTTGTCCATTGGCGTCAGTGTGTCATTGCATTGATGACAAAATTGTCATCATTGGCATTGATGACAAGGTGACCAGCTGATGTAAAATTTGACATCATAAAGATAAAAAGTGTCATGGGGTCAAAAACGAAGACACTTGACATAGCATTGATGTTAAATTACATCACTTTTATGATGATTTTTCTATCAGTGCAGCAACATGTTAATTAGAAGGAAAAATTCCTTTTCAAAATCTCTATTTAATGATAAAAAATCTTTTTTAAAAATTTTCTTAAGTGGACTTAGGCAATTTTGTTAAAAGTTCACAGATATCTATATATTTGGAGGTTTTTATATTAAAGACCTACTGCACTATACGAGCTTACATAGTTGGAAGCTAATGCTTCAAGAGTTGGCTAAAATTGAGCTAAAATAAATGCCATCACAACGAACAGCGAGGGATTGTGTGATTCCTACAGAGCGAAATATGCACTTTTAATTGTGTGCAAACTGACCTCTTTGAACATATTAGGAACATTGCCGAAATTTTTTGATGTGTAAACATCTATACGCTAGAGGGTAAAAATCTTTTTCACAATACAATCACAAATTTTGAGTAAGACTAATCTTACTTGAGTAAGATTGTAATAACGCGGTGTATGAGTGTATTAGTGTAATCATACGGACAACAAGAAGTACAGAGAAACTTAACAGCTGCATAGAAATACACTAACACTGGCAAAGGGAGTCTCAAGGCCAAACTCCTGCAGTAAGGTTGTACGTTTGTTGGTTGGTGCTGTGTTGCCGTGTTTTTGAATTGAGTGAGTATTTCGGCGTTGCCATTTAGATTTTTGCCGGGAACTTCTGGGATTTAGGGGATTTTTTGTCCAGTTTTTCGGGATTCAGACCCAGTTCGTCTCGGTTTTTGAACCCGGGTTTTTTGAAAAAAAGCCGGTTATTCGGTTTTACCGAATTTGTTGCTGAACTTGGTGCGATATTTGGCTGACGGTTTATTGACTTCGTTTGTCTTTGACTGTTGGTTATTTTGCTGTTTAACTGCGGTAATTCCAACTATTTACGGGTATATTATTTTTTGCTGGCGAATAAATAATACTACTATTTATGTCTGCGGGAAAGCGGAAGGGCGATGTGCCTGGTGGGAGTGAGTCAGAGGTGTCTGATGCGAACCTTATCGGTTTGAGCGATTTGTCGGGTGTAGAGGAAGGTACGAGGGTGAAAAAGAAGCGAATGAAGCCCGGTTCGCCGAAGTTGAAACGGGTGAATGATGAGAATAATGTTTCGGTAGAAGGTGAAATGTTTCATTACTAGATGTTTACACATCTCCCCTGTGATCGGACTCACATTATTTTTTTTTAACTTAAGTTATTCTTTTACAAATTAATAAAAAAAATAAGTTTTACGTAAATTAATAAAATAAACAGAAACGATTAATTTATGAGCTTAGTCGAACTGTATGGTTTCATATGGTCGAGTGGTCTAAGCGGTGAAGAACTCTGATGAGATTAGCGGGAGCTATCGAAACGCCAGTTCAACCCTCAGTGCAGTCAAAATTTTCTTTGTCTACATGCTTCACATTTATCTCTAAATAAAAATATAATACGAGTATAATTGAAAAATTAAATTAAAATCGAACTCAAGCCAAAAATAATTAAATTTCTTTGTAAACAGAAACGTTTTAAACAATATTTTATTGTTACTTAATTGCCCATGCTATCAAATTACATACATTGTATATTAGGTTTCGTAATAGAAATATATGTAATTATATAATAATATGCAAATTATACTTTAATTAACTAATTACTAATTAACAAATTATTTTGGGTAAAATTAATCTGGACAAAAATATAAATGTGAAAATAGGGCCAAAAATTTCGGCCGTAAAAAGTACTCAGATCAGAATAAGGACCAAGTTCTTGATAAGTACAATACCATCTCATTTCTAGGCAACCTGTAAGTAACATTTTCCCCATAATTCTTTTCCATATTAGGAACCCAAAAAAATATTGCCAAGCTAACAAGTTGCCTAGAAATGAGATGGTATTGTACTCATCAAGAACTTGGTCCTTATTTTGATCTCAGTACTTTTTACGGTCGAAATTTTTGGATAGCAACTTGACCTTTATTTCACATTTATATGTTTGAGCGGATCTTAGTTCTTTTTTCTAAGCTTTTCTTTGGTACAATAAATGTCCCATGCAAATAAGGGGAACCCTAGTCCCCCCATCTGAAAAGTGCCCATTTTCAAACGTTTTTCGTTAATTGCTCATCAGGACCTACGTGTGTACCGAATTTCACCAATTTCTCACTAAGACCTACCTGTATACCAAATTTTAGCTTTCTAGCTATACTGGAAGTGCCCAATAATATTGATGGGTCAGTGAGTCAGTCAGTCAGTTAATGAATATGTACTAAAATATGCACTTTTTATACCTTCATATCTCGGGAAGCTTTTATGGTAGAACTTTAAAATTTCACCTATTACCTCTGTAGGGAAACCTTATGTTTCATTATGACTAGGGTTTTTTTTCATTCCCGGACTTTTTTGTTTCCCGGGAGAGCGGGAAATAAAAGAGATACTCCCGGGATTGCGGGAGTTCCCGGGAATTGATGAACGTACTAAAATATTCAACAAAATTTTAGTTTCCGGTATCAATTGATTTTTATATTGGCAAAATCAATCAATCAGATTAATAGCAAAAAAATGCAAAAAGATTCAAAGCGAATTAGATAAAAAAATAATATTTTTATCGAAATTTTAAGGAAGGAAACTTTGTATTTAAAAACTATTTTTAGACCGAGCAACAGGAGAGAATGCAAATCATTAATAAAATCACTGATGAACTGAAATCAATTATTTATGATCATTCATCAATGATTTGAAACGTGGTTGTCAGAGGGCGAAAGTAATCCAAAGAGCAATTAAAAAGTTGTCTAGGATAAATATTGCCTACAAAGTGCAGTCTTAGAACAGTAAAATCAGTCCTTTACTCCTTGGTATGCAATGAAAATTCTCTGCTCTTAGAAAAACTTTACTTCTATATTCTATATGTGCGGACTTTTGGGGCGCTCCCCACCCTTTACCTTGGACTATTAACGTGTTAAAACAGTCAATCGGCCATGTCACACATTCCGATCGGAATGCTTTTAATTCCGTACTTGCATTCCGATCGTTTTTGTTTTGCTGTATTCAGTTTCCGTTTATTTTGAATTTCGATTGACAATAATAAAGTTTTTATACCTTGAGGCGTTCGTTTACTCTTGTTTTTACAAGCAAAGCTCATATTAAGCTTTTTATTAACATGGAAAGCTTATTTATTTGACGCTCCTAAAATTATGCAAATTTTTTGGATTTGCTGCAAATGAAGTTAGTAGAAAAATCTTTGTCAAATCCACTTTGAAATTTAAAAATGGTTTGATTGCGAAGAAAATTTTCGTTTTTCGTTTTCTGAAAAATCATCTTACCGAATTGAAACCACTTCCGATCGGAATGGTATGCTGTGACGTGGCTGAATGTATTAATTGTTTCAGCTCACAATCGGTTTCTTATTTAAGTAACACAATTTCAGTTGCCCGAATAGTCTTCTTTTTCAAAACATCACTGTCGTTTAAAGTGATATCTATTTTCCCATTTTCTTCGTCACTAAATGCATCAGAAAGACGTGTTTCGTGTAATATATGTACACACTGTTTGACCGGAATTCGGGCCTGGCGCACTACCCTGCGACTAGATATTGAAAATTGCACACAACAATTAAAATATCGGCGTTCAATAATGTTAACCACTCATTAATTGTAAGTTTGTAAATAGGCAGATTTTATTTCAACTAAATAATTAAGCAATCAATCTGTAATATTCGAACAAAAAAATGTACTTCCAAAATAACATAATTATGGCATACAATAGTAAACAACAACTACAATAACCAAAAAACAATTTTGCAAAATACACTTACGAATACACTGCAATAAAAGTAGACCTTTTAATATACAAACAATAAGGAAGTATCGATGTGGAAAGAAAGTAAACAAAAATGAAGTTTATAAACGGAATATAAACGGTATATTGCTTATTTAACATATCACACACACACACACACACACACACACAGATAAATAGATAGCCGAATAGATATTATAAATATGTATAAGCCAGTTTGGAGGGTGAACAATATTGGTTGGTGGTTTGGATTAAATGCGACCAAAGAAATTTGTAGCCAGATCATTGGTCCGTTGAATCGTTTAACAACAACTAACTATCATATACATATTATGAACAACAACAAAAACAAGAACAAATACAACATTAAACAGTGTTGAAGGACACAGTGGGCCCTTTCATCGTCATAATTAAATAAAAATAAAAAAATAAAAAAAATAAAAAATTATAAAGCACTGCATATTGGATTTTTTACCCGACGACGGCAACGCTTAAAGGAAGGGTTATGTGTTTAGCAGTCCATAAACTTTGTAAGCACGTTCTATTTGAGCGCCGCACTGACAAACAGTGTACTATAATGCTTAAACTATAACTAGAGAACGGCTTACCCAATAGTCTTAGTAAAATATATCAAAAAATTTAAATTTTAATCAGGATGCCGGGCTGTAACGAAGTTCCTGTTTCCTTCGGCCTATCCCCTATCGGCATAGGCCATCATATTACACATACGTAATAGACGTTTGCCCTAAATATATTGGATATTCGCAGTTTCCTAACATATTTTTTTTTTTTGGAATTAGAAATTCATAGAAAATTTCCGTTTATAACATAAAAATATAAACATTTCGGGGTTCTGTAAACCGATTTTGGTAGAGGAAAAAAAATATACATTACATCGGAATATTAATTTAGCGGGGTTAAAGTTTCCCGCTTTTGGCCTGATTGTGCAGCATATCGGTACATGAAACTATGTGTTCTTTACATCTGAGATGTATGATATGTTCAGCAGCTTTGTAGAAAATATTAGGGCAAATTTTTTTTGTGGAACATATTAATTCCCCTAAAATAAGAGTAATTTTTGGCTCTTTGCTAACAAATCGTAAAAAACACCCTAAAAAAGGGGGAATACCGCGATAAAATGTTCTACTAAAATGTTGGTCATAAAATTTTACTTTAAAGACAACCAAGCTCAATAATCAACTTGTACACCAGAAATCATTGAAAACTTAAACTATGATTAAGGGTTAACTTCATCCTTATCAAAATAAGTCCTCGGCATATAAAATTTTGTAAGTCTTACGTTTCAGGTATAAGATGTGTTCAGCAGTTTTATGTAAAACAATACGAGAAAAATTTTGTTTTAACCCTCTAATTCTTCGCTTTATGTGTCTTTTTGTACAGTTCTTAAAAATGGACAAAAACTCCCCATCAGCAACGATAGAGGGGGCTTAAAGGTTCTACAAAAATATTCGCCATAAAATTTTACTATTATTTTTTTAACAGACACAAGGTCCTGACTTAAGTCGGACGATAAAAATCATTGAAAACTTAAAATGTGTGTAAGGGTTAATTTCGTACTTAGGAACAATTGGTAAAAGATGTGTACAGCTTTTTTATGTACAAGATCACGAGGAACATTTTTGTAGAAGATTTTTTCCCGCTATATCGCCGCTGAAGGGGAGTTTTTTGCCCCTGTTTTAAAGAAAAAGACCCATAAAACGAAGAGTTAGAGGGTTAAATTGTTTCAGAAAAATGTAACGTAAAGTTAACAGACTATTTAATCATTTTGATAAAAAAATCTAGAGAATCTAGCTAGAAAATGGACTCGGTCACGTTATTATGTTGGATCATTATAACGAGATACATCATATAGTCGCAAACGCTAAGGATCGGTTGTAAAATAATGTCAAGTTGGTATGTTTTACCATTTAGGAAGCCTCATCGGCAATAGTTAAGAAAACATGGCTCTCCAAATTTATAAATTTGTTAATTAATTGAAAATGAAGTGTTTGATTTGCACTATGGGATATTTCACATACAATTACTGATATTACACAGGGAAATTGGATTTTTCCGAATCAACCTAAAGACGTAAGGGGAGCAAAATAATAAAGTAATTACAATTTTTGATTCTGTTTTTAACCCTAGGAGGTTCAAGGATTTTTTGGCAGTAACTGGTACAATTAGGTCTGTGTAGACCTATATGTGATTGCAATACATGCAATGAAATCGAGTTTTTCGCTGCCTCTTATCTAATTTATAGCACAGCGAGCATGACGGCCGAGTTGCAGAGGAAACGGCATGGGCTGGTTGATTATCTATCGGTGGGCCTGTAGCTACCTGTGAAAAACAATGAACAATTGATTTTAGAAATTGAGTTGAATGAATGTATAAATGAAATGCTCACGTCTACACCGAATAACGCCGTTGCTTGTTTGACGTGTTGAATACCTCGTACAATGGGATTCGTTGATCTCTGCTCCATGTGAGGCACCACCAGTTGTTCTGCCAATTCCATAAGGAAGACACGTCTTCGGTCGGTCCTCTTGACATGTCCCAATTTGTCATGAATGACAAATGAAGCTAATCCCGCCACGTCTAGCATGTTAAAAAACAGAGCTAAAGGCCATCGGTTTGTGCCGCGTTTGCATGTGTAACCGCCAACCATCTGATCCATGGTGTCCACTCCAGATTTATACATATTATAGTCCAGAATTTGATGTGGCTTCTGCGATGGCTTCGATGAATCGACGGCGCTTTTGTAATGTTCGGTTGATATGAGAACTACTGCCTTTTTCTTTTTTGGCACGTATGGACATAGCGCGATGTTACTATTGTGGTAATCGAATAATGTGCTGAATACAGCTCGTTTTGGATCCAACATCTCCTTTGGTATGCAGGCTTTGTTTTTGCGCATGGTTCCTACATATGCCAAACGTTTTGTCATCAAAGCCGTGGCCAAATCAAAAGACGAGAAGAAATTGTCGGCATATACTGTTCGTCCAGAACCGGCGTACTTTTCGACCAATTTGAGAACAATTTTCTTGCCTTGATTTACAGCACGCATTTCATTTGCCTGTTTTCCAACATATATTATTCCTTTTAGTGGGTAGTTGGAATTGGCATCGCACATCCACCAGATTTTTATGCCGTATTTGGCTGGTTTCGACGGTATATACTGAGTGAAGCGCGTGCGGCCTCTGTACGGAAACAACTGCTCATCAATAGTTATCTGAGCACCCGGAACATATAGACGATCTAAATTGCTCATGAGCATGGTCCAAACATCGTCGATGGCGGCCAATTTGCTTTCTAGTAGTCGAGCGGGTCTCGTGTTGCCGTTATCGAAACGAATATATTGTAGAATAGCTTTATATCGGTCAGCAGACATCGTCGCCTTGTAGATAGGATTTCCGTTGTTGCCCCACAACTCAAGAGCAGGCTGACTGTTTGACCCGAATATGCCGGCAAACAAAGTTAGGCCAAAAAAGGCGTATATTTCATTTTCGGTTACAAATTTCCACGTTCGCGGTGTCCGGTCTGGATTCTTGACACACCATAGACGGCATAGCTCCTGAGCCTTCCGGTTTGTTTCACGCACAATTATACTGACAATCTCGGGTGTCATTAGCGATTTAAATATTGACGTGGGATTTCGCATAATCCCTGGAGCCGGGCCTTCACGACCCATACTGGCGCAATTATGCGCACGAAGTCTACCTGTGGCAGGTGGAACGCTTAACCAAAGCTTCCCATCCTTTGAACGGAGTTGTATCATCGAGCTCGCCGAAGGTGGCTCCTCGTACATATCGACGGCTTCAAGCGCTTCGGTGGTGGTTGCCGCGCCTTCGTATAAATCCTCTAGATCGTCATCATCGTCATATAAACTACTGGTTTCTACAACGATGTCTGCCTCAGCATCGGAGGCCGTATCTTCTAACAGCGGCACATAATCAGGATCCGTGTCGTCGTCGCCTTCGAATGGATCGATTTCCTCTTCCTCTCCATCAGCACCCGCCAACCATATGGCTAATCTTTCCTCCATTTGGCTCCTCTCTTCTTGCGATAAATTTTGATACCTTGTAGTGCGATTCACCACGTTCATCATATCTTCATCGATATTAGATGCTGATGCCATATTTCTATACGCAAACAAAAATATATAATGTCCAATATTTACCTGTTTTTGTTGGAAATTTCTTAATAAATTCACTTCAATAAAACTCACATATTTTTAACTACAAACGCTGCTGTTACTCGTATAACAACAAGTAAGAAATTACCAGTATTTACCGTTTCTTTTTCCAAATAAATAAGCTTCAATAAAAACTCACATATGCTCACACTATAAAAGCTGTTGCTATACTAACACTTTACATGCTCGCTATTCAACCTGTAACTTCAGTCGCCTGCTCCTCCATTCATATTACACATAGGTATGTACAGACCTGCTTGGTACGTATGAACCATTTCATTTGTAATCGCGAATAAAACCGAACACAAACACCTAAATGGTTTGATTTTGTACTCATCTTATTCGCCGTAGCCGATTCTAGGAAGTCATGGACGGATTGACGTCTAGCACGTAAAACAAAAAAGTTATAAGCACTTTTATATGCAAAAGGTCTGTGCAGACCTGGTTGAACCTCCTAGGGTTAAGATTTTATTTTATTTGAAGTGTACAAACATTTATTTATATAATACACTTTTTATGGCTTCAAATTCTATGGGTTCTACCGTTCAATTTGGTATATATTTTGTCAAGTTTTATCTCATATTCATTCTATAAGAGATCAAACTACTTCAATGAAGAAAGTGTGCAACTTGTTTTTTTTACTAAGGTAAGGCGAATTAATATTAACACTGGAAGTGTTAAAACACATTTAGGGAACTCACAATGTGTATGTTAAAATTTGGAAATAGCAATATAGTTACACATTAAAATTTCATTGTGAGCAACAACACAAAGCACAGCATATTAAGGTAATAAAAGTAACGACGAAGTTTGCCGAATATTTCTTACTATTTACATGTATAGAACACGAATTCAAAATACACAACAAACAAAACAACAACACAGCACGATAGCGCTTGGTACCTATCAACATGCCAAAGAAAAACCAATACACTAAAACCACCCACAAATTCTCTATTTAAAATATTGCCGCATTGAAAAAAACATGCTCCTTGGACGTTTAAACTTGCCATCTGGTAGTAAATTTCATTTACACACAAAACAAAAACAACAAACTTGCTAACCCATTGCAAAAGACTAAAATTCAAACGTCGCTATATTAAGACACATTTTAGAACGCTGTTGTGAATTCCCTAATTATTTTGTTTAGGTATGAACTCAACTTGCAAACAATAATAGCAAACTCCATATAGAAAAACACAACTTTCGTAGACCTAAATGTGTGGGAATCAGGGATGGCAAAATTAGTACAATTGTACCATTTTTAGTACAAATCGAACTTTAAAAGTACAATGGTACACCAATGGCTTATTTAGTACAATTAATAATTTATCCATTTTTAAATTTCGCGAAGTATTGGGAACAAAGTTCGACTTAAAAAGAGGAATATTCAAAGCGGCCAGATAAGATCAGCTTACAAAACGTAGCCTCTGCGATTTAAATCTCTTGTGGAACACGATACATACATATTAAAGTCTGAAAAAAAAAATAATTTTCATAAATTTATTTGCATTGTAGTAAATGCAAATATTTCGGAATTTTATTGAGAATATATTCTTCTACCTTCCAATAGCAGATATGTCCAAGTTAATGAGTTATTTTCGATTAGAAATTGCTAAAACTGGCTTAAGTACACTATCCTTTTTGCCACAGGTAGTACTATATGAGCATTTTCATAGGAAAGTCCACTTTTTGTCACGTGCGACACCAAGAAATTATGATTTCTTTTTAAAGAAAATGTAAGTTTGTTTTTACTACTTTATATATGTATTTGTGTAAAGTCCAACTATGTATATGGTTCTGAAACACAAGCTTAATGTTGCACGTGACCAAAACGTGGTCTTTACTGTGGGAATATACCCATATACTTATGTATGTATAGAAAAGTAATATATTTGCTATACTTAATACATATTTCTGGTTTCAAAAATCTGTTTTAGTACAATTAGGTCCAAAAAAGTACAATTTTAGACAACAGTTGGTACAATCTCAAAATCTCATATGCGATCCCTTGTGGGAATTCCCTGTTGCTGTTTGAAAAAGTACTAGTAAGCCTTGGCACTGTTATATTAAGCGACATGAGTAAAACTATGGCTCCGAAATTGGAACTAAAATATCAATATTGAGATTAAAAAATTGTAATGAACAAACAGCATAGTGTGCACAATTTACAGAAAAACTTATATTTTTTAGAAAAAAACTGCAAAAAAAAATTTCCATCTATGAAAACTATAGTTAAGGAACCACAACACACACATCAAAAAAATATAGTTATACTCCTTGGCATTTTGCTTGTTGCATAGTGTTATATAATTTTAGAGAAACAGGCATTTAATTTATAACAAAGCTTTAAAAAAGTCGTATTTTTATTAGCATTTTTGCTGATCTACCTTACTGTGTCTCGGACATGCTACTTTTTTTTAAAGGTGTTCGCCTGTACGTTTGTAAAGTTCATTTAGAGACCTTTTAGCAAGCGCTAGTTCCTTCACGTAAAGCGGCAAATTGTAATAAAGCTTAAACAATAAAAGCGTAGCGAAGGCATGAGAAGGGAATGTACAAGTTCAAAGTGTTTCATGTTTGTATTTCTATGTGTGTGTGTGTGTGTGTGTGTGTGCTTTTGTGCATGTGCAACAAACCCATATAGAGTGCAAAATTGGTTTGTTGTGTGTTCAACCTTTTTCGCGTTCGAACAATTTAAGCGTCAAATATTTGCTTGACAATCACATCAGTGTCCAGTTGAATAGTTGCAATATTAATATTGTAGCAATTTCTCATGTTGCTTTTCATCAAATGTGGGCTTTGTAAGTGTATTGATGTGTGTGTGTGTGTTTATGTCATGGTTAAATTTAACTGGTCAATCAATCCTTTTATGCTTAAACGCGTTTATGTGCAGGTGTTCAGGTTTATATTTGCTATTTTTTTTTTGCAATTTGCCATACTCTATAATTTTAAGGAGAATATGTCTGGGATTGTGGTAAAAATGAAACAGTTTAGCAAGATTGAAAATCCTGAAGGATAAGATAATGTTTTTAGCCGATTTCAAAGAAAGGAGAAATGTTATCAATTAGTCAGCTATTTTTAACTACCCGCAATCAAAGATAGCAAGTTACTGTTTTCACTAAATCACTAATTTACTAATTGAGTTATGAATTTTTAGTCGAACTGTATGGTTTTTATCCAAAGTTATTTAATTAGTTTGGCTTAAGTTCGTTTTCAATTTGATCTTCCGATCAAACAATTTTTTTATTTAAGAAATAAACTCTAAAGCATGTAAATATTGAACATTCAAAGAAAAATTTGGATGTACGGAAGGTTGAACTAACAGCTCTTTCGAGACCACCATAGTCTTCTCATCAGAGCCCTTTACCTGCACTACCAGCGACGGCAGCAAAATAAACATTAAAAAATCCCAGCATTGAAAGTATCGATGATATTCCACTCTGGTAGCACCGAAATCTTAAAAGCTTAAAAGAGTTGAACATGCTAAAAGAAAAGACAGTTAGTGAAGTTCCAAACATTTGGAAAAAGTTCATTTATAATAGGTACGACTCGCTGCGAGGTGGCGACAAAATCTGTTAATTGACCTTTCTAAAATTAGTAGGATTTTCGCTAGGACGTTGGTGCTGCCGTCGCTGGTAGTGTAGGTAAATGGCGTTAATTCTCATTCATTTCTTTAGAGTCTTTAGATAAACATTCAGGTTTGAACACATTTAGCAAAGTGAAATTTCATAAATACTTAAAGGATGATCATGATGACACAGACAAAAATTTTGATTGATATATTACAAAAAATCCAGTGAATATTTTTGTTTCATTGAGTAAACTATTTTGTTTAATAATTGTTAGCATTTTTAGACTAATTGTTTATTATATGCAGACAAAAATATTGTTTGATATTTTTTAGAAAATCCAGTAACTACTTTTGTTTGATTTAGTAAATTGTTTTGTCTACAATTTGTCAATATTTTTAGACAAATTGTTTTATAGATTTAAACAATTTGTTCACTGAAAAAAACACGTTTTTTTTTAAATGAAATTATTGAGGTATTTTTGTCTATATTTACAAATTCGTTTGTAGGTCCGTTCATAGACAAAATATTTACTATTTCATTGAATTCCTTCACAGAAAATGAAATTTAGTTTTTTCTGTGTACTGTATCCTCAGTATCCTCAGCTGCGAAGATAAGCGGCGTTACAATTTTCACCCTTTAAAAGCCAGTTTACATTTAGGGAATTTTTCGCTTCCATTCATATTGAAGAATTTATACTTCTTTAACTAATGAACGATTATAATTTTATAAAAAAAATTGTTTAATACATTTTTAATTAAATGATAGAAACATGTTAGTTTTTTTTCTACAATAAATACATTGATGCTTGTAACTTTATCAGTTTATTACTTTTCGTGGTCAGTCAAAACACAAAAAAGCTGCTTGGTGGTGTTCACTTTAAAAAACTATTCAAGTGGGGGAAAAAAAAACAACAACAACAGAAACACACTAACGACCACATGTAAAAATGTTATCATAACCAACCATATGAAAGTCTAAAGCAGACAATTGGTAGGTAGCAAGCACTCCTGTATAATGCCTGTTGCTGTCGGGGCATCGATAATTACACTGTTAATTGTTGCACATGAACTAACTGCACATGCAAAAATCTCTCCTTTGTATTTAACAATGAAACTGTACTCAATGCGATTATCGAATGTCATTGTTGCTTTTAAAATTGAATTTTTAGTTGACATTTTCATGTTACCTTATGGTTTTTATAACTTCGAATTTAAGAGTTTGTGTGAAGTGTAATACAATTTTTAGAGAAAAAGTTTTTCTTAGGCATTATTGAAGCTTTCTTTTTAATTTAAATTTTTAATAGCCAAAATTTTTATATTTAGATTTAAAGATCACATATGAAATCTTGAATTTTATATTTTTATGCAAACAAATCCACAAATATTTACATTATGTTCAAATACTGGGTGTTATGAAAAGATCTGTGGACTTTTGAAAAGAACACACAGAAAAAAAACCAATGTAAAATCAACATGTCCCATTTTGATTGAAAATCATATTCAATTTATAACAAATAATTTGTTGTTTAAGTGTGTTGGTATTTATTTGGTTTGTCAGCCTACACCCATATGTCTGTATGTCACCACCCTTTTCTCTAGCGACAATTGCAATCGTAAAAGAACTATCTCGACAATAGTGCTAAAGTCTATTGGTACATTTTCAATGACAAGTCTATGTTATATGTCAATATGAGATTACATTGGCTGGGGTGCACCTGTCCCCTTATTCCGTAATTCGCTAAAGCTAAAGCTAAATCTCGAGCGCTAAAATGCTGAACAAATACAAAATTAAATATTTTTGGCGATGACATAAAACACTAAAATTTTGGCGGCTTAAATTTTCAAGACATTGCCTAATTTAGCAATACACGTTGCAAAATTGTGTTCATAGGCAAAAATTGATAAATCGACTTTATAGATTTTTAGCGATAGACAGTTAGCTTTAGCGAGTTACAGAATAAGGATGCTGGTCAGTGGTAGTATTAACAATATCACTAGTAAATCACTACAATATCATTATCGGCATCGAGCGAGGAAATATCAATATTGTAGATAAGAGTACTTAAAATTTACTAGTGAATCTTTGGTGCCAATGTCTCCATGTGGTTACAAAATAACTACTTAGTCAGTAGTGCTACAGTCTACTGGTAGACTTTCAATGAAAAGGTTAAAGGGTACACCTGGTCAGTAGTACTACTGACAATCTCACTAGTAAATCAGTACAATTTCACTATTCGCCTTTCCTGCAGGGTAGCTACAATGCACTGTTGTGCTCAATTGTGTGACTTGTTATTGTTTATTTTGATGTTCGTGTTGTGTAAATGTAAATAGCCGATAAAATATTATTGTTTCATATTAATTGTTTCATATTAATTAGTTTGGCTTAAGTTCACTTTTAATTTAATCTTTCGATCAAACTATTTTTTATTTAAGAAAGAAATTCTAAAGCATGTGAATATTGAACATTCAAGGAAAATTTTTTTTGGATGTACGAAGGGTTGAACTGACAGCTGTTTCGTGACTACCAAGTCTACTCGTGAGAGTTCTTTACCCACACTACTACTGATAGTGGCAACAACGTTGTAGCGAAAATCCTACTAATATTAGTAAGCTTAATTAACACACTGTCGCCATCTTGTGGCGAGTCGAACCTATTAATTAACCTTTTCTAAATGTTCGGAACTTCACTAACTGTCTTTTCTTAGAATGTTCAACTATTCTAATCTTTTTCAATTCAGTCTTACCATATTAATTTTAAACGAAAACTTATTAATCTTTTCACTGTTAAAAGATCAACGCTACATTTCATTTTAAATCAACATGACTATGACTTTAATTTCAAATAAATTTTATGTTAAATCATCAATTAAAAAAGTTTCAACTAAAATGAAATTCATGATATTTACTTAATGTACATATAAAGTAAAGTTTGAAGCTGTTGTGGCTGCGCGTTGACGACCATGCAAGTGGCACGAGTTCAAATCTTGACTGGGGACAGCCATCTACAACACAAATGTTTCTCATGCCTATGCTAATACATAATACGTAAGTAAAATAATTAATAAAATATCTACATTAAAGACATATTGTTTCAATTTGATATAACTTTAATTCAACACGATTCTTTGTGTTGCTTCAATATCAAATTTTTCTTGTTTAAACTTGAAATAACTTTGATTTAATATGATTTCCCGTTAATTTATGTATCAAATTCACGTTGTTTCAATTTGAAATAACTTTGATTCAACATGATTTTTCGTGTTAATTCAGTATCAAAGTTAAGTTGTTCCAACTTGAAATAACTTTAATTTAACATGATTCTTGGTATTATTTCAGTATCAAGTACACGTTGTTTAAACTTGAAATAAACATGATTCTTCGTATTGTGTCAATATCAACTTCATTTTGCTATAAGTGTATTGAAATATTAAATCAACATGAAATATAAATATTTCAAAAGGAAAAATGTTCTTCGAAGGTTATTGTAAAATCATGTTGAATTAACATGAAACACCTGTGAGACAAAATCACTACCGAAAAATTTTATATTAACTTTGTTTTCAACGACTTTAATATGAAATTTTGTTGTCGTAGCTTATAATATCTGATTTCGGTGTTTTTGTTGTTGCCTTGGGTCTTAAAAGAGAAGAAAACTAAATTAACCAGAGCATTGGTGCATAATACTTATAAACTGGATGAAAAACAATGTAAAATGTAAGCAAAAAAACATGGGAAAGTTAATGGGAATACTCTTAAAAAAACTTATTTGTCTAAGAGTGGTCTAAGCGGTAAAGAACTCTGATGAGACTAGCGGGAGCTATCGAGACTTCAGTTCAACCCTCCGCGCGGTCAAAATTTTCTTTGTCTATATGATTCACATTTATCTCTAAATAAATATATAATTTAATTGAAAAATTAAATTAAAACCGAACTCAATCCAAAAATAATTAAATTTCTTTGGATATAAACCCATACAGTTCGACTAAACTCATAACTTAATTGTAAAACTTATTTTATTTATTAACTCGTTGGCTTTGATTTGAAGGAGTTCTAAGCAATTAAAGCGAGGTGAAATAATATAGAACTCATATCGTGCTAAAGTGAAGTATCGAATGACAATAATATTATGCGTTGATATAATAAAAAAAAAACATAAAATACATTATTTTTTGGACACTGTTATATTTCCACAATATACAGAAAATATTTTTAAAGAGTTTATTTTGTAACGTTTGGATAATTTTTCTATCTTAATAAAATTATTTACATCTAAAATATTGATAATTGTGTCATCCGTTGGCTACACTCTAAAACATTTTTGTTGAAAATTAGGTCGATAATAGTCGGCAACACTTTACAGATTATTATCGACCTCAAATTTTACACGCATTATTTTTGAACAAAATGTTTTTTTTTTACTAAAAAAAGCGATTGGCTGCATGCAGGTTTGAACCGCGACCTCCTGACTGATAATCTGACGTATCTAGCATTCAGGCATAGCCGTATTATACTTTATGTTACATTTTTTTCCACTTGGACTAAATATGTTTAATTTAAAAGGTTTGTTCTTTAATAAAATAACTACAAAATCGATGTTACTTTAGACAAGGAAAAATTTTTAACACAAATTTAGACAATATATGATCGTAAATTTTAAGTAATGTCTTAGAGTGTATACTAGTATAAATATAACTTCTCTTGTTGGAGAACTCTTTAACTGTAAGTTATCCGATATATAAACATCGTTATTATACAATTTATTTAATGCATTACACCATCTTCTACAGTAAAGCTCAAATAAATATTCCAGCACTTGTGTTTCTTATATCACCTGGTGTCTTACAACACTTTTATGCATATAAAATGAAATTCTGAGGCTACATATGAATGCAGTATGTTTTTAACAAGATGGGAAAGTAACGTTGAAACAACACAGTAACAACAATACAGGGAAATAAAGATTTAATAAGGATTTACATAAAAGTAATAAGACAAACATGCAGTCATATAAAACTATATAACGACAATTTACCTTGATCATGAAGCAAGAAGGTTGTTTGAAAAGTTTGGAGTAAATAAAAAATTTTTTCAAGTTTCAATAAAAAAAATATATTGAAGATATTCTAATTTCAGTTGTATTTAGAACTTATGAAACTATCTTGATTTTAAATATATCTTTTATATATACATATGTATATTCTACAAATCTTATGCTTTATAGATACTAGTATACTGCTTACAACTAAACATACGCATATTCTCCTTTTCCATTCACTAGTTGCCTGTGTCCCAAAAAAAAAAAAACATATTGGATCTAAATTGATTATTAGGCTAAGGTTCGTAACGTTATATTCAGAAAGAATTGGGTATGATTAATATTCCAAGGAACAATGGAAAAATTAACATCAACTTAATTTTTCAACGTACACAGCAGAACAGAGTAGCGCCACTTTCGGAAGCCGCTACACTTCCATCGTCAGTGCTCACGTGTATTTGCTATCACCACTTGTCAGGTGGCTCTGTTGAATGTGATTTTAATTCTTATATATACAACTTTTTCGCGAAAATTGAATACGAGAATTAAATCACTCTCAAGCTGATATTAAAGTGCACTTTCCCAGCGTTGCCATCGGTTTATTTTTCTTCATTCCCATTTTTCTGATTTTTGTTCTACTCAAGACAAACTTTTTTGGTTTGATTTTATACTTAAGTATATATGAACATGTAAACATGTGAAAAGCTCAAGCCAGTAGCTAATTGTTTTATTAATATGATTATTTCGATTCTAACAGATTTATGGCATAAAGAAAAGTACATAAAAGGGCTCTAATATTTTCCACTGCCTCCTTCAATAACGTATAAAGATTTTCTGCTTTGGCAGCAGAAAAAGAAAAACCAATGATAAAATCTAAAATGTATGCGAAAGTAAACAATGACGACAGGAGTTACAGAAAAAACCTGTCTCATTGTAAATTCCATATACAATTTCATACGACAACGCACTCAACGTATACTCGTATGAAAGTACTCGTACTATATCAATTGCTATTGTTTCCATCTTCACACACACACACACACACGTATCCTTAAGAGTTCTGAGAATTTTGTGCATCTTTTGAATAAATATTATTGTTGCATATTTCAAGGAGATGAAGGCAGGCAATAGGAATAGTAGTTGTGTTTTAGTTTTACACGTAAAAGCGATTTATTTGTTTAATTTTAAATGAAAATATAGCGTTATAAAATATTATGGCATTCATTATTATAATTTCACACATTTCCTCTTTAACATATTTATTTATTTGCTTTTTTTCTTGCTTATTAAGTTGTATTATTCTTTTTTTAGCTAAAAATTGCTTAAAAACCTTAGAGTTGTTATTTATAGCAAAAGTGTGTGCACTGAAATAAAACGATATCATTTATTTTTAATTTTAATTGTATTTAAGAGTTTATTTTTTAAAACATATGTGTCACATTTAATCTTAATGCTCTTAATTTTTTCTGACTATAGCGAACTACGCTTCTTATAACATTTACCTGTTATAAAGAATTATTGTTTACTAGAGGTGCCTACCGCTTCGGGTGCTTAAAGTTCATTTTATGACTATAATGCAGAGCCCGGCAAAGAGAAAGCTAAATAAATTAAGTAAAGTGCGACTTTGGCCCGCACACGAAGGGTTCCGTACGAATACACATATCCCTTTTCGTTTTTGCCCCTTTTTTCATTTTGGCAGTTTTTTCGTTGTGCTTTCTTGTTTAATTTTAGTTTTTTATTTTTCAGTATTTTTCATTGTTTTTGGGGGTTTTTTTGGGTTTCGTGATTTTTTCTTTTTTTCTGGCGATGTTTCGTTGTTTGCAGTTTTTTGTTTTTTTTTGCCAATATTTTTAGTTTTGGCGATTTTTTGATATTTTTACTTTTAGCGATTTATTTTAGTTGTGGCGATTTTTTTTCAGTTTTGGCGCTTTTTTCGTGGGGATATTTTTTCGGTTTCTTGTGATTTTTTAGTTTTAGCGATTTTTGTTTGTTTTGAAATTTTTTTTCGTTTTGGCGATTTTTTTGGCGATTTTTTTAGTTTTGGCGCTTTCTTGGCTTTTGCGCTTTTTTTCGTTTTGGTGATCTCTTTATTTCATTTTTGGCGATTTTTTCGTTTTTTGATAATATATTTACTGTTAGCGATTTTTTTATTTTGTAGTGCTTTTTTTCGGTTTTTGGCATTTTTTAGTTTTTTTCGCGATCTTTTTAGTTTTGGTGATATATTGCGCTTGAGCGATTTTTTTTAATTTTGGTGCTTTTTCCCTTTAAGCGCTTTTTTCATTTTAGCGTTTTTTTTTCGTTTTATAATTTTTTAATTTTGGATTTTTTAGTTTTAGCGTTTTTAAATTTTCAAGATTTTAGTTTTGGTGATATATTGCGCTTGAGCGATTTTTTTTAATTTTGGTGCTTTTTCCCTTTAAGCGCTTTTTTCATTTTAGCGTTTTTTTTTTCGTTTTATAATTTTTTAATTTTGGATTTTTTAGTTTTAGCGTTTTTAAATTTTCAAGATTTTACCTCTTACGGTTCCCAAGATACAGCAGATTGTCTAAATTACATAGTAAAATTACATTAACTGATAGAACACCCTCTAATTTTTATTGCTTTGAATATCGGTGTTAATTAGTGTAGTCTATTCTACAGACCACACCAATTAACACGAACTTTGAAAATTTAAAGTGTCTATATATAAGCGTCTGCATATTACATTAGTATTTCAACATTTTTCGTTGCTCGCTTTAGAACACCCTCTAATTTTTAGCTGTCATATATTTGTTCTTATAGCGGTCAAAGTTTTACATATTCTGTGAAAATTTCAGGTCCGTAGCTCTTACGGTTCCCGAGAAAACAGCCTGTGACAGACAGACTGACAGACAGACAGACGGACAGACAGACGGGCAGCGTAGCAAAAACAATAGGGTTCCTTTACACTTTTGGTGTAACGCAACCCTAATAAATGAGAAATAATTTTTTTCATAAATAAACACAACCCGCGAAGCAATTAGCATGTATGCGGAAAACACCCAGGGTCTATGGCAGGAATCGAACCCACTACCTTTGGACGGACAGGCTAATCGCTACCACTCAGCCACTGGCGCCCCCCGAGCTTAGGTGTGTTGGTGTTTGTTTTCTTTGGTCATAGTGACAGCCCATTGTTGCTTTTTTGGTGTTTTATTTTAATGTTCGTGCTGTGTAAATATAAATAGCCGACAAACAGCCGAAAAAACGTCATTGCCCATGACAAAAAATGCATGGTTCTGCTAAAGGTATCCGTACACACAGAAAACAGATTTCCTGAAACAACCGAATTTTGGCAGTTGCACCAGCTATCATAGAATTTTTACTGACAAAGAAGTTATTTTATAATAATAAATAATTGCTAATGTGAACCGTTTAATCGGTTAGGTGTATCAGTGATAACAAAAATAACCACTAGTTAGTTGCAATAACCGATGAAAAGTAAAGTAAATTTAGAAAGAAAAATTTGTTGGTTGCAAATACCAATAATTGGTACTAAAATCCAGTTCATAATATTTTATTCGGTTGTGCTCATCATATTCGTTACTTGGTCATGACAAAAGCATACGATCGGTTGATATAATCAATTTAAGAATTGTCAGAATCATATCTTTATTACAATTATTCTCTTATGGTTATATACAAGGATTGTTTTTGGATTCATAGAAAATTGATAGCGTGCATTGAAAAATGGTCTATTCAACTAATATTTAATCGGCCTAACCAGTTTCTTACCAATGTTTTTTTAGGGTGTATAATGTTCTTTGCATATTGTCTGAAGTTACCGTTATACAAAATAAACACTGCTACCAACGTTAAGAACAACAAAAACTTGCAAATTTCCATTTATATTAGTGAAATTGAGCATTTTCCCGGTAAAAAGTATCCTAAACGAGAATCGGAGTTCTAAAGTATCTTAATGCCAAATTTCATGAAAATTTATTTACAGGCTTTTGCGTGAAGTGTGTTCGGACAGACAGTCAGACAGATACACAGACAGACAAAAATACTCAACGTTGATGTTTTGTGTTTTATGTCGATTACTGTTTACGCCACCATCAAAATAGCATATACACACAGAAACAACTAAATTTCGTTTTCTGTAAAGGAATTCAATAAAATAGTAAATATTTTGTCTAGGAACGGACCTACAAACAAATTTGTAAATAAAGACAAAAATATCTCAACAATTTCATTGAGAAAATAACGTGTTTTTTTTCAGTGAAAAAATTGTTTAAATCTATAAAACAATTTGTCTAAAAATATTTACAAATTGTAAGCAAAAAAGTTTACTTAATCAAACAAAAAGATTTACTGGATTTTTTGAAAAATAACAAACAATATTGTTGTCAAAATTTATAAAACAATTAGTCTAAAAATACTAACAAATATTAAACAAAACAGTTTACTTAATCAAACAAAAATATTTACTGGATTTTTTGTAATATCAAACAAAATTTTTGTCTGGGTCATCATCATCCATTAGGCATTTATGAAATTTCACTTTGTTTAATGTGTTCAAGTCTAAAGACTCTAAAAAATTAATGACAAATAATGAAACGACATTAACGAATTGTAAAATTTTTTCAACAAAAGAGTGAATTTTATAAACACATTTTGAATCACCCTGTTAATCAAAGTACGTAGGGATTAAGCTTATGGTATATTTCGGTTTTCAGGTGACAAAAAACAGACGTCTAATGAACATATTATCGGTTGTCTCGAATGAGTGATAACTGGAAGTCGCCACTTAGAAATAATTAAAGTCTATCCCCCATATAAATAAAATCTTATTAAAGTTAATGTTGGTTTAATGTACGAGCTTAGTATGGGATTTTAATGCTTACATTAATTTTACTAATCTTTTATGAATATGGGGGTATATATGTATGTATCACGCTGCGACAGCACAACATTATAGGTGGGCGACTCGCCCTGCAATCACTGAGCACCGAAGTTTTAACCTCCCAAAAATAGTGATCGTCTGAGCTTTCTGCTCTATTCTACGAAATCATACTTTAGGTTATGGCCGTAAATTATGTACTTTTGAAAGTGCTATTTTCTCTATAATAAACTGCTAAGAACAAATACATACATAGATAAGAAAAGCTGCATCGTCTTAAAATAATAAAAGCACCCAAAAGTAATGAAGTATTTGAAACCAATATTTTAATCTAGAAATTAGCTGTCTGTCTTATATCGAAAGTGAAATAAAAAATTTTTTCAAGTTTCAATAAAAAAAATATATTGAAGATATTCTAATTTCAGTTGTATTTAGAACTTATGAAACTATCTTGATTTTAAATATATCTTTTATATATACATATGTATATTCTACAAATCTTATGCTTTATAGATACTAGTATACTGCTTACAACTAAACATACGCATATTCTCCTTTTCCATTCACTAGTTGCCTGTGTCCCAAAAAAAAAAAACATATTGGATTCTAACAGATTTATGGCATAAAGAAAAGTACATAAAAGGGCTCTAATATTTTCTACTGCCTCCTTCAATAACGTATAAAGATTTTCTGCTTTGGCAGCAGAAAAAGAAAAACCAATGATAAAATCTAAAATGTATGCGAAAGTAAACAATGACGACAGGAGTTACAGAAAAAACCTGTCTCATTGTAAATTCCATATACAACTTCATACGACAACGCACTCAACGTATACTCGTATGAAAGTACTCGTACTATATCAATTGCTATTGTTTCCATCTTCACACACACACACACACACACACACACACACACACACACACGTATCCTTAAGAGTTCTGAGAATTTTGTGCATCTTTTGAATAAATATTATTGTTGCATATTTCAAGGAGATGAAGGCAGGCAATAGGAATAGTAGTTGTGTTTTAGTTTTACACGTAAAAGCGATTTATTTGTTTAATTTTAAATGAAAATATACCGTTATAAAATATTATGGCATTCATTATTTTAATTTCACACATTTCCTCTTTAACATATTTATTTGCTTTTTTTCTTGCTTATTAATTTGTATTATTCTTTTTTTTAGCTAAAAATTGCTTAAAAACCTTAGAGTTGTTATTTATAGCAAAAGTGTGTGCACTGAAATAAAACGATATCATTTATTTTTAATTTTAACTGTATTTAAGAGTTTATTTTTAAAAACATATGTGTCACATTTAATCAAATAATGCTCTTAATTTTTTCTGACTATAGCGAACTACGCTTCTTATAACATTTACCTATTATAAAGAATTATTGTTTACTAGAGGTGCCTACCGCTTCGGGTGCTTAAAGTTCATTTTATGACTATAATGCAGAGCCCGGCAAAGAGAAAGCTAAATAAATTAAGTAAAGTGCGACTTTGGCTCGCACACGAACGGTTCCGTACGAATACACATATCCCTCTTCGTTTTTGCCCCTTTTTTCATTTTGGCAGTTTTTTCGTTGTGCTCTCTTGTTTAATTTTAGTTTTTTATTTTTCATTGTTTTTGGGGTTTTTTTTGGGTTTGGCGCTTTTTTATTTTCGTTATTTTTTCATGTTATTCTGGCGATGTTTCGTTGTTTGCAATTTTTTGTTTTTTGCCGATTTTTTTAGTTTTGGCGATTTTTTGATATTTTTACTTTTAGCGATTTATTTTAGTTGTGGCGATTTTTTTCAGTTTTGGCGCTTTTTTCGTTGGGATATTTTTTCGTTTTCTTGTGATTTTTTAGTTTTAGCGATTTTTGTTTGTTTTGAAACTTTTTTTCGTTTTTTCGTTTTGGCGATTTTTTTGGTTTTTTGGCGATTTTTTTAGTTTTGGCGCTTTCTTGGCTTTTGCGCTTTTTTTCGTTTTGGTGCTCCTTTTTTTCATTTTTGGCGATTTTTTCGTTTTTTGATAATATATTTAGTGTTAGCGATTTTTTATTTTGTAGTGCTTTTTTTCGGTTTTTGGCATTTTTTTAGTTTTTTTTGCGATCTTTTTAGTTTTGGTGATATATTGCGCTTGAGCGATTTTTTTTGGTGCTTTTTTCCTTTAAGCGCTTTTTTCATTTTAGCGTTTTTTTTCGTTTTATAATTTTTTAATTTTGGATTTTTTAGTTTTAGCGTTTTTTAAAATTTCAAGATTTTACCTCTTACCGTTCCCAAGATACAGCAGATTGTCTAAATTACATAGTAAAATTACATTAACTGATAGAACACCCTCTAATTTTTATTGTTTTGAATATCGGTGTTAATTGGTGTAGTCTGTTCTACAGACCACACCAATTAACACAAACTTTAAAAATTTAAAGTGCCTATATAATTATAAGCGTCTACATATTACATTAGTATTTCAACATTTTTCGTTGCTCGCTTTAGAACACCCTTTCCTATTTAGCTGTCCTATATTTGTTGTTATAGCGGTCAAAGTTTTACATATTCTGTGAACATTTCAGGTCCGTAGCTCTTACGGTTCCCGAGAAAACAGCCTGTGACAGACAGACTGACAGACAGACAGACGGACAGACGGACAGACAGACGGGCAGCGTAGCAAAAACAATAGGGTTTCTTTACACTTTTGGTGTAACGCAACCCTAATAAATGAGAAATAATTTTTTTGATAAATAAACACAACCCGCGAAGCAATTAGCATGTATGCGGAAAACACCCAGGGTCTATGGCAGGAATCGAACCCACTACCTTTGGACGGACAGGCTAATCGCTACCACTCAGCCACTGGCGCCCCCCGAGCTTAGGTGTGTTGGTGTTTGTTTTCTTTGGTCATAGTGACAGCCCATTGTTGCTTTTTTGGTGTTTTATTTTAATGTTCGTGCTGTGTAAATATAAATAGCCGACAAACAGCCGAAAAAACGTCATTGCCCATGACGAAAAATGCATGGTTCTGCTAAAGGTATCCGTACACACAGAAAACAGATTTCTTGAAACAACCGAATTTTTTGCTCATCGAATTTTGGCAGTTGCACCAGCTATCATAGAATTTTTACTGACAAAGAAGTTATTTTATAATAATAAATAATTGCTAATGTGAACCGTTTAATCGGTTAGGTGTATCAGTGATAACAAAAATAACCACTAGTTAGTTGCAATAACCGATGAAAAGTAAAGTAAATTTAGAAAGAAAAATTTGTTGGTTGCAAATACCAATAATTGGTACTAAAATCCAATTCATAATATTTTATTCGGTTGTGCTCATCATATTCGTTACTTGGTCATGACAAAAGCATACGATCGGTTGATATAATCAATTTAAGAATTGTCAGAATCATATCTTTATTACAATTGTTCTCTTATGGTTATATACAAGGATAGTTTTTGGATTCATAGAAAATTGATAGCGTGCATTGAAAAATGGTCTATTCAACTAATATTTAATCGGCCTAACCAGTTTCTTACCAATGTTTTTTTAGGGTGTATAATGTTCTTTGCATATTGTCTGAAGTTACCGTTATACAAAATAAACACTGCTACCAACGTTAAGAACAACAAAAACTTCAAAACTTCCTTTTATATTAGTGAAATTGAGCATTTTCCCGGTAAAAAGTATCCTAAACGAGAACCGGAGTTCTAAAGTATCTCCATGCCAAATTTCATGAAAATTTATTTACAGGCTTTTGCGTGAAGTGTGTTCGGACAGACAGTTAGACAGATACACAGACAGACAAAAATACTCAACGTTGATGTTTTGTGTTTTATGTCGATTACTGTTTTCGCCACCATCAAAATAGCATATACACACAGAAAAAACTAAATTTCGTTTTCTGTAAAGGAATTCAATAAAATAGTAAATATTTTGTCTAGGAACGGACCTACAAACAAATTTGTAAATATAGACAAAAATATCTCAACAATTTCATTGAAAAAATTGTGTTTTTTTAGTAAACAAATTTTTTAAATCTATAGAACAATTTGTCTAAAAATATTTACGAATTGTAAACAAAGCAATTTACTAAATCAAACAAAAAGATTTACTGGATTTTTTGAAAAATATCAAACAATATTGTTGTCAAAATTTATAAAACAATTAGTCTAAAAATACTAACAAATATTAAACAAAACAGTTTACTTAATCAAACAAAAATATTTACTGGATTTTTTGTAATATCAAACAAAATTTTTGTCTGGGTCATCATCATCCATTAGGCATTTATGAAATTTCACTTTGTTTAATGTGTTCAAGTCTAAAGACTCTAAAAAATTAATGACAAATAATGAAACGACATTAACGAATTGTAAAATTTTTTCAACAAAAGAGTGAATTTTATAAACACATTTTGAATCACCCTGTTAATCAAAGTACGTAGGGATTAAGCTTATGGTATATTTCGGTTTTCAGGTGACAAAAAACAGACGTCTAATGAACATATTATCGGTTGTCTCGAATGAGTGATAACTGGAAGTCGCCACTTAGAAATAATTAAAGTCTATCCCCCATATAAATAAAATCTTATTAAAGTTAATGTTGGTTTAATGTACGAGCTTAGTATGGGATTTTAATGCTTACATTAATTTTACTAATCTTTTATGAATATGGGGGTATATATGTATGTATCACGCTGCGACAGCACAACATTATAGGTGGGTGACTCGCCCTGCAATCACTGAGCACCGAAGTTCTAACCTCCCAAAAATAGTGATCGTCTGAGCTTTCTGCTCTATTCTACGAAATCGTACTTTAGGTTATGGCCGTAAAGTATGTACTTTTGAAAGTGCTATTTTCTCTATAATAAACTGCTAAGAACAAATACATACATAGATAAGAAAAGCTGCATCGTCTTAAAATAATAAAAGCACCCAAAAGTAATGAAGTATTTGAAACCAATATTTTAATCTAGAAACTAGCTGTCTGTCTTATATCGAAAGTGAAATATTTTCTTATGAACAAATCAATAAGAAAACTTCATCAAGCAAAAGATAAACCCTCTTAAGCTTCTTAAATTATTATGTTTTGCTACTGTTACAGATAAAAAATATTTCTAAACTTCTTTAACAAACAGAAAAGCCACTTGTGATGAATTGAAATTTCAAATATTTCAATTTTACACTTTTTGTTACTGACAAGTATTTGGAAATGTTCTGCCTTGCCTGTAAGTCTATCTTGATATTTGTGTGTTAGTAGTTTTAGAGAATAAGAGTATCCTGAAGGAAACCTCGGCCCAAGTGCCTCCAAGTCACCACTTTTGTCGACAAGTTTGTCAACTAATCATCTGACCTTTTGATTTTGCCTTTAATTGAAAACAAATGCGACTGCGCGTAAAAATAAGAATTTTCATAATTGATTTATTTATTTAATTGCCTTATCTTGTAAAAACTTTCAGAGGTGTTGACTAGAATCATTAAAATGCATTAGTGACTCTGTAGTGCCAATGTCTCAATGTGGTCCCATACGAATTACTAGTCAAAACTAGTCAATAGTTAGTCAGCAGTTCTGAGGTCACTAGGGGAATCTCAATGATAAGCATTTGCTAAATGTCTATACCACAGAGCATTACCTGGTATAATTAGTCACTAGTACTAACTACTATCGACATTTCCTGCAGGGTAATTATGAGTGTAAGTGTACGTGTGTGTGTGTGCGTGCGTTTCTGCAAATGCTAATAGGTCTACGCCGCCCATGTGCACATTGTATTCACAGATAATCTGTAGGCAATCAATATTATGGTATGATTTTTGCTTCCGATTGTAACGGGTAATTTTAGTTGGCTGACTGACTCAACACGCAGAGACTGCGATAAGCAGAAAAATTTTAGCTTTCTTCATAGAGTGAATGACCCAGTTCAGGATGATGATGACTTTGAAGATTTTGATGACAGCATAGAAGATCCAGATTATCATTGTGATAAACTCAAACCGGAAGATAATGCTATGATAACCGATTGTTTTGAGTTATTAGATTCTTATGAGAGCAGGTGGCATTTATAGCCTTGTTACTGTTAGAGCAAATCGAATTCCCAGTTGTAAAGTACCAATTAACAAAAGCAATGAACTGGAGAACGCACCGAGAGATTATTCATCTGAGGTCGTTGGATTAGCTTATAGGATCGACATGACCACAGTTTTATGGAAAAACACAAAATATGTCCAACTCTGTTCAGCGTATTTTTTCACTAAGCCTTTCCAAAGAAGCACTTCACTCTGGTTGAACACAGTTTGATATTTTTTGTGCACTTCCATTAAGCCATAAGAGTCTAATAACTCCAGACAATTAGTTATCATAGAAGTGTCTTCCGGTTTGAATTCATCACAATGATAATCTGGATATTCTATGATATCATCAAAATCTTCAAAGTCATCATCATCCTCACCTGAGTCCATCAAAGCAGCAATTTCTTGATCACTTAATGAAGAAAGTTTGAATTTTTTCTGTTTATCGCAGTATCTATTTTTTACTCCACCTGTTGACATATTTTAGAGCTATTTTTCCTCTTTCAGTAGGCCAAAAGAGTATAGGTAATAATGAATACATTTTACTCCGATAAAAAACGTTACACTAAATTTTGTTCAACTAAGTCACTAAGACCGTCTACAGACGGTGTTCGCAAAAATCTCAATTGGAACAAAATTTTTTTTTTCAAAAATCAAACTAGAAACAAATTATCAAAATAAACCTTTTATATATTTACCACAAAAATTACCAAGGCTGTTGGGCGGTTAGAAAGTAGTTTTATTTTTATTTTAATTTTCAAGTACCGAATGATTTTAAGAGCCAATTTTCCATTAGAAAACATTTTTGTGCAAAGTCAAGAACAAAAAAAAAAAAACATAAACTGAAAGCACAGTTGTGACGGAAATGCAAGTAATTGTATAGAGTTGTAGGACTTGTTGGTTATGCTATTACATCTTGTTCTTATTGCTACAAAAAATAATAAATACAATTTTGTTGCACTATAGAGGTGAAGTCAAAGGGAAATGCAAAGAAACACAAATATTGTGTTAAAGAATGCCAGAGAAAAATTTAAAACAATGGCCAAAATGAAGTGCACCTTTATTGTTTTGTATTACAAATTGAAACGTAGGAAACGAAATAGTGATGAAAAAATTTTTAAGAAATGGAAGTGTGAATATAAAGTTAATATTTTAAAATTTCTTAATGTAAAATCATCTAAAACCAGTTTAATTTAATATTTTCCGGTAGTGATTTTGCTTCATAGGCGTTTCGTTTTAATTCAACATGATTTACCATAATTTTGAACGACAATTTATCTTTTTGAATTAACTATATTTCATGTTGATTTAATATTGCAGTACAGTTAAATCAAAATAAAGTTGATACTGAAATAATACGAAATAATTGAGTTATGAATTTTTAGTCGAACTGTATGGTTTTTATCCAAAGTTAATAAATTAGTTTGGTTTAAGTTCATTTTTAATTTAATCTTTCGATCAAACTATTTTTTATTTAAGAAAGAAATTCTAAAGCATATAAATATTGAACATTCAAAGAAAAATTTGGCTGTACGGAAGGTTGAACTGACAGCTGTTTCGTGACCACCAAGTCTACCCATCAGAGTCCTTTACCCACACTACCACTGACAGTGGCAACAACACTGTAGCGAAAATCCTACTAATATTAGTAAGCTCAATTAACACACTGTCGCCATCTTGTGGCGAGTCGCACCTCATTGAACTTCGTCTAAATGTTCGGAACTTCACTAACTGTCTTTTCTTAGCATGTTCAACTATTTTAAGCTTTTTCCATTTCAGTCTTACCAGCGTGGAATATCGTCGATATTCTCAATGCTGGGATTTTATTGAATGCTTATTTTGCCCAAGTTTTTGGAACTGTACACATTCATGTTTAGCTAAGTGCCTTTAGAGTTTTAATAATTGAGTTATGAATTTTTAGTCGAAATAATCATGTTGAATCAAAGTTATTTCGAGTTGAAATAATGTGAATTTGATATTGGAACTACACGTAGAATCATGTTGAATCAAAGTTATTTCAAGTTTAAGCAACGTGAATTTAATATTGAAACAACACTAAGAATCATGTTGAATTATAGTTATATCAAGATGAAACAATATGTCATGTAGCTATTCTATTAATTATTTTACTTACGTTGATAGACATCAGAAAACTTTGTGTTGTAGCTGGCTGCCCCAGCCAAGATTTGAACTCGTACCACCTGCACGATAGTCCACGCGCTAACCACTGAAGCCACAACAGCTCAAAATTTACTTTATCTATACACTAAATAAATACCATTGCATATAAAATGAATTTCATTTTAATTCAACATGATTTAAATGATTATTTAACATAAAACTGATTTGAAATTAAAGTTATAGTCATGTTGATTTAAAATGAAATGTAATGTTTATAACAAAGTTCTTTTAACAGTGAACAATTTAAAATCAAAGAGATTTAAGAGTAGATTAAAAATTTTCCATTTAAAATTAATATGAAACAATGGTAATTTTAAGCCAGCAGCAGTAAATTATCGCTGGTAATTCGTTTTATGTCGTCTACATATCCGACACATGTAAGAATAAAAAACAACAAGTCACACAATTTAGCACAACAGTGAACTGTAGCAATGAAGAAAGCAAATAAACACCAACACACTTAAACGACAAATTATTTCATGTAAATTTATTACGATTTCAAAGCACAATCGCGTCATGTTGATTTTACATTCCATTTTTTTCTATGTGTACGACATGCGAATAACACTACACTAGCTTACGCATAAATTTCAAATTATATTTCAGAAATTTGGTATATAAATGTAAATCCCTGAAGCATATATATGTATATGATTGTGTCTTAAACTTCTGTACACGTTGTAAAAATACACTAAGACCCAACAACGAAATGAGAATATAATTATTTGATTTTTGAAACTTAAAGACAGTTACTTACGGTCAAAATAACAGACAAAATTTGTAACAGACTGATATACATACATACCCAGCAAACAATTTTTTTCGATTACGGTCCGAAGTCGGTCAGAAAGTCTGCACAAGATGCCGAATTCGTATCTGATGTCGGTCGGAAAACGTACCGAAAATCATATGAGTGGTTAACAAGAAACCGGAACTCTTTTTCTGAGGAAATTTTAAAAACTTTTCCGATTTATCTGATCCTTTTTTTTGGCAGATCATCAGAAAACATTTATCCATATTTTATAAGTTTAAAAACGCAAATATTTGTGAATATAGTCTCAAGAGATAAATGGGAATTATTACGAAATCTAAAATCAGACAATGTGCAAAAGTGACTGCTAAAAGTCGTAAGACGTAGATCAGAATATGTGCAGACTATTCTGTTAAATGTCTTAGGAGGATAATGTACAGACTAGTCTGATATTAATCAGATAATATTTCAGAAAATGTGCAGAAATGTCGTACCAGAACACAGCCGACTACTCTGCCAAATGTCTGAAGAAGTCTTAGACAGTTCGGTTGATTATCTGGTAAAGTCTCAGATTTTTTCTAACGTTAGACATGTCAGTACAAAATGTTTCCTGGGTACACACATACTTCCCCAAACTACCACTCACACAAAAAACTCTTGCTTATCTACACATTCATATACAACTTTTACAAAATTTGTACACAAATCGAAGTCACTCAACCAACTAAACAGTACAGTCCCTTAGTCAGTCATTTAGAATTCGGGTTATTAAGAATCTGGTTTCCTGTTAGTTTATTGGCATTAAATGAGCTTTTGGCAATTTACACCTCTCTTGTCTTAATTCAAAACGTGTTGAAATTGCAATAGTTAGAATTTCATTTGATGTAGTCCATTGCTGTTGTTTTTCTTGTTGTTTATAGCTGTACGAATAATGGCTTATTACTTGAAATGGTGTTAGAACAAGTGTTTTGTTGCTGTTTGCTCTTTTATAATTTGGTAAGACATTTATGGTATAAACATTTGCAACAGTCGGAAAAATATGTACGGTTGGTTGTAGGCGATGTGGAGATGATGATAATGATGACATGTCATGCACAAAAGCTAACACAAATATTTAAACATATGAAATTATGCAAGTACCCAGCAAAAACTTTTATCATTTTTATAATCGGTAGTATTTTATTAATGAGTTACAAAGTAATTAGTGGTACCTATTTATCTTATTACTATGCTTCGAATTAGAACTATTACCTAGATTTTAAAAAAATTAGTAAGTATATTTTTGACTATTTGAGAATTTCTTAATATTTATTAATAAAATAAGTACACTCTAAAACATTACTTAAAATTTACGATCATATATTGCTTAAAATTGTGTTGAAAATTTTTCCTTGTCCAAAATTACATCGATTTAGTCCAAGTGGAAAAAATGTAACATAAAGTATAATACGGCTATGGCTGAATGGTAGATACGTCAGACTATCAGTCAGGAGGTCGCAGCCAATCGCTTTTTTTTTAGTAAAAACATTTTGTTGAAAAATAATGCATGTGTAATTTTAGGTCGATAATAATCTGTAAAGTGTTGCCGACTATTATCGACATAATTTTCAACAAAAGTATTTTACAGTGTAGACAATCACTTTTTAAGTGTTTGTATATCAAAACTAAAACTTATAAGTCAATAATAGCTGAGTGAGTAAAGTGCGTGTCTTCCAATCTGAACGAGGACGGGTTCGTATTCCAGCTGGGGAAAAAAAATAAAATTAAAATTATATAAATAAAATGTAATGTGTATACATTTTTTTTAAATTTAAATTTGTTTATTTTACTACTTATTTTTTAGCTTCAAGTAAGCCAAATAATAACTAGTTACCTACTGTAAATACATTTGTAAGGGGTACCCCTTATTCTTTGGACTTCTCAAACAAAATTAAGTAGTTATCGAGTCAAATTGTAAGTAGTTACGACTTATATCCTCATATACTTTTTTGCTTATCAGTAAGTTTTTGCTGGGTAATATGAATACAAGTTGCTGTATTATTTTGAAAAAATCAATGCATTTATGACGTTAAAATTGCATTTCATGCATTTCCACCTTGATACCTTTTTGGCACAATTACCTCAGGAATCGGACGAACAAGGTGCGGTACCACTATGCACATCTAGTTAGAGGTACATTTAAAGCATGCTAATCTCTTCAGAGTTCTCAACGGTAGAGAACTCTGAAGAGACTAGCGAGAGCTATCAAAACATGTCAGTTCAACCCTCCGTGCAGTTAAATTTTTCTTTGTCTACATGCTTCACATTTATCTCTAATAAAAAATATAATTTAATTGAATAATTAAATTAAAACCGAACTCAAGCTAAAATAATTAAATTTCTTTGGATTAAAATTCATAAAATTTTAATTTAGATTCCCTATAAATTAGTAATTTTTATACGATCAAAGCCTATTCCAGAATTTCCACCTTGATAGCTTTTTGGCATAATTACCTCAGGAATCGGCCGAACAAGGACAGAGGTTCCACCAGGTGACCATGCCAATGGAAAAACGATTCAAAGGCAAAAAATTAGATGCATTGCTTGCGAAGGTTTGTTGGTGGAGTTCTAAAATTATGCAGTTTCAAGATGAAAGAACCGAAGATGAAGATGACACTGAAATTGGTGGACACACTGTAGAAAACATGCTCTTAAATATTATATCTAACTCAGATGATGATGCAGACTCCTACGAAGAAAACAAGATCATGAGAACCATAAGCGTCAACTTCAACGAGGAAGGATATTGACAATAATTAAAACTGTTCTAAATTTTGTTTCCATACATAGATAACAAATAAAAATCTCATAGTTTCTATGTAAGAATATAATAGAATATGAATCGGAATTTTTATTTTCGTACAAAATAAAGCTTATAAGGAAAAAAACTGAATATTTCTGGATTTGTAATCCAGTTATTGAGCAAAACGGTGAAAAATGGGGAAGAAATAAAAATTTTTGCGATTTTTAAGGCACTGGATGCACTTTTTTCGGGTAGATTTTTTTCGTTTTTTTTCTCCTATTCAATATCTACAACTTTCCTGTAGACAGCAATGATATTCCGTGCGGTATACCGAGATATAACCCTGTTAAAATATAAAAAAGTGATAAAACAAAATTCGTACGGCCAATAATTTATTAATGCACACTCTAAAGCATTACCTCAAATTTACGATCATATATTGTCTAAATTTGTGTTGAAAATTTCTCCTTGTCTAAAATTACATCGATTTTGTAGTTATTTATTAGAGAAAAAACCTTTCAAATTAAAGATATTTAGTCCAAGTGGAAAAAAATTAACATAAAGTGCAATACGGCTATGGCTGAATGGTAGATACGTCAGACTAGCAGTCAGGAGGTCGCGGTTCAAAAGTGTACGCAGCCAATAGTTTTTTTTTAGTAAAAACATTTTGTTCAAAAATAATGCGTGTGCAATTTTAGGTCGATAATAATCGGTTGCCGACTATTATCGACCTAATTTTCAACAAAAGTGTTTTAGAGTGCTTATAAGCTTATAAGTCAACAATAGCTGAGTTGGTAAAACGTTTGTCTTCAAATCTGAACGAGCATAGGTTCGATTCGTATCCCAGCTGGGCTTCAAGCAAGCCAAATAGTAATTGGTTAATTGCTGTGACAATGTAAATACATTTATAAGGTGTTCCCCTTATATTTGGACTTCTCAAACAAAAATAAGTAGTTATCGAGTCAACTTGTACGTAGTTAAGACTTAAATCTTCATATACTTTTTTTGCCTACCAGTAAGCAAAGCTTTTCCTGGGATATTACACTGTAAAATGTATTTTAAGGTTCTAATTAAATTTAGAACCCCACTCGGAGAAATTTTTTTTGTATCTCTTCAGTGACTTAGAAAAACAAAAATTTTCGGTGTTTAACGCTTATAAAGCTTAACTGGAACAGCAAATGAAAGGAAAGCTATTTAAAGTAGCTGATATTAAACTTTATCAAAATAAAGTTGCTTTGTGGGAGAAGGTTCAGCATACAAATCATTAAAGAACTACAACCTAATGTTTTCTAAATGTTGGCAAGGCCATATATTCCGATCGAGGTAACTTAGTGACAAATAAATTTTATTTTTTAATACATTGATTTGACCGCTTTGATGTTGCTTTTAAGTTTTTTTATATTTAATAACTTTTTTATTATTTTTCCGCCGCTAAACTGACCTTTTTTCCACTGTGCGCGAACCCAGGAGGGGGGGGGGGGGGTCATGACCTTCCTCCCCCTGGATCCACGCTTGAAAGTAGGCCAAGACAATTTTTATACCAACGTAGCCTTTGTGGTACTATTCCCAAAAATAATTCCTTAAAACTATTTGGTATGTACACATACATACATATTAAACTGAATATTTCTACTGGATTTATTTCATTAAATAACCTGTGCAAAACATAAAAATTATTATTGATAAAATATTTAAGATTTTATTTTAAATTTGATTTATTTTTGTAAATTAGCAAGTGTATATTTTCACACTTATTGGATTAAAAAATTGCAAAAAAAATATTGTGTAATTTTAATATGATTAAAAAATTTACATAATATTGAAAACATGTTGAAGGATATTTATTGAATTTTTTACTAATTTTTTTACACCCTAAATATAATCCGTCGATAGCTTAGAGCAATAAGCTGTTTTTTCCTTAAACAAGGAGTTACATTTTAGTGTTATTCGTACTTAAATTTTAGACTATTATACAAGCTGTTCGACTTCAGCACAAAATGCAACAATGATATAGTGTGTTGTTATTGCTTTTTTTCATAAACTCATTAGATTAGGGTTGCACTTTCTACAGAAGTCGAATGGCTGGCAAAATAGTGCAAAACAGGCATAAAGCTGTTTTTGGACTATTATACAAGCTGTTCGACTTCTGCACAAAATACAACCCTGATTTTGATGTGTTATTGCTTTTTTAAAACTACCATAAACTCGTTAAATCAGGGTGGCATTTACTACAGAAGTCGAACTGCTTGTGAGATAGCGTAAAACAGCTATAAACGAATATACATATTAGATACATATATGCGAAATGTTATTAACTATAATGTACTAACTAATAAATAATACAAATTATTTCTTGTAAATAATATTGCAATGATTTAATAACTTTATGCAAGGTATTATTCACTGAGATTCATGGTTGACCCTGCATTACAGTGAGTAAGGCTGAGTATTGCGGGCTCTGCGCCCTCTATCTTTGAAACGGTTGGGCGTATGAAAAAATGTTATATACAAAATTGGTCGAACATTTTAAGCTCCATAATTTTTATAATAAATGTTAACATCATTGGAGCTATAGAAACCGAGATAATTGCGAAAAACTGATTTTTGTGACCTTTGACCTTGAATAACTTACGGCGCAAATATGAGATTTTATTAGACTTTTGAGACAAATTTTAGAACACCAAAATGAAGGTGTACACGAATTTACAGCTTACTATCTCTTATTCCGCAGTGAAACCCTAATATGACTGAGCCATAATAGCATCTTCCGTTTCTACTATTTCTACTGCTAAATAATCAACGCCAAGTTCCGTAAAAATAAGTGATTTTTGCTTTATTTTTAAATGTTGAGTCTTATTATTTCATATCTTTAATTATTATTTTATTAAATTTATATTTTTACTAACTGTTAATTCGTCTATAAGCATTTCTTATTTGTAAATAAAAACGTAGTGTTGCCAAGTATGTATTTTTATTGTAACTTACTAACTCACGAAAACAATTTTTGATTAATGAACTATTTGCAAATAAGAAGTTTGAGCTGCCACCTTTACACATGTTTGTTAATAAAAAATAATAAATATATATACGAGTATATTCAGTGATTTAATAGATGACAATAAAAAGTATTTTGCAGCATTTTACGTTCTTATTTGCAAATAAGTCCTGCGTATAAACGTAGTATGTTTGTTATGATAACTTTTACTGGGAATCGAACAAAGCTCGATCATGTTTGAAATCAAACGTACCAACCACGCAGCCAAAGCATAGTATGTAAATTAACTGCATGAAGACAACATAAACTTACTCAATTTTATGCATTTATGGCCCTTTTCACAATATACGATTAAGACTGAACATGTACTTTAACGGCAAGTTTTGTATGTCGAACTTGCCGTTAACTGTTAAATGTTTATTCTTTTAAAAACGATTACACAGAATACTTCTTTTGTGAGTGAGTGTATGAATCTATTTTATTTTTCTACAAAGCCTACTTATTTTTGAAAATCATTCACATATTTGCAAATCTCAAATAGTTTTTGAAAGTCTATAGATAAGATAAGGGGCTTGTACCTTTTCACAATTTTGAGACTCAAAGTTTATACATTTTTCAAACTATTCCTAAAATATGATTCACAGTTTTCCGTATTTTTTGTAGTCCCCATCTATAAATCTAGTTTAAATCGATCGTAAAATGTTCAGTATATGTCTTAGCAGTGTTATTAACTTTAAGCTTAAATTTACCTAAACGTCTGCTTTTAGTCTACCTGTAAAATTTGGCCCTTTTTCTGTAGAGCACCACATATAATAATGTTTCATTTTCGACACAAAAACGCGAAAGAACAACATTGTATATATTTTCAAAAAATGCAACAGTGTTGTCTTGTATTAACTTTGTTAGAAATGGTAGCACTTATTAAAATAATAAGGAAAATGAATTTGAAGATGACTGGATATTTTGATATATCAAGAATTTCGTTATTTCTTGTATATTACATGAAAATTGTAAACATGAAAACCCTGGTCTTTGTACAAACTTTCACAGAACCTTAAGAAATTTTTTTAAGAAAAATGCGTTATTTTGTATTAACCAAGGGGCGGGCCACACTGGCGTTTTTGAAACTGCCGTTTCTGCTTTTTTAAACTATTTAGCAACCAGTTTTTTGAATTGAATTTAAAAACTTTTTTATTTTAAAAATCAACATTTGCAGCATTTTTGATCTATCTTCTTATGTTAAAAATGAAATAAATTTTCTTTTATTTTAAATGTTATTATAAAGTATAATAAAATACTAACTATGTATGCACGGTGTAATCTTATACCATGCTAATTTCACTCTTCTGACAAATTAGCGGGATTTTTCTTTCCAATTTTGATGAAATATTTGCTAGCATTTTTTTCAGCATATTTGTAGCATATTTTAGCATTTTTTAAATCAAATTCTAGAATTTTTTTTCATCAGGTTTTGGCAACACTGATTGGTACAGACAACGCGGCAGTGATGACAGGTACACATAACGGACTGCACAGAAAAATTTAAGAGAAATATAATCTTAAGAATCTGGTGTATATGCCATTCTTTACAATTAGCCGTGTGTGCTGCCACGGATAAAAGCTTTCCAAATAATTTAGAGCTTTTTATACGGGAGTTCCATAATTGGTTTTCGCATTCCCCAATTCGCCAAAAAACTTTAGCAAAAATTTTTTATTGAAATTATTGAATGATGATACAAGGAAGCCCATTAAGATCCCTCAAATGGCAAACACAAGATGGCTTTCTATAAAGAAAGCAGTAAAAGCCATATTAAAAATGTGGCTGGAATTGAAAACCCACTTCAGTGTATTAAAGGATAATTGTTATGTATCTAATCTACTAAAAGACATGTATGCCGACAACAAAAACTATGTGTATTTGGTTTATTTGAGTTCAGTTTTGGCAGAAGTCCAAAAAGTAAATCTAGCTTTCGAGATAGCCAACGCGAACCATGTTAAACTTTATAACGATTTGTATTACTTGATTAAAAGTATTATAAATAGAGTAATCGTTCCTATAGAAAACTTTGATTATCTAGAAAGTAATATAGATGAAAATGTTAATGAATTTTGTTATCTTGGCTATCATTTCGAAAAGTCTTGCAGAGATTATAAAATAATTGATCAGGATAAACAAGAAATAGTGCGGAATTTAATAGAATTTACAAAATATCTTGTACTCGAACTAAGACGTAAACTTCCTTCAAATTTTAAATTGCTTAAAGAAAATATCGCTATTTAGTGTGGATAATATTTTTAAAAATAACAAAGCGTATATTATTGATTTTATACAAAGTTTTATTGATGATTCGTCTTTGATAAATAAAATAGAAATTTCCCTAAAGAGTCTAATATTGCAAGAATGGAAAAAATAAAAAAAGAACTGATGAATTTTGGATTGAAGTCGACAATTTGGAAGATTCTTTGGGGGAAAGTCCTTTTCATGAACTAGCTAACTTTGTTATTCGTATACTTTCGTTTCCTTACTCGAATGCTGAAGTCGAAAGAACATTTAGTTTAATGATTTTTTTTAAACCAAAGATTAGAAATCGACTTTCTTTAAACCCAGCCCGACGATGACGACTATGAGGCAGATATATTTGAAAATTAAATTGTTTTTCTATATAACTTTATATTTATTTTGTTTTTCAATGAATGGTTATTTTATTTTAAGTCTTTTTTTATATTCCTAATTAAATGATAACAAATTTATTTTAAAATTTTAACATGTTTCTTATATATAAAGTTTTTGTTTTTTTTTATTTTACCATTTTTAATGTGTTATTTGCAAGGCAGAACAAGATATATTCAATTTTCTTTTTAAACGTCATATTTTTCTCTTGGCGCTCGTATTTTTCCCCTTTTTACCCGTTTTTATATACACTTGACGCTTTTCTTCATTTCTAAAATGGCAACACTGCCGGAGATATTAGCGATATAGAGAACAAAGTCGAGTACCAAAACATACAATTTTAAAAATTAAAAACTTTACACCAAGATGAAATTTAATAAAATCGGATAATATTTGTAAAAGTTCTGAGCCCGACTAGGTTTTTCATGCCCGAAGTAATCTATTATGACGGCCTGTAACTCAACGTGTGTTTCAACAGGGTGATGAAAAATTTTATATTCTTAAAACTTAGGTCGTCCTCTATGATTTTTGCATACATCGCTTTGTAATCTACAGGGCGGTTCAAATTTCAAAATTCTTAAAGGTAATCGGATTGCAAGTTTCACTGATAAAAATTCATTACCCTTTTTTTCCAATTGAAACCACTATGCTGCTGCTTTTTCACACATCTCTCTTTCTCTTTCTTTCTTTACTTTAGTGATTTTTTAGTGCATTACTTTAGAGCAGCGTTGCCCAACCCCTAGGCGGTGTGTTTTAATACACACATACAGCACTCAGCACTCAGCACTAGCAATACGAAATACACAAACAACTTTGTCTTATTAGTTTTTTGTCGTTCTTCACTGTATACAAGCAATAAGAAATAAATATATGATAAATTTTTTTTCTTCTTTCTTTGTATGTATTGGTTTTTACAACAAAAAATATTGAATAAAAACTAGGTTTTCTTTAAATGTAATGGTGTTTGCTCTTCCATAAGGAACTTTTGGGCACCCCTGCTTTAGAGCTTACTTTCAAGATTTTCCAAATATATTCTCTATATAGTTAATGAATTTCTAAAGCAATCACAATACGTATAATGAAGCTCGCCCCTTATACGGTCAATTATGCTAATTTTCGAAGTTATGAAAGCATACCTTTTTTAAATACTCGTTTTTCATATTATTCATACCTGAGAAGAATTTAAAAATAGCATTTCTTTGTTAACGGTCCTTAAGGGGACTTTAGTGTTCAAAGGAAAAAAAGCTTACCGCAAATGTAAATAATTTTGCTTAATTATTTCTTCTTTATAACAAATCTCCCCCAAAATACCAACTAATCCATTTAGCCATAAAAACATAACTGGAAGCTGTTACTGCTGCTGCTGCTGTTGCTGCTGCTGCTGCATACAAAATTAATGACAACAAATGCTACGAACGAATAACATGGTGAAAACATTTTACATTTTTATCAACAAGTAATTCCCAATAGTAATTAGATTTATTACATTAATTTGAATTTTTCAACTGGCCACACAAGTCTTGCTTTTTATTCCCGTAAATAAATAAATAAATATTCATGCACAACCAAAAGACAGTTCCATCAGCTACATCCAGCACTGCCATCAACACTTCATTGAGCCAATTTATTTGTATTGTAGAATTCATGTCCTTCAATAGGATGCATGCAAATTCATGCAAATAAATTTATCCACAAAATATGTTTTCATTCCTTTTCACCACTCGATCTCTTTCCCCTTAGACTTGGTCATTTGTTTAGCTGTCGCTACCATGTATTTTCACTGAATCAGTGAGAATGTTGTGTGGGTTGAAATTTTAAAATGCGATAATTCTAAAATGAACAAATTTGGTAACAGTAAATGACTGACTGTATAACGATGATATAAAATCCAAAACAATAGAATGAAAATAAATAAAACAAGGATATAGTTGAAAATGAATTGAATATAATAGAATAGAATAATTTAATATGTCAGCATATTATACGGCACATCTGCATAAATCTCATACATCATGACTTAATTTGGTTGGTCAAATATTTTGGTTGAGTTATTTGTTTTATTAAATTCAAATGCGGACATGCAATGAAGCGGCTTTTTTTATTTTCGTATATAAAATATTTTCAACCATTTTTGATTTGATTGATGATCATTGCATAAAATTGTGGTATTGGATGAAATTGCGTTGAACAATTTAAAAGTGGCTTGCAGAAAAATATTAATTCTTTTAAATATGAATAATAAATTTGGAATATCACAGTAAAAACTCTTTTAATGATGTGCAAATAATGAATAACACTGAGTCACAAAATTTTATTTTTGGAAGGTATAAAGTTTTTAATATGGATTTTTTAGGGTAATTAGTATTGTTGTCATTCGAATAAAAATTATTCGAATATTCGAACAACTTTTTTCTATTTTGTTCGAACGAACAAAATATTTCAATTTAGAATAAAAAATTATTCCAACAGTTTCTGGCGAATATTCGAACAACTTTTTTAAACTACTTTTTATAAAAATAAGTTTACATTTGAGTAATTCCATTTAGCCGGGTGTGACCATTGTACACACATTTCTTGGTAAAAACTAAGAATATACATTTTTTTTACTTAAAAAAACGTTGCGGCTCGCAAGGACATTAAGCTTAAGATCCTGGAATAACGGGTAGACACTGATAGAACACGATATCTGCACAGAATGGTCGTCAGAAAACTGCAACGGGTGTGACCTTACAAGTCTTAGTTTTAAAGAATTATGCCTTTCAGTACAAATTCTGTAAAATTTTGACTATAAGATACACAATAATTTTGGTATAGATATCTGTTCAAAACCATTTTTAAAATGAGACGGGTGTGACCGACGGGTGTGACCTACAAATTAAAAATGTTTATTTTAAAAGTTATGGCATATTCAAAATGACATTATTTCGCCAAATTTACAGAATGTGTTGAGCTTAGTTTTTAATTATCTCTAAAACTATTTTATGCACAAGGATGTTTTGTGTGCCATTTTAAAGAGGATATTTGGGGCAACAAAAAATAAATAGAACAAAAATTTGTTTTGGAAAAATTACTTATCTGCAAAGTTTTGAAAATTTCAAAACTGACTAAATCAAAAACCTATATGTTTTTTCGTCAAAAATTTTTTTATATAATACCTCTAAACATCCTTAATAAATCGTGAAAATTTGGAGAATGTGTTTTTTTCTTTTTTGAAATATGATTTTATTTTTCGCAACCTTCAACAATATATTATCAAAAATAATTTAAATTTGTAATTTTGAGCAAAATGCATTAAATTAAATTTAATTTAAAGTTTTTGAAGGGAAAAAGTAATAACATTGACATATTTGTGCATTTGTTTTTTCGGTGAAATTTTTTATTGGAAATTTTGTGTTAAAAAGGTACATTTTTGTCATATCTCAAAAACGAAAAATACACCTCCTTAAAAATTTCAGGATTTTTTAAGGACGTTTGGAGATATTATATAAAAAAAAATCAGATAAAAAATATAGGTTTTTGATTTAATCAGTTTTGAAAATTTCAAAACTTTGCAGGTAAGTAATTTTTCCAAAAAAATGTATGCTCTATACAATTTTTGTAGCTCCAAATACTCTGCTTAAAATGACGTACAAACCAATCTTGTATATTGTAGGAAATTTTATTAAGTTTTGTTTTAATTCGTTCTGATCCCCATGGTGAGAATATCAGGAAAAACATACTATTTTGACATATTGCTATTTACTCGTATATGACCCACCTTTTTATTCATATATTTGATAATTATATTTAATATTACGAAGAAATGTCACGAATGATGAACAACTTATGAAAAAAGTTATGACCCTAATGCATATACAGGTCGAGCTAATAACAGTATAATAAAAACTTATGCCTTAAAATCATTAAAAAGCAATATAAAAAAGAACGCACGTTTCCATGTGACCCCGGCTAGGAACGAAGTTCCTGTCGCCGTCGGCCTAGCCCCCATTAGCTTGGGCCTGAAATCTGAGACAACCACTTTTTGTAAGCCTTCGGTCAGTTACCTTCTGCCAGCCGCCTGACGTCTTCGTCCCGTTTGCAACCTTCGAACTGGTGGCTTCGCCTGGCCACATTCGGTTAACCACTTACGGTCGGCCGCCTTCGGCTAGCGCCATGGGCCTACCATCTTCCACGCATCACCTTCAGCCTGCCGCATTCGGCCTATCGCCTGCGTTTTGTATTTTCGTTTCAAGCATTCGTTACTTATATTTGTTACCAGTATTTGTTGCCAGTATTCGTTACACGTATTTTTTCATATTAAAAAAATTATTATTTTTTCACCCTCCAGCATAGAAAACATTGATATGCGCAACGTGCCATAGGGAACTTCGTTCCAAGAATGTATAACTTTTTTAAACGTTGTCTCTCTAATATTTTCCTTCTGATTATTCTTCTCTTTATAAATAAGTGCAGCAATATATAAACTGCCTCTGTAATCTAGATTAGGCTGGAAATATAAATTTATCTAACAAACAATTTAATGATCAGAAACCGTAGTTTAAAATTGAATTATTATTATTCTTAAAATAGAATCTGAAATTCTCACTTCAATAAATCTTACTACGTAAAATAAAGATGAAGATAAAGACTTGCATTGACAATACTTGATGTAAAATATTTCATACAGCACCAGGCAAGTTATTCTATTTCAACAATCATAAATTTCAATATTTTGATTTTCCGATTATTTTTAAATTTTATTTCTCGCTATATATCGCTCTCTATCTTGCTGATGAAACTATAGCCTTTCAAATGATTTAACCCCAAATATTGGGATACACTCACAATCAAACACATTTACAAAATATCTGTTTATCATTACCATCTCATATACAAAGCAAGTGTTCATGTTGCTGCTGTTGTTGATGACAATGATGTTTGTAAAACTTTCTAATTTTGTGCAACCGGATATGAAGTACTGTAATGAACAATTTTCTCTAACCGGAAAATGCTTGTGACTCTTCATTTTCGTAATTTGTTGTACATTTTAGTGTTTGTTATATGTATGAGTACGAATGAAAGGTTGTTTAAGTGTGTTGGATTGTAGGATGTCGGTATATGACTTTTATTTCGGTTCATTTTTAGGGAATTTTGTGTACATGTTTGAGCTTGCATGTATATGCATGCATGCAACTGTTGGTTTGTTTGTATTGGTAAAAGGCCTTGTATTTAACAGCACATATTACTTGGTTATCACAGAGAAAAATGAAAAAAAATTTTTTCAAAATTGTTGCTTTAAATTTTGTGGCACGTTGTCAGCATTGCATGCATGTATTTAAAGAAAAGTATTTTAAAAGTAGTGCTAAAAAGCTGAGACCTTCATATCAGAGTTTTCCAAACTTTTAAGTTTCATAGAAAGCTGAAGATTCCACAAAGAGTTGTAAGCAACTTTGCCCTAGAAACTATGGGTCTAAAATTGATTTCGAGCATTTCCGGTGGCGTATGACTATTATTATTTAATGTTTGATAAAATATTAAGTATACGCCGGGGGACCTACAACCAGGGCTGTCAGATTTTTTGCGGGCTATTTCGCCAAATTTATTTAAAAAAATCGCCAAAATCAGTTTTATGTAGTTTTTCTTAATACATATTTAATAATAAACTTGTTTTTATTTGTAATATTTTTTTTCATATAAATTTTTATAAGATAATCGTATAAAATCTTAGCAGAAAATCGCCAAAAGTAGAAATAAAATCGCCAAAAATTATTTCTTGAAAATTTTTCTCATCCAAATTCAAAAGCCAATAATGACTATAATTAATATAAGAAAAATCATCAAAATCACCTTGTTTTAATTTCTTTCAGACGAGCTTTGGTGGGATTTATTTTGGAAAATATTCCTTCCACAAACTAATTTTCCAGAAATACAGAAATTTTGAAGTTCAGTTTTTAAAAACATATAACCATAGAAATCGCCAACAAATTTATTTATCGTCAGAAAAATCGCCATGTCGCCAAATCAAAAATTTAGACGCCAAACAAGTTGAAAAATCGCCACGTTTGGCGAGAAATCACCATATCTGACAACCCTGCCTACAACTACTTCAAGTACTATTTGTAATTTATCCTATAATAAAGTGTCTTAATTCTTATTCGGAGAGACCTGGCTAAGTCAATGGTTGGTTTTATACGAATTAATTCAATTAAAACACACATTTTCGAATTTCCGAATGTTCGAATCCATTTTAGACGTTGCTAAGAATTCTACATAAAACTATATTCCGCCATATAATTTTCGTGGAAAAAATCAGCCTCTCTAATTTATTTGTTGATGAATAAGAATATGTTAGTAAAAGTACGAGCTGTCCACCATCATTATCCGTCAGCTGCAAGTCAACATCATTTTTTGTGGCCGGACTTACACCACTTTGAGACTTACATTTTTGAATAAAGTCACATTTTCATTAAAAATGTGTTTAGAAGATATTTCATGTATTTCTCTCCAAGACCAGAGACTCTGCTTTACTTATGAATTGTAACGAGTATGGATGGTATGCTTCTATATGGCTTTTGTAGAAGTGTTAACAATGCTGAGTTTTTGTGGTGTTTACATTTTGGTTAACAACTTGTAACTCACTTATTGAGTTATTTGGTTTCATCATGCATTTAAGTTAAAGCAACCGACAGTTTTTCTTTATTTGTTTGTTGTAACTGGTTTTAAAGGAGTCACACACTTAAAATATTTTTGTTTCACTTTTGGTCTTTTAAGATGTATTTGTTTGTATGATATGTTTGTTAAGTGTATTCATATGAAAGTGGTTTTACATTAAATGTTAATTATAATTGAGGATGATGAGAAATAAGGTGTTACTTACTTCAAGGGATAATGTTGCAATAACGAAAAGTAGTTGAATTAATAGAACCAACTTTTTTTTTTTATTTGTGGGATGATTGATAAAAATATCAATTTGTTTTGTCTGGCTGAATCGGATGCTATACGCCTTTTAAGGGTTCCGTACACCAAAAGTGTTAAGGAACTCTATAGTTTTCGTTACGATGTCCGTCTGTTCGTCTGTCTGTCCGTCTGTCTGTCACAGGCTGTTTTCTCGGGAACTGTAAGAGCTACGGACCTGAAATTTTCACAGAATATGTAGAACTTTAAACGCTACAAAATATAAACATAAGACAGCTAAAAATCAAAGGGTGTTCTAAAGCGAGCAACGAAAAATGTTGAAATAATAATGTAATATGCAGACACTTATATTTAGACACTTTAAATTTTCAAAGTTCGTGTTAATTGGTGCAGTCTGTAGCATAGATTACACCAATTAACACCGATATTTAAAGTAGGGATGTAACGAATACCGATACCGATACCGATATATCGGCGATACTTCAGATTTTCCGATACATCGGTATCGGCGATATTTTACTGTCGATACGACGATACTTTTAAAATTTTTTTGAATTAAATTCACTTCGTTATTTTTTAAATCTTATTAATATCAATTTTAAAAATTAATAATATTTTATGCTGTTATTTTGTAAAAAAATATTTTTTTTGTTAATTTTACCATGAATTCAAATTCAAGTCGTTGTTTTTTAAATCTTATTCCAGCAAAAAAAAGATACTCCAATGAAGTCATGAAAATGTAGAATTCGCGATCTAGAAGTATTGCAAATTTGGATAATTTCTAATTAGCTTCACATTTCCTTGCCATTGCAAGAAGTTCTGTTTTTCGATTACCAATCACCGAATTGGAAGCGATGCTAGGACAAACTTCTTTTTCGGTATTCTATAATGATTTTTCCTCTAGGAAAAAGGATAAAAAATTACCCATTTTCACAATTTTTTAATGCGAATTTAAACTCAGAATGTATTTTCATGTAAATTTAAGTGAATAAATATAAACTTATAAGTCTTTTAATAATTAAGCTATTAAGTTATTTAGAAGAATAATAGTTGATAAATGTCCTTTAATAAAATCGATTTTTTTAAACACATGGCGAGTACTTTTTAAAATTATAAAGGAATTAAAAATTGTTTCTTGCTTTTCTACTAATTATCTGCATATTTTTAATATAGATTTTTTGGAAGCAAAGAAAATGTAGCTCCTTAAAAATTACTTCCAATGTTTTATCAATTTGAAATATTCTCTCTTATAATGTAATTTTGTATAATAAAAAAAATTGCACTTGAGTTTTGTTAATCTAAGCTTGAACTCAATTTCAATATTCGTATCGGTATCGGAATCGGTATCGGCGATATTTATTTTTAAATATCGGTATCGGTATCGGTATCGGATCGGCAAAACGGCGTATCGTTACATCCCTAATTTAAAGCAAAAAAAATTAAAAGGTATTCTATCAGTTAATGTAATTTTGACTATGTAATCTAGACAATTTGCAGTATCTTGGAAACCGTAAGTTGTAAAATCTTGAAATTAAAAAAAAAAACGCTAAAACTAAAAAAATTCAAAATAAAAAAATGTTAAAACGAGAAAAAAAACGCCAAAATTAAAAAAAGCGTAAAAGAAAAAAACATCAAAATTAAAAAAAAGCAAAATATCACCAAAGCCAAAAAGATCGCCAAGAAAGGAAAAAACGCCAAAAGCCGAAAAAAGTCGTCAAAACGAAAAAAAACACTACAACATAAAAAATCACTAATACTAAATATATCATAATAAACTAAAAATTCGCCAAAACGAAAAAAGGGCAAACCAAAAAACCAACCAAAAACAAAAAAATCGCCAAAACTAAAAAAGTCACAAAAAACCGAAAAAATCCCCAAAAAGGCGACAAAACTAAAATAAATCGCTAAAAGTATCGTCAAAAAGCGAAAAAAAACGTAAAAAAATTCCCAGAACAAAACAGAAAAATAGAAAAAAAACAAAATATTGCAAAAAACGAAAAATAGCCAGAAAAAAACGAAAAAAATCACGAAAATTAAAAAAAAGCGCCAAAACCGAAAAGATCGCCGAAAACAACGAAAAATACTTAAAAAAGAAAAAAAACAAAAAATTGCAAAAAACAAAAAAAAAAAAGCCAGAAAAAACGAAAAAAATCACGAAAATTAAAAAAAAGCGCCAAAACCGAAAAGATCGCCGAAAACAACGAAAAATACTTAAAAAAGAAAAAAAACAAAAAATTGCAAAAAACAAAAAAAAAAAAGCCAGAAAAAACGAAAAAAATCACGAAAATTAAAAAAGCGCCAAAATCGAAAAGATCGCCGAAACAACGAAAAATACTTTAAAAAAATAACAAAAACTAAAATTAAACATATAAGCACAAGGAAAACTGCCAAAATAAAAAAAGGACAAAAACGAAAAGGGATATTCATATTTGATTCGTACGGAACCCTTCGTGTGGGAGCCAAAGTCGCACTTTGCTTAATATATTAAAATTCTTTTTTGTTTGAAAGGGTTTGCTTGCCGCTTAGTCCCATAATTTTTTTTTTCCGAAAATCGCTTGGGAAATTTGCACCTCTCATGCTTATCTCTGTCATTTGTGAACCGTTTTTTAAAATTTGTTTTGTTTAAAAGGCTTTGCCTTAAGTTTAGTCTTATAATTTTTTTTCCAAAATCGGTGGGCAAATTTGCTTCCCCTATGATTAACGCTGTCACATGTGAACTGATTTTAAAAATTATTTTTTGTTTGAAAGGCTTTTTGCCTGCAGCTTTATTCTGTAATATATTTTTTTTCAAAATCGATGAGGAAATTCGCTCCCCCAGATGATTAACGCTGTCATTTGTGAACTGATTTTCAAAATTCTTTTTTTGCTTAAAAGGGTTTGCCTGAAGTTTAGTCCCATAATTTTTTCTCCAAAATCGGTGGGGAAATTCGCTACCCCAGATGATTAAGGCTGTCATATTTGAACTGATTTTCAAAATTCTTTTTTTGTTTGAAAGGATTTGCCTGAAGCTTAGTAGCTTGATTTTTTTATTCGAAAATCGTTGGGGAAGTTTGCTCCTCCTATGATTATATATGTCATTTTTGAACCGAATTTCAAAATTTTTTTTCTTTGAAAGGGTTTGCCTGCAGTTTGGTCCCATAGAAGTGGAAATGGGGCGGAAAAAGAGGTAGCCCGAAATATTAACTATCGCATAGCTCCACAATTTCTTAGCCGATTTGAAAATTTTTTATTTTAAAGGACATGAAAGGTTTGATACTGTAAAAAATTGTGAACGAACACACAATTAGTAGGACACAAAATTTGTTCTAATGCAAAATTGCGTGCGTTTTCTAATCTGTTCAGTGGGATCTTGGTAATGAAGTGGAGAGCTATTTCGCCCATATTGCTAGACCAGATAGACGATAAATAACACCCCAATGGTAAAAACACCCATTACGTAATAACTGATGTAAGCAATACCTACACAGTAAAAAAGTTGCTTCCAATAAAGCAGGTTTCTACTATTATGGAATAAAAGTAGCGCTGACAAACCTGCTGATATCGCTGCTGACTTTTGTATCACGAGTTCCCGGCTTGGAGTACTATATTTTTGCTCACAAAAGCGCTTCTGAAGCGCTGGAAATCGTCAACATTTTCAGCACTAGAACTGAAAATATATGAAAAAAATGGTTCGATGTGGATTGGCGTCTTTGACCCCATTTTTAATTTTTCTTATTTCGTTTCTTTATTTATTTTTATTAATTTCATATTTTTGCTCAATGTTTGTTATTTTAACTTCAACTAGTATCGAACTACGAACCTTCAGGCTTGAAGTCCAACGTACCAATCACTCGACCAAAAACACTGTTGCAAAACGGCACCAAGAAACTCAAATAAACTTACTCTTCATTCTCGCTTAAAAACCTGCTTTCGATCAGCACTATAAAATCAGCTTTTTTGTATAGCTTGTGTACGAAGCTTTTGTATAAGTAAAAAAGCAAATAATTTTCTCGCTTCAAAACCTGCATTGTTGTGACGCTATGAAACAGCTTCTGAACAATCTTATATTTTAAAGCGAATTATAAAGCGCTTTATTTCTTTAGTCCTTCAAAAAACATGAAAATTTTTTACTGGGTACAACGAAGCTATTATTAGTAAAGGACATATTAGATTACACGTACATTAAAATCTTACACTTAGAACGCCATCATGCCATCATTGATTATTATCTATGTACTTCGCTTCATTTACCACTGGGGCATTAAGGACTTCTCCCCAATACGTTTAATGACCGTGCATCGCCGGGTCGAAAAAGCTAGTCAATAAATAAAACATGTCCCAATATGAATGTGAAAATACATAATATATGCAATGAAAAAAGTGTTTTTTTTATTTTAGTCTCAATAAACGGAACAGTGGTTATATTGAACCATACGTATAATAATTTTAAATCAAAATGTTTGTAACTTTAAATAAATTTTATGTTAAATCATCAATTAAATTAAATTGAATTCAAATGAAATTCATGCTAATTATGATGTTATTTATATTTGTGTATAGCTAAAGTATATTTTAGGTTGTTGTGGCTGCAGTGGTTAGCGCGTTGGCTACCAAGCAAGTGACCCGAGTTCAAATCTCGGCAGTGGCAGCCAACTACAAGAAAATTTTTTCTGATGCCAATGTTAATACACAGAAAAAACTATAATTCGTGTTCTATTACTGAATTCATAAATTCAAATATTTTGTTTTACATAAATGTGACCTACCACAAAATTCGTAAAATTAAAAACTAAAATTTGTAAATATTTAATAAGAAAAAAAAAGCCAAATTTTTTTTTCTATTAAAATATTGTACTGGAATATTTAAAAATCAAACAAAATATAATAAAATTTTAAAACAAATTCAAACACATGTGTGTTAAAATAAAAACCTATACCATAATATTTTCTGTGTAAGTAAAATAATTAGTAAAATGACTACATTTATTCATGTTGTTTCAACTTGAAATAATTTTAATTCAATATGATTCTTCATGTTATTCTAGTGTCAAATTCACGTTGTTTTGAATTCATGTAACTTTGATTCAACATGATTCTTTGTGTTATTTCAGTATCAAATTAGCATTGTTTCGGCTTGAAAAGGCTTTAACGTGACTTTTCGTTTTATTTCAAAATCAAATTTATTTTGATTCAACTGTTCGGGCATGTTCTGTATTTCATGTGGAATTTAAATGTGAGCATTGTTGTTGTAAATTAATATTTATAACAACAATGCTTTAATAATTCCATACATTTTAATTCCACATGAAATACAGAGCATACACGATTAAATCAACATGAAATATTGTTATTTCAAAAGGAAAAATGTTCTTTGAACGTTATTGTAAAATCATGTTGTATTAACATGAAACAACTATAAGGCAAATTCACTACCGAAAAATGTTAAATTAACATGGTAAGGAATTTTTCTGTCTGCACGAGGAACATTTATGTAGAACTTTTCAGCCCGCTATAATGCCGCTGAAGGGGACTTGTTGGTCCTTATTTAAGAAGTGTTAGAGAGTTAAAATGTTCTACGTATATAAATTTTGCCCCTGCTAAAAGTGCTGAACACTTCTTATACCTTAAATGTAAGGCTTACAATATTTCCTATATTTTTTAACTATGACCTTTAACTCCCCCTGAAATGACTTCCAGATGTAAACTTTCAAAACGCCGATACACATGTATATTTTTTGATGCCCTCTATCAGTCATTAGAACCTTGTTAATTTTCTTGTGCTGTACACTGTAGCCATTATAAAAATCACACAAATATATAATGTCATCGGTACGAATTATATAATTATAAACTTTCAAAAATGATCAAGTAGCTTAATTTGCTTATTGGAATTATTTGAATTTCTGTTATGCAATACAAAACTCCAAGGGAAACATAGCCAGTTGGTCTTATTTTATCTATCATTTTAAATCAAAATCTAAACTTTCATTTTAGGTCATACAAATCAATGAGTCTTTGGTTAATTTTAAGGCAGAACTTATTTTTGAAAAAAGAACATTTTTTTCTTCCAAATTCTTTTACTACATTGTGTATTTACTTCTCTTTAAGGCGATGTGTTCAGGCTGTCTGTCCATTTTGTCTGCAGTTTAGTTAGTGTTTCTGTCACTTTGACCACATTTTAAAATACTTTTTGCCTTTAGTTTTTCATAAAATTTAGTTAAAGTGTTTCTTATATTTATGTTAGAGCAAAAAAAAAACATTTTACCTCAAGCCATTTTAAACGAATTTGTTGATTTTTTTGCACTTTTTCGTCTTGGCTTGTAATTTAATTGATTTTTAATATTAAATCAAGGACTTTTTTTAGATTTTTTTTTGACAATTTTCATTTGAAACTCTTTAATGAAACCTTAATATGATTTTTAAAATATATTTATGGTTTCTAAATATTTAATGCAATTTCTTAATAATTTATTTATGTGTAGAGGGTTAAAGAAATAAAATATTTGGAAATTGAAAGTAATAAAATTGAAGAAGGAGGATTTATATAAAAATCATTGATGTCAAAAAGTGATTTTTAAGATGTAATGATTTGCTTATTTTTATTTATGTGAAGAAAAATGTGTATATAATTAAATATATATACCCACATGTATGTACCAAATTATAAGACTTTGTTACTGAGATAGATACATTTGCATCTTCTATATGCTAAAAATATCGCACCTGTTCATCAAAAGTAACACAACTCAAAAAATTCCATTTTCCACTTTTTTGAAGGAAACAGTGTATGATTACCATATCTAACCACTGTAAAAATTTTGGTATTGCATTATTTTATTGAAATATTATTGAGTTTCCTTTACAACGGTATATTTGTTTATAACAATAATTCCATTATATTGGCGCAATTAGTTTTTTGCCTCTACTGAAAACTTGTAAATTTTGAGTTGTGTTACTTTTGATGAACAGGTGCGATATTATCGTTTACCTATTAAAAACGCGTATGAAACGCCGTTTAACCCAATTTAATATTTTCTAGTGCAATTATTACTACTCAAGTGGACAGCAAACATACCATCCAATAGATCGTCGAAAAATCTCTGATGTTATTGACTACGGAGTAGTAAAGGTTGTGCCTTGCGAAATGCTTCAATTAGAGGTTTCTTTAAATTTATCCTCAGATCTCTCACAATATACTCACACAAAACTTCATCACCCAGTTGTGCTTTAACGACAATAGCAGCATGTATTAATTTGTTGAAATAAAATAATTCTTAGGTGGGTAATTCCATGTCAAATCAACTAATAGTTAGACACGACCCCTTTAGAATTTTTGATGAAATTTGTTCAGATAATTTCCTTAAGCCCATAACGAACTTATAGCAAAATGAAAAAATTAAAAATGTTTATTTCAGAAGTTATGACATATCCAAAGCATCAGTATTTCGCCAAATTTACGAAAAATGTTGAGTTTAGTTTTTAAATATCTCGAAAACTATTTTATACTCGTATATGTTTGGGATTTTTCCCAAACTACAGAGTACCATAAAAACACGAACTGCGAACCCTACACAGAAAAAAATAGACAAGAATTATATTCAATAAAACCATGTTATTAAAAAAAATATGAATTTCAATAACATTTATCTTTAACATAATAAAATATTTCGTTGTAAGTATTTCTTTTCCATGCCGGTTATTTCTTTTCTTTTTATACATAAGTACTTAAAACAAGTTGTATCCCATAAAAAAATAAATGGGATATGGCTCAGCTAGAGAGTGTATGCTTTACGTCCGGAAAGCCCGGGTTCGTATTCCAGCCATGTCAACATTTTTTTAATTTATATATATATTTTTATTTTGAAATAATTTTGTTATCAATATAGGGGAATTCTTTATCACAGGAAATTTGAAAAAAAAATATTGAATACCGAGATTTTTGTTATCAAAAACGAAACTTATTTTTTTCTGTGTACCTATGTAAGAAGTTCAAGAAACTTCAATTTATTATTCTCTTATTTTCTTTAATTTGACATTTGTTTATTACAATTTAATAAGCGGTACAGGTAGATAATCATACGATCATTGATCTTTTTCATGGTTATTAATTGAACTTTTTATTAAAATAATATCACTTCTTTTTGATCATCGGCAAGAAGCAGTATAATTGTGAAAATGAATTATTAAATTTCAATTAAAATAAGAAAAGTATTTAAAATTCAAATTAATATAAAATATAAAATGAATTAAATAATGTTTTAAATAAAATTTATAATGAAGTTATAAATAATAAAAAACAAACTCATTGTGTTTTTCCTGATATTCTGACCATGGGGATCAGAACGAATTAAAACAAAACTTAATAAAATTTCCTACAATATACAAGATTGGTTTGTATGTCATTTTAAGCAGAATATTTGGGGCTACAAAAAATTTATAGGGCAAAAATTTTTTTTGAAAAATGACTTATCTGCAAAGTTTTGAAATTTTCAAAACTGATTAAATCAAAAATCTATATTATATTTTGCTAATTTTTTTTTATATAATATCTCTAAACGTCCTTAAAATATCCTGAAATTTTTAAGGAAGTGTTTTTTCTTTTTTTCTTTTATGTTTTTTCTTTTATGACAAAAAATTCACCTTTTTAACACAAAATTTCCAACATAAAATTTCACTGAAAAAACAAATGCACAAATTTGTCAGTGTTATTATTTTTTCCCCTTCAAAAACTTTAAATTAAATTAAATTTAATACATATTGCTCAAAATTACAGAAAGAAAAAAATCATATCTAAAAAAAGAAAAAAAAAAAACACCCCTCCAAATTTTCAGTATTTTTTAAGGACATTTATTAAGAATATATAAAAAAATGTCAGACGAAAAAAAGTATAGGTTTTTGATTAAGTCAGTTTTGAAATTTTCAAAACTTTGCAGATAAGTCATTTTTCCAAAACAAATTTTTGTTCTATGTATTTTTTGTTGCGCCAAATATCCTCTTTAAGATGGCATAAAAAACATCCTTGTACATAAAATAGTTTTAGAGATATTTAAAAAGTAGGCTCAACACATTCTGTAAATTTGGCGAAATAATAACATTTTAAATATGTCATAATTTTTGGAATAAACATTTTTAATTTTTTTCCTTTAACATAAACTCGTTATAGGATGAATGACAACATCTGACCAAATTTCATCAAAATTGAAAGGGGTCTGTAGATTTTTAGAAATAAATCCGCACAAAAACATAAATGTGAAAATAAGGCCAAGTTTCTATCCAAAAATTTCGGCCGTAAAAAGTACTGGGATCAAAATAAGGACCAAGCTCTTGATTGGTACAATACCATCAGCCCACCGATTTTCCAAAAAAAAAAAAATTATGGGACCAAACTGCAAACAAAGCCTTCGGAACAAAAAAATAATTTTGAAAAGCGGTACATAAATGGAAGAGTTATGCGATAATCAATATTTTGGAGGGGAGGGGAGTTTAAATTTTCCCCCGATTTTCGAAAAAAATGATGGAAAGCCTTCCAAACAAAAACAAAAAGAATTTTGAAAATCAGTGCATAATCAATAATTTGGGGAGAAAAACTTTCCCTTCGAATTTCGAAAAAAATAATGGGGCCAGCCTGCAAGTAAGTTCTTTCAAGTAAAAAAATAATTTTGAAAATCGGTTCAAAAATGACAGAGTTATGGGTGTACAAACATAAAAAACAAACACACGAATTGATATCTTCCTTCTTTTTTGAAGTCGTTTAAAAAATATGTGGAGACAACGCGGATATCCAACATGGAGTATGGGAGAAAGACTAGTATTTATCAAGGTTGGCAACCGATACCGTAATAAATACCGCTACCGATTCAATACCGTTTGAAATGGAATACCGGTATCTATACCGATATCGTGATTCTTTTCGATTCAAAAGTACCGGTAGTCAAATACCGTTTTATGCAATACCGGTATCATACCGGTATCATCATTTCGGTATGAAAAATTTTATTTTACTTCACGAACTAAAGACTTTAAACTTGTAGTAACTGTTTTTTTTTGTTGCTTAAATTTTCATTTGTTAACCGAAATTATGTTTCTTAATATAACGTACTGCCAATGGAACACTGTTTTGATTTTGTATTTTACTTAGAGTTCACACGGGCTGGATTTATATCACGATGAACGTCACCCAGAGTGCAATTCAGTATTGTCAATTAAAAAAAGTAATAAGTATGGAACTTCTAAAGTACTGAATAGATTTGTCTGAATTTTTAAACAATTGTATCGGAGGAGTTAAGTTTTCAGAATTATGTCTTTTGAAGGCAATATCTGAACTTAGGGGCGGAGCTACAGGGAAAGAAAATTTACTATCTCTGGTGTGACAAAGCTTTTCACATTGTAACATTCTTCAATACTGGCCGATTTTAACGATTTGAAGCATTTTAGATTTTGCTAGATAAGACAACAATAGTTTAAGAGATATTTCACTTCGAAATTATAATTTTTAGTTTTTTGCATCGATTTTTTTATTTTTGCTTATAACTTTTTTACTAAGCGTCCGATTTTAATTTAACCCTGCTGTTAGATTAAGCCCATTTGGTCCAATATTTTCCTCGTCATACTCATAACTTTTAGACGGTGTTACATATTGCTTTGAGGTTTCGGCTCACGTGATTTATTATATCAAAAACATTATATCCATAGTTTCAAGTGTCTGTCATAAAGCCGGGCTTAGAAAAATAAGAATTTACGTATCTTGGATTAGGGACCATTTCGTCCAGTGTAAATTTTTGTTTGATTGAAATCAAAATACTAAGGTTTTTTGTACTTCCTAAACAAATTTTAATTTATTGATAGTTGTTTTCATTACATGTTGAAATAATTTGATGGTATTCTGATCTCAGAAAAAAGTATATATGCATTCCAAGCGGATGTGGCTAGCATATTTACCATCGATTGTTTTATGTTTTATGGTGTAGGAGCCAATCATTTGGTCAGCAGAGTGTAAGGCTCCTATGAGAACAGAAATATAAGAAGCTATCGAAGAACAACAATATATAATTATGGGTCGATATACATATTTACTTCTTGTCGAATTGTAATTAGAAGGAACCTCTGGCATTTCCTTCGACTCACTCCCATCAAGTTCAGCTGCTCTATGCAATTACTACTTTCTTTTGGGACGGATGTATGATACCAATGTCGCAATGTCATAGAAAGCAAATGTAGACTTATACAATGGGAGCTTTTTTATATTCACTAAGTTTTATTTTTACGTTCTGGGGCCCATTTCTCAAAATTACAAGTTACAAATCAACAAATAAAATACCCATAACACAGCAATAAATTTTGTAAAAGTGTTGTTGTTTAGTATGTAATTTACTTGTAGATTTGTAACTTGTAGTTTTGAGAAATGGGCCCCAGTTCCTACATACTTTATAAGTTCCCTTTCATGTAATTTTCTTACCAAATCAAAAGTGGAAAACAAGTTTTCGTCAGTCAGATACAACGCGTTGTCCTAGGTATGGTTCAGGCTTTGTATTTTCACCTTTTCCAAGATATGGTAACATAAATTTCAAGCCATACTTTACAAGTTTTGGTGTTATAAGACGATGAAAAGACCAAAAGATGCGTCAAATAATCTATGAACGCCTTTATTTTACATACAGATACACTTTTGCAAGAATAAGTAGAATAATATATGGTCGTAATGTGCCTTCGTCATAGGGGTAACTAGAAAATTTTCTCTAGGGGCCTTTGTCAATATCGGTCAAAATACAACAACGCGGCGACAACAATTACAACAATACAAAAACCACTGGAGAATTAACATCACCTTGTAAAAATAATTTGACTTGGTATAACTTCTATTGTGTTTACGATATGGGTTCAAAAATTCCATATAGCACGATCCATAATAATATTTATAAATTGTGTTAATGAGGTAATCAATCAAATTAGATACAAAATATTGGTTAAATATTTTACTTTTTATAAAATATGTAGTATGGACCAAATGGTCTTCTAATGTAGGATTCGTTTATTTTTTCTAATCTAACAGCAGGGTTAAAGAGCACCATTCAATTTCTGAAAAAATTTTAAGTAAACAAAAAAACTTTGAAGTTTTACTAAAACTTTTAACAATACCATATCACATTTGTAAGCAACCTGTTAGCTTGGCAATATTGTTTTACGTTTCTAATATAGGGAAGAATTATGGGGAAAAATACTGCCCAGCTAGCTGGTTGCCTAAAAATAAGATGGTATTGTACCTATCACGAGCTTAGTCCTCATTTTGATCTCAGTACTATTTACACGGCTGAAATTTTTGGATCGGGGGCTGGCCTTATGTTTACATTTATTGGAACAAAAGTGACTTATACACTGAAAATTTGGTTAAAATATTTTCATAAATCTAAGAAGAGGATAACACTCACTTTTCAGTGGTATATGGGCAAACTCCAAAAATGGTCTACCAAGGGGAAAATTTTCGAGTTATCAAAACTATTCATATATGTTGATGGAATAATGTGTTATATATTTAACCTTCAAAATGTATATAGGATAAGTTTGTTGGTGATCCCTTTACGGATGGCAAGGATACATATAGAATATATATGGCTCCATGAAAAATCGCCCAAAACCAAATCGCCAAAAAAAAATATGAAAAATCGCCCAAAATAAATGAAATATCGCCAAAAATTAAAAAACACCAAAAAAATAAAAATAATAGTAATTTAATTTTTATATTGAAGAAAAAGAGAAAACTTACAGGAAAGCATAAACAGTCTTCGTTTCTTACTGAATTGCAATAAAAGTATGAACAAATAGTTATAATTTTAGTTTACTAATAATTAACTAATGACTGTATATTTGGCCCTAATACACTCAAACGACAAATTATTTCTTGTAAATTTCATATGATCTGCAATCATTTTCTGTGTATAGCGTTATGCAATATGTGAATAGGCCCTTAGTGGTTTGGGCTGGGCGATGATGAATCAGACAGTCAGTCAGTCAGTCAGTTACTCAATAACGTTACTCTTTTATTTATATAGATTAATTTGTAATAAATTTTTTATAATGAAACAACAGTTAACTTAAGAGAAATAAACAAAGATATAATGATAAATCAACATTGTCCTAGCTCGACTTTAGCTGTCATTCCTTGTGGCAACAAATATATTACTTGCCCAAAATGCACTGCTACAGACCAATCTATGGAGTTCATGCCTAAGACTTCTATTGTACCTATAATTTACCAATATTCATTCTAATATTCATTTGTTCGGTCCCAGTGTGCAGTGTATGTCATCAATAAGTTTTTTTTAGCGTATTATATGATATCTCATAGTTTGCGTGCCATCATTTGGAGTAAATGTATTGCAAAAAGTATTCATAGTTTCTCGAATTAAGGACTTAAATGGACGCACAGTGGACCGAATCTAAAAAAAAGAAATTTAGGTTTTTTTTTTAGCAAATTGTTGATTTTTTTTTGTTATGCCAATCGAAAGAAGCAATCAATACAGTACACATTTACTATATTTCAGTTCTTCGAAAAACTAATGTTTAACGAAATATTATGACATATGGGATTTTTTACTAGGGAACGAAAACTAAGTTGCTCTGGTGCTAAAAGTACACTGTGGGGCGAATATTGGCACCATAAAATGCACTTAGGGCGTTTTCTTTTCTACAAAAGTGTGTTGCACTATTTGCCCTTTTTAATGAAAATTTGCAATATAATCATGTTTCGAAGAAGTGAATTTATTAGAAATTATTGTATCATCCCTTACGAAGGTAAAGTTTTCCTTTAAAGGAATGTTGAATTACAATTTTTTTCATAAAAAGTAAAAAAATTTCACATTTTTTTGTAGAATAGAAAACACCATTAATTAATGTTCAATGGTTTTCTCGAAACTTAAAAATACTTACATTATCTGCTAACATTTCGTAACATTATTAGTTTAATCAATTAAGCTGTAAGTTGAAATTTATAGTTGTTTTAACCACGTTACATGCAGGTTTCGTCGACAACGAACTTTTGTTTAAAATATTACAGACCGCTGCTGTCGAAACCCGATTTCAACGTGGTTCTTTGCTGTTTTACCTCTTACAATCAACACAACGGCAAAATAAAAACTTCATAAAAATTCTTATTTATCACTTAAATAACACTAGACAACAATATCATGATAAAATAATATTTTGTTTGCACTTTTTTATTTCAATTTTAACACTTTTTTTGTTTGTGAACCCGCATTATTTTCGCCACATAAAAAACACCACAGAAAACAACTTAAATAAATACATAAACATAATAAAAAACACAAAGAAAATATAAATTTTAACAGTAAATAAATTTTATTTACAAATATTTTTTATTATTATATTTACTTACCCGCATATGCAGCACAACTTATATCCGAATGATGTAGGAAGTCATTTCGTATTTACCTCAACAAGGTGCAAGCTGCAGCGACGGCTATAAAAAGTATGTGCGTAGGTGTGTGTGTGTGTGTGTGTGTGTGTGTTTGTTGGTTTTGTATTATTTAAGTACACAAACATACGTCAGGTGTAATAAAAATAATTGTCATCTAAGGACTTTTTGTGGTTTTTCTAAGGAAACAATAAAGACAAATATTTATGTGTAAAAAAAAAAATATGATACCAGTATATTCATAGTAGGTGGCTTTGGATACCTAATTTGCTAAGAAATAAAGAGCTAAGTGTCATGGCGCTACAAGCGTCTATACGTACATGCTTGAGTCTGGTTATGCGATCGATCAAAGAGTGTTAAAATGAAAGCGAAGTGCAAAGCTAGATAGAGTAAGTCAAAAAGCGGGTTGTCAAATGGTTGGCAGCAATGCATATTTGCTTTCAGCGGCCCAAACAACTAAAGAAACAACTTCAAGTTCTAGGAAACGAAAAAGTTTACCGAAATTTGTAAATTTATGGGATTTCTTAAATGTTTATTAGTTATAGCATTATTTCGATATTTTGTTGGTTATTTTTGATTAAATATGCGATCGGTAAGGCATGAGCTGTCGTAAATTTCACAGGCAATAATATTTTAGAAGAACATTGTTTTCGTAAATACTATATTTATTAAGTTGTGTGACTTAAAAAACAGAAAAAGAAACTTTGGTAGGCGTGCGACACGCCTTAATATTAACTGATTGACCTAAAATGTTTTTAGGCTAGTTTTTTTTTTATAAATATCCATCGATTTGCGGTATGAGACTTGAAGAAGTCCAAGTTTTATTTTTTTATGACCATATGCGTATTTTGGCGCTGAATGGGTTAAAGGTTTGTAACCACGCTGTAAATACCTCAAATACTTTCGGTTTAAAATTTTTTTGGTGAAGTAAGTTTCAGTTTGTTCTCGCATGATATACCACCGCATTTTTTATGACTTGTGGTTTTAGTTTTGTTGTTGTCACTGTCACTTTGTTTTTGCTGTCTGTAGAAAATTTGTGTTTGTGTGAGCGTGTGGTTAAACCATGAAAATTGTCATCATAAGTTAAATATCATCATACTTGTAATAAATATTATGTCACATAGTCAAGTGGCAACTTTATATTTACACAAGTGAAAATTGTTTTTCCAAATGGTTTTGGGGCATTGCGGTGGCTATAGAGAAAATATTTTATACACTTTGGCGGTTACGCGTTTTATGTGTGTGTGTTTTTTTTATTTGTTTGCTTTTTTTATGTGTATGGTTCTTAGCGGTGGCAAGTTTACTTAAGACAATGAGAGTTTACCTGGATAATAAAGTTTAAGACTAGACTTGTAATATGACCACTATATCAATAAAGATAGCATTTTAAGCGTCTAGCTAATTTTAATAAAAAATTCAAAACTCTTTGCTAAATAAATAAATAATTTGTTAAATTAAATAGTTTTTTTCTTAGCATTATTAAATTCATAAAAGGTTGCACTTAAAAAAAGACTGATGACAACATGGAAATATATGTGTTGCTTTACCATATAAAACTACATTTATATATATATTTTTTTAAACATTTATCATACAAAACAATTCAACAAAAGTGCATCAACACAATTGAAAATAACACAGACATAAAACCGTAAAAAATGCACACCCAGGAGACTTGTTGTTTGCCACAAAAAAGCAAAATTTTTTTTGACTTTTCAAATAAAGCAGAGCAAGAAGAATAAAAAAGCGAATGTTTGTGATTTCAATTTGTTTATGCACAATCACAATTTTTCTTATTTTTCCAAAAAAAAAAATATATATCACACAAAAAACTTTTAGTGAATTGTGTTTTTTTTTCACTTTTCACGAGATTTTCCACTTCTTTTCTTTTTTTTTTGTTGCAACAAATAAAAAGGTGTTACTTTCGTTTACTTTGTGCATGAAATAGTTTTATTTTTTTCAGACTAACTTCTATTTGCTTTCTTTTTTTCTGTTTCCGCAGTTTTTTGTGGCTGCTGTTTATATGAAGTGGCAAAAATGTCAAAAGTTTTGCACTTGCAGTGATTTAGTTGTATGCGACAGCCGTAATAGAGCTGGGGCATGAATATAAACATCAGCAATGATATTTTTACAACAAATGTTTTCTACAAATAAAGCAAATTTATTTCTGTTAGTTTTGTTTTCTTCTTTGAGGCAAAAGACAAAGGATAAAAGTGTTTATTCATAATTTTGGTGTTTATAAAACAAGAGGAGAATGTTAAAAGAGTCTATGTTGTGAGGAAGATTTGCTTGAAATTAATGATGGTGAGCGTGTTCAAGAAGAATATAGTATAATTGAATGGTAGCTATTTATTTAGGTTTTAAAATATGATCTACAAGAATGTGTGTTTGAAGGAATAATAAAAAAATTTCTTATATACGAATTGGTATTTGTTTCAAAATTTTAAAGAGTTGCATTTTTACAAAAAATTTAAATATATGGTTCTTTCTTTAAGGGAAGCAAATAGAAATCTTAAAAAACTTGTCATATAAAATTTCAAACGCAGTCAATTTTGAAGTCTATTCTTATGAAATATTGAAAATAAAACATTTTACTTTTGAAAAATTTCTTGCGAAGAACGTTGCACAATTAAGCTCTATTTTTATCAAAATCTAGCCATTTTTCACTCTCATTTCAAAGTCTTGACTTTGATTCCTTTTAATGTCTACATGAATTAAGATAATTAAAAAATTTTTTCTGCGTGTTATCAAGGATTGTGTTAGAAGTAATAATATAATTTTTGAAAATTTTGGCTATACTATTATCAGAGATATTGACGAAATAAAGAGAGCAAAGTCGAGGTCCAAAACCAACATTTTAAAATTCAAAGCCTAATAACTTTGAAAATATTTAAGACATTTTAATATAATAAACTCTATTGTTTTATCTATGTATAAACTTTGCACCAAGTTTAAATTCATTAAAATCTGATATTTGTAAAAGTTATGAGGCCGACAAAGGTTTTCCATGCCCGATGTAACAAAATTTGACACCCAACATGTATTTCAACATGATGATGATTTATGTAAAAATCATAGAGGAGGGCCTTAGCCTTTTCAAATCGGATCGCAAGTTTCAAAGATACAGATTTATTTTCCTTTTTCCAAATGGAACCACTGTGCATCTTCGGCCAGGTACTTTCGGCATTATGCCATCGGGCACCCACTGTCGGCCATTGGCAGGCCAACTGTAAGCGGAAACTTATAAATGTGGTAAACTTTTTTTTACCTCTTGGATAGGCAAAAGTACTTGCAAAAACTCTTGTTTATCAGATCAAAATTCTGAAGTAGAAACAATTAATTTTGAGTTTTTCTCTTTCGTTTGGTATCAATAACTTAAATCTAGCACAACTGCTTCCAATCGTAATCTTTTGCTCTTTAGGAAATAAATCAGAAAAATACATATTAAAATGCAAATTAAATAATTTTTAATTTAACATTACGAAAAACTATAGTTTCTGGCTTAAGACCTTAACGCAAAAGAATTATAGTTTAAAGTTATAATTTAAAGCAAAAATTTCACCTGCCTTGATGATACCAAGTAAACGAATATAGTAATTTTAATCTCTAAATGGAAAAAGAAGATAATTCGTCAACAAAAAAAAAACTATCGCCTGGAAGATACATAGGCGATACTTAAACGATACTTAGGCGATACTTCTCAAGAATTTAGCCAAAGCACTTGGTGTTTCGCCGAGACATCTTCATTTAGCAAGAACAAAACCATTAGCCAATACATAAACCTGGTCCAAGGATTCCCAAAAACTTGGAGAAAAATCTCCATGGAATTCCAGAAGTTTCCTGGATTACCAAAAACTAGGACGAAAATCTTCCCGGATCCCAAAAAAGCAAGGATGAAAATCTCCCGAAAATCCCGGAAAACAACTGCAACACCGAAAACTGCGAGAAATACTAAAGCGGCAACACTGAGTTTTTAAGGAAATTAACCTTCGCGCTGGCCTGTGGCCTTCATTTTTAATTGTCGTTACACGTATTTCTTACCGCTATTCGTTACGCGTGTCCTGTCATAAAAAAAGAAAAATTACCCCACAGTATGGAAAACGTACCAAAAAATTGCACGATATTCAAAAATGAGCAAAAAATTGCTAAAAATCGAAAAAAGCTAAATTTTTTTCCAAACTTTAAAAAGGACGAAAACAAAAAAAAAATTATTTCTATATGGAGTGCAGCCAAAAATTCGCGAAAATTGCCAAAAGTAAATTAAATACAAGAGATTAGCTCAAAATTTTTTCAGCGAAATGGCAGATGAATGTACCAGGTGCACTCCTGAAACCTCCAACGCTATTTGGCAAACTTTTGACATGGCAGATATGGGATCACGGTCAATGTGGGAAGCAATACCAAACTTCAGAGTTGCCAAAAGTTTGTGGCCGAATATAAGTCAGACGATAACGAGGGAACTCCTGACTTTCACAAACAAGTATTTAAGAGTTCTTACAGGAGCTGCAGGTGTGCACTTCGGTTACCGGGTATCTCCAGCATAAAAACCGGAGATCTGGTGCGTAACATGAGGACAGTTTGTGGAGGAACCATATATTAGGATCAGCATTGGGCAACTTTAATTATATTTAATGGCATTAGCAATTACATATAATTTTAATTGGGATTTTTTAATTACAATTACAAAAACATAATTATAATTAAAAACATTTTAATTCAAATTACGATATGTAATATATCAATTACAATATGTAATTACAATTGATTTTTTCAATTACATATAATTAAGATTGGTTCCATTACAATTGCTTTTAAATTTAATTGATTTTCTTTCAGTTTTCCATTACAATAAAAAGTAATTGCCATTGAAAATTTTCAATTACAATTTCAAGTAATTGTTTAATTGCATTTGTAGTTAATTATTATTGCCAAAAAATATAATTATTACTGCCAAGTCTAATCAGGATGAATGATCAAATACAACCGGCATTATTCTTGAACAAGAACGTTGATGTTATAATTAGTGAAAAGAGCAAAGTACTTCATGGCACGAAGATGCCGAGATAAAATACTCAGATTTTACTCCAACCTAAACTAAGCCACCTATTGCATGTTTTTTGTTTTGTTTACTGTAACCCACTGTCAAATTAAGCAATTTATCAGCTTAAGAGACGATCACGTTTTTATTACCAATATGCATATTTCACCAATCAACTTGAACGTAAATCTGATGACATTTTTAAAATTGTTTACCATCATTAAAGCGTAAAATTGACAACAAACAAATTCATCTTGATTATTGTTAAACGCCAATAATGCCAATGCAAAAAAAAGAAGAAACATAATCACACGACAAATTTTAATTCCCCAGCAAGCAGCTGCCTAAGAAGAAAATAACAAAGACAACATTGGAAAAAGAAAAAAAAATACAAAATAAGATGAAACTTAAACGTGCTTACCAATTTGTTTAAAGTTTGCCAGTTTTTTACACGTTAAACATATGACAGCAGGTGCCAAACGGTGGAGTTGGAAATCGCACACACACACACACACACACACACACACACACAAACACAGTTAAACCTTCAACACAGACTAACATTTGCACAATAGAGTTCAGTGAAAAAAAAGAAGGTATCATCATACGGCAATAGCAACCGTTCTCATGATAAACGATTATTGAGATTTATATCTATAAGCGTCTTAAAGATGTGGCATTGTTTTCTTTGCAACAGCAAGGAGCCACAGTAAAAGCAACAACAGGGTATAGAGCATGAAGACGACTTCTTAGAAAAAGAAAACATAATACACTATTTGAAGCTAAACATTGAATAAATTTTATTCTTTTTTCGCTTTAAAAAGTTTAAAGGTCTCTCGCTTGCCAGTCTGTGTTTTTGGTAAAAGAAATTATTTGTAAAAAAAAAATGAAAAATAAATACGAAACACATAAGCATGATTTGAATTTTGTTGTTTGCCTCCAGTTTATCTAAGACACCCTTATCCACAATTCACGTGACTGTGTGTGACGTTAACTAAAAAAGGTAGTTTTGCGCAAATTTTCCTCTTGAAGGAGTTTTCACGCTTGTAGCGTAAAAATACTAACCAAGATTACTTTTAAGTAGAAGAAAAAATAAAATCACAGACATACACGCACACAAAATTGCATATCCTTTCTTAAGGAAGTCAAAAGGAAAAATATAAATAAACTAATACGATTTTATGCAACACAACAACCAACCAGGCAAAACAGCAGAACAAAAAAAAATGTGCTTTCCTTGTCAGCAGCAGCATCATCATCATCATCGTCATCTTAGTCAACGGCAACAACTTGCAATAGACAAGATTTTTTTTTAAATATATTTTTACTTTTTGTCTTTACTATTTTATTTTATTTCCTAAGACTTAAAAGTAAACAATATACAAGGATGGACTTAAAGGAAAAGCCAAAAGGAAAACAAAGTCCAGAATGTGTGTGTAAAGGCACCGCAATAAAACAGAATTCAAGCAGTAGAGGGAGAGAAAACTACAATTTTTTAAACAAAGAAAATAGAAATGGCAGGCCAATGCGAGCGTATGTTAGCAAGACAGTGGTTTAGAAAACATATTTTAGACATTTTTATTAAATAGTACAATATAATTGGAAATGGTATTTTAGCTTAGTTATACGCCTCTTATATAGCCTAAGAACAGATTCTTTAGCATTGTTTTTTTTATTTTATGGAATTATATTTTTTTTACAAAATTGGATTATAATGAAAGGAATGCTATCAAGTTTTTAAATGTGTGGTACGCTGATAAGTATGCTATAAATTTATTCATATATAACAAGAATTTTGGTATGTGGCGTATACTTGGCGAAAACGGTGGTTTTATTAATCATACGCGCTTAAAAATATTTTAGATATTTAATCGAAAATTTCACTAACAATTGTTAAGTGAGTAAGTGAGTATTGTTAACTGAGTATCAATATACTATACCAATTTGCAAATGCTACGATGCAAGACCATTTGCACAAGATTGTGAATTGGGCCATATTATTGTAATGATATTACACTGTAGTGCTGGGATACTATCGACATTTTCCAATATCGATATCTATCAATAATCCAGATTTCTCTATCGATACTATCAATATTACTATCGATACTATCGATATTACTATCGATACTATCGATATTACTATCGATACTATCGATATTACTATCGACTGAATGTTTGTACTTGAGTAAGAAAACTTTAATAATTAATTTGAAAAGAAAACCATAATTATTTTATTAAAAAAACAATAAGTAAGTAAATAGAACTTAACTAAACGGTACCAAAAGTACCAATTATTACCCGTTTTTACCTCTATTCGTCTACCAAATTTCATCCAAATCCATTTAGCGATTTCCGCGTGATAGTGAATCAGACATCCAAACATAGAAAGTTTCTCATTAATAATATTAGAATCATAAAGAGACATCAACTATTTGATAAGAAATTTATTTATTTTATACTTAATTTGCACTATGATATATTTCAAGATATTTATTAGATGAAACTTTATTTGCTAATAGAATGGACAGGGAAAATTTGGGATGAAAAAGTGGTAGGAAATAAAATTTCAGATTTTTTTTTGTAAATTTTCTTTACCCGATTTGTTTTCCGCGCTTGCAATATGCAAATAAAAAAAGTTTCATGAAGAAAATTTCATGAAATATTTCATCGTTTAAATTTAGTATTACACGTTTTCAAAACTGCATTTTAAATATCGATGTCAATATTTTTTCCTATCGATGTTTTAAGACTATCGATAGTATCGATAGTATCCCAGCACTATTACACTGTACTATTGTTCCGACGACCACTTTCTTTGGCCAAAACTATTTTAGGACGAAGTTCTTTAGCGATTATAATGAAACTTTGTAGAAACATTTTCTCCCTGTGGCAACACTATATAATGACTAGGAAATGGACAGTGCCACGCTCATTCAGAGAAAATATTATTTTTAAACTACATCTACGAGTAATGTGAAATATTGTGATTAGAAAAGTGGGCAATGCAACGCCCATTCAAAGGAATCATTCGTTTTCAACTACTTTTACTTAACCGAATTTTATGAAACTTGGCTAACACCTTAAGAGCCGGTGAATATGCAATATTATCGATAGAAAAGTGGGCAATGCAACGCCCATTCAAAGGAATCATTCGTTTTCAACTACTTTTACTTAACCGAATTTTATGAAACTTGGCTAACACCTTAAGAGCCGGTGAATATGCAATATTATCGATAGAAAAGTGGGCAATGCAACGCCCATTCAAAGGAATCATTCGTTTTCAACTACTTTTACTTAACCGAATTTTATGAAACTTGGCAAACACCTTAAGAGCCGGTGAATATGCAATATTATCGATAGAAAAGTGGACAGAGCAACGCCTGTTCAATGGAATCTTTCTTTTTAAACTACTTCTTTCTACTTCACCGAATCTTATGAAACTTGGCATACACATTAACTTCCTCTGAAATTGAAATATTATGACTAGAAAAGCAATAATTTTTTTCAGCTACTTCAGCTAAACCGAATCTTATGAAACTTGGCACACACATTAGGTTTCGGTGAAAATGCAATATTATGACTAGAAAAGTAACCATCGCCGCCACGCCCTTTTAAAACAATATATATATATATATATATATATATATATATATATATATATATATATATATATATATATATATATATATATATATATATATATATATATATATATATATATATATATATATATATATATATATATATATATATATATATATATATATATATATATATATATATATATATATATATATATATATATATATATATATATATATATATATATATATATATATATATATATATATATATATATATATATATATATATATATATATATATATATATATATATATATATATATATATATATATATATATATATATATATATATATATATATATATATATATATATATATATATATATATATATATACATATATATATATATATATATATATATATATATATAATATATATATATATATATATATATATATATATATATATATATATATATATATATATATATATATATATATATATATATATATATATATATATATATATATATATATATATATATATATATATATATATATATATATATATTTGGTTTTTCATTTTACCTTGATCATACCAAGTAAACGAATATAGTAATTTTAATATCTAAATGGAAAAAGAAGATAATTCGTCAAAAAAAAGTGTCTATCGCCTAAAAGATACTTGGGCGATACTTAAACGATACTTAGGCCATACTTCTCAAGAATTTAGCCAAGGCACGTGGTGTTTAGACGAGACATCTTCATTTAGCAAGAACGAAACTATTAGCCAAGACACAAACCTGGCCCAAGGATTCCCAAAACTTGGAGAAAAATCACCATAAAATTCCAGAAGTATCCTGGACTACCAAAAACTAGGACAAAAATCTCCCCAAGCACCAAGAAGTGTCCCGGATGCCAAAAAAAAACTAGAATGAAAATTTCCCTAAAATCCCGAAAACAACGGCAACACCGAAAACTCCTAAAAATACCAAAGCGGCAACACTGAGTTTTTAAGGAATTTAACCTTCGCGCCGGCCTGTGACCTTAATTTTGAATTGTCGTTACAAGTATTTCTTACCACTATTTGTTACACGTATCCTGTGTTAGTGGTTGGTTAGTGTGACCATTCGATATTTTGAGGTTATATTTATTTATTGTATCTTAAATGAAATTTATTTGCAGGAGTTTAAGCAATTGTCTATATGCAGCATTTCGTTGGTGCTTTACCAACTCATCAGTAGACTTCAAACACAATTTTGAACAGTAACAAACCCTTTATCTTATGTACAAACGTTTAAAAACCATTTGAGAATTTTCAAATATATATAAATGATTTTAAAAAAATAAGCATAGTAGGCTTTGAAACTTATACAAATTGCTTAAACTCCAGCAAATAAATTTTATTTAAAATAAAATTATGACAATTTGTCAAATAATAAATTTCTTAAATATTTATTGTGTCTTCAATAAAATTGAACTAAAAATATGTAGTAAAATCTTAGCTCTAAAATTTTAATTTTTAACTTTAGCTAATGCCATACAAAAATGTTTGTTTCAGCGGTTGGTTCTTTGGTTGTCTTACGTATCTCGTGTTCAGCTGATAGCAAGAGTGTCCCTCCTTCTCAGCCGAGTGTGGTCTCTAAAGTTAATAATGTTTCGAGCTAGAAGATTTGGGTGCAACTCAAGTTTTTTTATGTATCTTGTCAAATGTTTAGAAAACACCGTCTTAACCACACACATCTAAATCTTTATGAATTCGCTTTTTTCTGACATACCACTCAAATATTTTTTGAATTTCAATTAACAAGTAAGCATAAACTGCAGCACAAAATGTGCTCTCGCCTATTAATTAGACAGATTTAGTAAAAATTAGGTGCTTAATAGTCCAACAGAGCTAGAATAATAGCAAACAGTAAAAATAAAAAAAATATATATATTAAAGGAAGATATAAATCAAGTATGGAACTCTTCGCGTGGGAGAATATACATTTTGTTAGTTTTCAGTCGAAAACCCTCCGTCTGGTTTGACGTATACAGAAAAAATTAGCACCAAAAAATGTTTAAAGAAAAGTTTTTCTAAAATAAAATTTCATTTTCAGTAAATGTTCTTTACTGAATCAGTGAATTTTTTGTTTGACTTTTATTTAGGAGGCAAACACAAAAAATAGCAACAACCTGTTTTCTTTGTCGTAAAAATCTACAACCATGTCGACATACACGTAAATAATAGCAAAAACAATGACGGCAAAAGGAGTGCTATGTCGGTATTCATACAATTATTATCAAACGTAAATTGCAGCACGGTTGTGTACTATAGATTTTTGAGTAAATCAATTCATTGCATTAATTCTTATTCATTTTTATAGAGTCTTTAGATAAACATAAGGAGTTGAGCACATTTAACAAAACGAAATTTCATAAATGCTAAATGGATGATAATGTTAATATTTAAGACTTAAGAATATTAAAAAAATTTCCTACTGATTCCGTCAAAAAGTGTGTTTGCTATATTACCTAAAATCTATTAAAAATTTTTGTTTGCTTCAGTAAACTATTTTGTTAGAAATTTATATTTATTTTTCGACAAATTGTGGTTATAAATTCAGACAAAAATATTGTTTGGTATACAGCAGAAAATCCAGCAAATATTTTTGTTTGATTCAGTAAACTATTTTGCTTAGAATTTGTAAAGATTTTTAGAAAAATTGTTTTATAGATTATGACAATTTGCTTACTGAAAAAAACCCATCATTTTTTCTATGAAATTGTTGAGACATTTTTGTCTGTATTTAATAATTTTCTTGTTGGTCCGTTTCTAGACAAAATATTTATTAATGCATTGAATTTCTTTGCTGCAATAAAATCTATTTTTTTTCCGTGTATGAATTTTATTTTATATAAAAGAAAAATATGGTTACTTCCAAATGCTAAACTTTAATGACGTCAAATGTATGATTGCAATTCGTTTATCGGTCGGCTTTAAAGTGACTATCGGTAACACAAATCTTTTGGATTGTTTTCTTCATGGCTTATAATTCATGAAAATATATATAAAGAGAGAGAGAGAGAGAGCAAGAGAGAAGTAAGAAAATTGCTGTAGTCTACAACTTGTTGATTATCTTCTGGCAATATGTTGGGTAAGCAATTTGTTGATGTTTTTTGTGATATAAAAAATATATAAAAAATCATTGTCGACCTTAAATAAAATGGATTATATTGGCAACTAACACTACCCAATGAAGATGATAGCGGCAGAGTGTTAATTTTCCTGTATTCTTTGTGCCGTTTTAACAAAATCTATTTAAAATTAAAAACTGATAAAATTAATTTAATTAATTTTAAACCACTGTTTGAAGCAATTTCCCACCTTGAAATTTATGCAAATATCATACATTATTGTAATCAAAATCAAACAGTGTGTAAGATATAGTTTTTTTTATTTTTTCATTATTTTATTATATATTTTCTTGCAACAACCAGGGTACAAACTGTAACATGAAAAAAACCCTTAACTTTATTTATCATGATTATATGCTTTCTTGCTTCACATTATTATTTTGTGTTTCATCTATTATTTTATAACACTCAGATTTCCATGTAGAGAAGAAAATTGAAAAATGCACTGCAGGCGGAATATTTACAATCTCTAGACAGGCATGTCAAACCAAAAGCAAAAGTCAAACTATATTTTTTCTCTGTGTTTTTTTATATATGTATTTATTTAAGAAGAAGGCAAAAAGCTGGTGTAAAAAAATGAAACCGGAAATCCAAATCAACTAGGAAACTAAATAAAGCAAGTCATGTTGAGTTGTGTTTTGTTTTCTGGCGGGATGCAGGGCTGTTGGATCAACAAATCCACTTGAAGCTTATATAAGCGTGATACCATGGTGTCTGAGATTACTCATACATGTACACGCTTATTACATATACTGTAAAGTTTCTTACTTTTTGGTTGTTGTGTACGTGTGCACATAATTTAAAATAAGCTGCAACATTATACTAAAACACATACTGAGTTTAGTTGCTTTAACATACATTTTTATTTTCGTTACTTTAGATTGTAAAGTTTAAGGTAATTGTTTGCCAACTTCGTGCCAGTATTAAAAGGAAATTTTTGTAACATTTTGTAAAAGATTGCTTTAAAGATCTTGATTTACTTTTTCTTTTAAGGAAATATTAGCTTTAAAAGAGAACTATGATTCTTTTACGGTTGGCCATGATTGATCATGCTTAACTTTAAACTTTGAAAGAACAAAAATATCTAAAAATATATCGTTCATTTACTTCAACAGTGTCATAGTTCAAAAGTACTCGTTTTGCAGAAAACTACTTTACAGTTTTCATTTGACAGATAAAAAAAATGGAAAATGAAAGTACATTCTTCTCTCAAGACGTGAAAATTGAAAATTTTTTTATAAAGTATAAAGAACGATATGGGAATTAATTCTGCATTATTATATAAAAAAAATTACATTTTTCGAGTTATGACACTATTGAAGTATATGAGCGATATACATTTAATTTTTGTAATTCCACGTGTCATTTAAAATTGCAACTTTCCAGGTTTGCTTTTGCCAAGAAACTTCTTTGGCTACCCTCGTTATTTTTATCACATACGTTACCTATAGTTAAAAAAGAATTAAAAAAGAAAAGAAACATTCTTATTCCACTTGCTGAATAAAAATGTTGAAAAAATTAAAAAAAAAATAATGCCAACTTTATCTCTTGAACGTAAATGAATAACACTGTACAACACGAAAAAAATTACGGGGTTCTGTAAACCGATTTTGGTAGAAGAGACCAAAAAATAAAAAATAAAAATATACGTGTGTTGGCGTTTTGCAAGATCACATCGGCATTTTAATTTAGGGGGGATTAAAATTTCCCCCTGTTGGCAGTATATCAGTACCTTAAACTATGTGTTCTTTGCATATGAGGTGTGGGGTATGTTCAGCAGCTTTGTAGAAAATATTAGAGCAAATATTTTTGTGGAGCATATTAACCCTCTGATTCCCCAAAATAACGGTAATTTTTGACTCTTGTCTAACAAATCATAAAAACACCCTAAAAAAGAGGGAGTGCTGGGATAAAATGTTCTACAAAAATGTTGGCCATTCAATTTTACTAAATATCTTCAAAGACAATAAAGCTCAATACTCAACTTGTATACCAGAAATCGTTGCAAACTTAAACTATGTTTAAGGGTTAACTTTATACTTATCACGATTAGTACTCGGCATAGAAAATTTTGTAAGTCTTACGTTGAAGGCATAAAATGTGTTCAGCACTTTTATGTGAAACACCATGAGAAAAATTTTGCTGGAACATTTTAACCCTCTAAATCTTTGGTTTCTGAAAAAATGGACAAAAAACACCCCTTCAGCGGCGATATAGGGGGCATAAATGTTCCACAGAAATATTCGCCATACAATTCTACTATAAGTCTTTACAGAGACCAAAGCTCCACAATTGACTCGGACGCTAGAAATCATTGAAAGCTTAAAATGTGTTTAAGGGCTAATATCGTACTTATGCACAATTCGTACTCTGCATAGAAAATCTTGTAAGTCTTACGTTTAAGGCATAAGATGAGTTTAGCTTTTTTATGTACAAGATAACGAGGAACATTTTTGTAGAAGACTTTTTCCTGCTATACCGCCGCTTACACAGAAAAAACTAAATTTCATTTTCTGTAAAGGAATTGAATGAAATAGTAAATATTTTGTCTACGAAGGAACCTACAAAAAAAATTTGTAAATATAGACGAAAATATCTCAACAACTTCATTGAAAAAACACGTGTTTTTTTCAGTGAAAAAATTGTTTAAATCTATAAAATAATTTGTCTAAAAATATCTACAAATTGTAAACAAAACAATTCATTAAATCAAACAAAAAGATTTACTGGATATTTTGAAAAATATCAAACAATATTTTTATCTGAATTTATAAAATAATTGGTCTAAAAATACTAACAAATACTAAACAAAACAGTTTACTTAATTAACCAAAATATATTTAGTGGATTTTTTGTATTATATCAAACAAAATTTCACTTTGTTAAATGTGTTCAAGTCTGAATGTTTATCTAAAGACTCTAAGAAAATGAATGAGAATTAATGCAACGACATTAACGACATCTTCAGTAAACAAACTTGGTACAATAGCATTCCCTTTTGCTATCATTATTGTTGTTATTGTTATTTGTGTGTATGACGTCATCGAGGTTGTTTTTTTATAACACAGTTTTTCTTGTTGTTTTTGATATTTGCGTCCTAAATAAGAGTCAAACAAACAATTCATAGATTTTGTACAGAACATTTACTGAAAATTAAATTAATTTCGAGACAAAGTTTTGTTTGAAAATTTGTTGGTGGTAATTCTGTGTAAGGGGACTTTTTTGCTCCTTCTTTAAGAAATATACAAAAAGACCCCTATAACGAACAGTTATAGGGTTATAATGTTCGAGAGAAATATTTGCCATAATATTGTCTACAAAGTTGCTGAGAATACTCTACACCTCAGATGTAAAGATTACATAGTTTCATGTACCGATATGCTGTACGATCAGGCCAAAAGTGGGGTAAGTTTAACCAACCCCACCCCCAAAACAAAATTCCGATATGACCTTGCAAAACGCCGACATACGTATATTTTTTTTTTGGTCTCCTCTACCAGATTCAGTTTACAGAACCCTATAATTTTGCAAAAAGTGCGGAATTGTTGTATAGTGTAATGTTTTGTTTTTCTTTAAAGATTTTCTTTTCACTCCCTCTCTCCCCGGCTGTATTTTACCAATCAAAGCAAGCAAATGTGCAGCAACAGGCTAAAGGAAAAACTGCACGTACGTCAATAAAATGTTTAACGAAATTGTTGCAGTTTTTTTATTATTCTCATTCTTGAAACTTTTTTATTTTCAATTTGTCTTGAAGCATGTGTGGAAGAGATTTTCTTTGAACATATTTTTTTGCTCTTGCATAAGTTGACAGACAACTTGAGTAGTTTTTTTTCCATCTTTAAATCACTTTCGAGTGTTTGTGCAACTAAAAAGAAAACTTTTTACTCTTGTGAGTTTTTTGTTAAATGTTGCAAAGAAATAACATACGGAAGGACGGACATGAAATTTTACTTATGTGCACGTATCAAATGGATGAGCTTTAAATTGATACTTGATGAAATGTGGTTAGTTGCCAATTTTGGCATTAAGTTTCAATTTGAAGTTTGGGTTTGTTAAATATAGTGTGTTTTTATTGTTGTTGTTGTTGTGGTTGTTTGTGAGCGGATTAAATAAAGTACAAATTGTTTGTCTTTTTTCAGGTGTGAAATGGAAGATTTTGTTTTAAGATTTTAAAATATACCGTGAATATTATTCAAGCAAATGAAAGCAAACTTTTGTTCAGTTACACACTTGATTGATTTTTTTGTTAACAAAATATATATTTCTATAAAGTAACAACAAAATTTTTTTTGGCAAAGTAATGATTTAAAATGCTAATAAACATATCTTTCAATATCACTAATTTGCATTTTAACAACATATGGAGGGTTCTGTTGGCTGACATGGTAAGTGCGTTGACTATAAACCCTAAGGGCTTGACTTCAAGACTACTTTTAGCCAAGCCAACCATATCATGAATTTTCTTGATGTGCATTTGTGTGTCATTGTGTTAATTGTTGTTAGACTGTTAAAGTGATAATGGCATACTGATCACTTGGCAGTGTCGGCAGCGATTGATGCTGGCATATCCCAGTGCTCATCACAGCACCCTCCTTCGTCGGTATTGTAGCAGAATCGTCGGTGAAGTAAAAGAAATAATAAAATGGGTACACAGCTCAAGCAAATAAATGCCTCTACTTGATATCAGAGAGGCAGCACCGCTCTAAAATTACAACAAAAAAAAAGTGCAATAGCAAAGTTGTAAAGCTTTCTATCCCTCTCCCACTTCACAATTTGTTCTCTCTACACTATACCTTTCCCATAGAAGGTAACACATTAATTAATTAATTACCTATAGGCCTTAATTGCTTAATTTTGTTACTTCTTCTAAAAAAAATTAGTTTAACACTTTGCGATATCATACCAGGCAACTGCTTAAAATCTTGTCTATATTACGAAGATATTGAATACACAAAACATAATTAAAATTAAATGTTTCCGGTGAGCATTACACTTGTACTATTTTAAGTTATTATTGTGTTTTGAGTCAAGTGTTTTACTCTCTTGTTTACTACACAACTATTTGGGCACTTGGGTAAAACTTGTTTTGTTTTGTTTTTTTTTTTCGGCAAGGGTTGAACTGCTGATCATCTTTATGATAAGCGCAGGCTTTTGCTTTGCGCCAGTAAGAGCATAAATGGCATGTTTATTTACTGCTAAGTAGTTGATTCTACTACTGCAAAGTAATGCAGACAATATATAGTTCTGATTCCAAAAGCAAGTTTTTACAATAAATAATAAGAAAATCCATAATTTTATAATTTTTTTGAATAGTCCATTTGAATGACAACAATTCCCTCGGTCACAAGCTTTAAACGCTTAAGTAGTTTTAAAATTTTTTTGGAAGAGCATTTTAAAGTCTCAAGAAATCGCTTCCGTTCAGGCGTTGGTTTATTTTTCTTTAACATTTCTACAAGTAATAGACGTCTTAAAAAACTTGCATAGAAGAACATTTTATAGCAAGTAGATCTATACAAGGATGGGCACGATTTCTCAACAAACTCAATATTTTCCTAACCCGACTTAAACAGTTCCTTAATTGCTTAACCTGTGACCACAGAATTGGTGGAAATCATTAAAAATTTATTTAAATATTAATTGCGATCCAGTGAAACTCAGTGATTTTCTATCCGTATAAATTATATTAGCAACTATTCAATGCGTAACTTTAAAACAAGATGCAATTTATTTTAATAAAACTAGCTTTTGATTCTGCACTTCCTTTTAAAGAGACAAAGATAAGTGGACCGATAAACAAGGAAAATTGCCAATATAGCGGTGGAAAAATAAAAAAAATTATTCAATTTATAAAAATTTAAGCGTCACATCAAAGCGGATAAATCAATAGACATATTTATTTATTACAAAGGACAATGGCTTACGGATATGTTGTTGATACAGAAAACTAACTAGTGAAATTACTTAGCTATATTTTAATTTATATCCTTAGTACAACATACATCACAGGATTCATAAAATCTTATAATCGGAGTTTATAGGGAGCTTTACATAAAAAAAAAAAATTCTTGCCATGAGGGATCTATTAATTACATTACTTTCTATTCTTCTTTCTTCGCCTGTCTCAAGCTGTGCAAGATTTATTACTAAAATCTAGTATCAAGGAAGATTCAGGATCTAAAAGTGACTAGACGACAAATACTGTTGAAGACTTCACAGACAGCAACTTTTTAAAATAATTTTTGTCTAAATACTATCTTTAATAAGTTATGAGAAATAAAACATAGAAAAAGAACATTTAATTTAAACTAATTGACCTGATTTTTTTAAAGATAAGGTTTTTATAAAAACCCATTGATTTGGGGTATGAAATTTGCAGAAATTCTAATTTTAATTTTTTACAACCACTCTACTGTATATATCGCTACCTTAATATAGAAACTCCCTAACTCATTATTTTTTTCAATGCAAATTTTTTGCTTATTTCCATAGATTACATGTCCATCTATCGAAATATACAAAAAACTCGATTTGAAAAATATAATGAGTTAGGGCGTTTCTATATTAAGGTGACGATATGTATGTGTGTTGCTTTGCGGCACTATAGAGAGCCGTTTTTAATGATTCTTTCGTCAATCGATTTGCGTTCATCTTGCGGGTGTCACTAAAGATATGAAATTAGTCAAATTCAATATTTTGTGAATAAGAAATAATAAAAAAGCCGGCAAACTATGTTAAAATGGGTATCATTGAAAAGGTATTTGCAAATAATTTCTTATAATTTTTCGCTTCGAATGACCATTTCGGTTCTTTAACGGTTTAAAGTTGGTTAGCAGGCAAAAAAAACCCAATTGCTTAAAAAGTGGACTTAGAAAAAAAAAAATAAAAAAATAACAACCTGACTGCGTATAAAACTACATAAATTCAATAAATTGCGACTTTGGCTCGCACACGAAGGGTTCCGTACGAATACACATATATTCCTTTTAGTTTTTGCCTTTTTTTTCATTTTTGGCAATTTTTCGCTTTGCTTTTTCGTTTAATTTTATTTTTTTTTAGTTTTTTTTGTTGATTTAGGCATTTTTCTTTTAATTTTGCCGCTTTTTTCATTTGGTGATTTTTTGGTTTTTTTTGCGATTTTTCGTTTTTTGCATTTTTTTGTTTTTGCCGATTTTTTTTTAAATTTGGCGATTTTTTAGTTTTGGCGTATTTTTTGCTATAACGTTTTTTAAAGCATTTTTTCAGTTTTGGCGGATTTCCGGTTTTGGGGATTTTTTCCGTTTTTGGTGTTTTTTTATTTTTAGCGATTTTTTTACACTTTTTTTGTCTTGGGAATTTTTTCCGTTTTTGGCGATTTTTTTGTTTTGGCATTTTTTTGCGCTTTTTTTCGTTTTGGTGTTTTTTTTTTGAATTTTTGGCGAATTTTTTCGGATTTTGATGATATTTTTAGATTTAGCGATTTTTTACGTTGTAGTGTTTTTTCGTTTTTGCGGCTTTTTTCGGTTCTTGGAGTTTTTTTTAGTTTTTTGGCGATCTCTTTAGTTTTGGTGATTTTTGCGTTTTAGCGATTTTTTTTATTTTGCTGATTTTTTCCTTTAAGCGCTTTTTTAATTATGGCGATTTTTCGTTTTGATATTTTTTACTTTTAGCGTTTTTTAAAATTTCAAGATTTTTCCTCTTACGGTTTCCAAGATACAGCAAATTGTCTAAATTACTTAGTTAAAATTAGATTAACTGATAGAACACCCTTTAATTTTTATTGTTTTAAATATAAGTGTTAATTGGTGTAGTCTACACCAATTAACACTAACTTTGAAAATTTTAAGTGTCTATATATAAGTGTCTATATATTGCATTAGTATTTCAACATGTTTCGGTGCTCGCTTTAGAACACCCTTTCATTTTCAATTGTCATATATTTGTTGTTGTATTGGCCAAAGTTTTACATATTCTGTGCAAATTTCATGTCCGTAGCTCTTATGGTTCTCGAGAAAACAGCCTGTGACAGACAGACAGACAGATAGACAGACAGACAGATAGACAGACAGACAGACAGACAGACAGACAGACGGACATACAGACAGGGCGACAGCGTAGCGAAAACAGTAGGGTTCCTTTACACTTTTGGTGTACGGAACCCTAAAAAGGGAAAAATTTATCCAAAATCATTTAATTAGTTTGGCTTAAATTCAAATTCATCTTCCGATTAAATTATTTTTATTTTAGAAAGAAGTTTTAAAGGATGTAATAATTGAAGATTGAAAGGAAAATATTGAAGTTCCGAATCTTTGTTTCCAATAATAGTTGAGAAAAGTTACGAGATCGCGACTCATCTGATAATTGGTAAAAAGTAAATAGGATTTTCGCTCATTGGTTGTTGTTGCCTTCGCTGGCAGTATTGTCTAGGTGGAAGAGAACTCTGATGCGAAGACTATGGTGGTCTCGAAACATATGATATCAGTTACCCTTACGTACAAACACATTTTTTTTGAATGTTCAATTATTACATGCTTTAGAATTTCTTTCTAAAATAAAAATAGTTTAATCGAAAGATTTAATTGAAAACGAATTTAAGCCAAACTAATTATACAACTAAATTCATAACTCAATTGGAAAAAATTAATTTAAAAAATTATAAAAAAAACAGACTGCGTAAAAAACTATGTTCCGCACTTTTACTCATTTTTGCAGCTGGGTGACATTATTGGCAACATTTGAAGATTCGATTATTAATTCTTTCCGTGAAGACCCGCGAAAACCTCTAGTAACAACGTATAAAATATTAAGCAAGAAATATTATAACTTAAAATTCCATACCTATAAGTAATATTTATATATAATAAAAAATAGTTATACGCTTCATATCCTATTACATATCGAGAGAAATTTCGAAATATTTAAAATTTAAATGTTATTAAATGAAAAGCGCTGAACACAAAAATACTAAAAATTAAGATATGACCATTTTTAATCACGTACTATAAAGTTTGTCGTCAAATTTACTCAAACTTTTGGAACTTTTAGCAACTCTCTTAAAACAGAGGATCTAGTCTTTCATTTGAGAAACGATTTGTGAAAGAAGTCAATTTATTCATTAGCTATATTACTAGCTTTTCTAAAAAGGTTGAACTTGAACCGCAAAAGCCCGCTCTCCTGAAAGTTAGCTTTTTGGAGTTAGCATTTATTGACTATAAGGTCTCGATATTGCTCTCGTTAAAAAAAGTAAAACTTGTTGTATAAAAAGTAAATAATTTTATGATTTAATGCACTGAAAGTTTTAATAAATTTTCCCTTTTTAAAAATAGTCTTAATTTCATTAAAATTATCCTTGTCTTGAAATAAAATTTAGTAGTTTTTGTGCAATAACCTTAAGTGCAGTCAAAATAAAATAAGTAACTCAATTTCCGCCCAAGAAAAAATGTATTTCTTATTTAAAGATTACATTTTTTCTTTCCTTATTTACTTACTTAAAGCCACATCTTTTCCCTAAATCCAACTAGACAACTAGCGTTTGAGTCTGGCTAAGAAACCAACAAAAAAAAAAGAATGGAAAAATTACTTACTACAAACTACAGGTAGATAGATAAACTTAAGCACAAAAACCTAAAAGCGACACTTTTTTGTTTTGTTAAAGACAAAAAAAAATCTTAGAATAGAAAACAAGAAAAAATTGTCAGCATAAAAAAGCTATAATATTAAGACAACAAAAGCTAACAAGGTAGTTTGGCAAATTGAGATTAAATTGCTCAGGTTTGACTTTTGTATTAAAAAATGAAGTGGGAATGTTTAAGAGCATCTCATATACAACTGATTGTACATATAAATTTGTTACGAACATTCTATTTTTTACAAATAAATTTTTTTCTGAACAATACTTTTTGTGTTTATTTTTGGGAAAACATCGAGACTTTGGGATTAATAAGATAAACTTGATAAAGAAAAACTAGAGAAAAGTTTTATAATTAAGATGATATTTATTTGAAAATAAAGATTTAAGAGGAGAGATTAAAATTACAGAAAAATTTACAGCATAAAAGATTGATGTGACATAAAATAAAAAATTTTTCTTAACATAGTAATTAAATAAATTGTTATTTGTTATAAATTGAAAATCTTGACTACTCGGCTGGAATGCGTGATGGAGTGTTGGCCGTCAAAGTCAAACATGTCGAGATTAAAATAGTTTAGGGCTTTAATATTTGTAAAGTTTGTCAGAAAATTAAGAAAAACATTCATACTTTCTGATCCTTATCTTTAGTTTTTGGAACGTAAGTTCCTTATGGCGCGCCATGCACATCAATGCTTTGACTAACAAAAATCAATTCTGTGGAGGTAAAATTTTTTTTTTTGAAAATGAAAAAATACTGGCCACGAACACTGGTTACAAATACTGATAACAACTACATACGAGTAGCATAATGGTGTTTCCAGTGCGGATTATCCGGTTAGTGCCGGGGAACACCTGGGATTTTTGTCCTAGTTTTTGGGAATTTCCAATATGGGCTGTGTCTTTGCTAAAAGGTTTGTGACTTGCATAATTTGCCCGTGGCAGTGATAGCTGATGGTGTCTCTGCAAACTATCTTTACTAATATTATATGCGTAAGTACGTTTGTTGGTTTGTTGCGCTTTAACGGATAACCACAGATCCGATTTTGATGAAATTTAGAACATAGATGGATCTTAGTCTAGAAAGGCACATAGGCTAAACATTTTTGAAAAATAGGAGCAGGGGGCGATTCTGCCTCTCCGAAACTACCTAACCGGTTTTAATGAAATACAAAATATAGATAGATATGAGTCTCAAAGAAGACATAGGCTATAAACTTTTTCCAAAAAAATAGGACCATGAGGGGAAGTAGGGGCAATTTCTTCCTCTTTGAAACTATCTATCCGAATTTTATGAAATTCAAAACACAGATAGATCTGAGTCTAGAAAAACACATAGGTTATACATTCCTTTTAAATACAAGAGCACGAGGAGGGGTAGGGGCCTATTTTTGCCTCTCCGAAACTATAAACGATTTTGATGAAATTTAAAACATGGTTAGATCTGGCAGAGCACATAACGTCAAATTAACGTGCAAACGTGATAAGTCCTTTTCTTGAAATTTTGCAGGAGGGACAAAAAACTGTACAACTTTTTTTGGGCTTAATATTTTTTAAATCTGTAAACGCAGTTTCTTCGTCGATTCATCGCTCATAAATATCAGTAATTAAGATATTTCAAAATAATGCTATTCGCGACGAAATGGCTTTTTTAGGACTTATCGCATTTGCTTTTTATGATTATGCTTTTTTAGTTTGGACTTAGAACATTTTCTTATTATTTATTTTTCGTTTTATTATAAATAAATATTAATATTTTGTATTTTTGTTAGCTGAATTTACACCTAATCGATTGTTGTTAAATACATAGAACGCGCATTATTAACTTTTTTCATGTGGGTCCGTGTTTTGCGAAAATCAAAATTACGAACATATTCCAAAACTTTCTAGGACAAAGTAAAAATTCTTTTATTGTTATCCAAAGCATTTCTAATTGTGTAAAGGTGTGGAAAAATAAAATAGAATCATATCGAATACAAATTATTTGTTGGGTATTGTATAAGATTATAAGCCTACTACACTTATTTTATTCTTTAGTGATTTTAAAAAATATTATCATTTGTAACTTCTCAAATGGTTTTTGAAAGTCTGTGCATAAGCTAGAGGTTTGTAACTGTTCAAAGTTGTGGTTAAAGTCTACTGACGATTTGATAAAGCACCAATGAAAAGCATATAGACAATGTTTAATAACCATCAACACATAAATTTCATTTGGAAAAGAAAATGTATTATTTCGACATGAACTCTTCTACGAGTATCAGAAACTTTTGCACACCAAAATTGGAAAAAAATTACAAAAATTGGAAACAACTTCCAAATTTTTCAATATGACTGAACCTATTAAAAGAGATACGGCGAAATTTTGTAGGAAATTCGCAAAAACCAGAAAAAGGTTTCAAGCACTAATATTGTGAATATAACAAGTAATAAACGACACACAGTAGTGCACAATCAAAATATTTTAGAAATGGATAAACCATTTCAAAACCGATCGGATTCAGGACATACGAAAATAGCAGAGGAGTACGCCTATTGATCCCAAGAAGATGAACTTTCCATATTGCACCGGAGCAGTGCTATGGAGTCCCAAAGAAGGTCACTTTGGACGTCTAACATTTTTCAACGTGTGTAATTTTTTATTTCCCGCTCGATGCCAAAAATTTTGTATGTAAGTCCTTATAGCCCCCATAAGGTTCTAAAAAAATTATGTTTGATTAATCACACATCTTGAGGTATACTCATTCCAATATTAAAATTTTCCATTTTTTCAACCTTGGTTCAGTATTTTCAAGAGATGACAACCAAATAACAATGGATTGTCACAATTATTTCGCTATTAGTTACGCAACAAAATTGTAAATTGTTTAAAAAAAATTTATGTAAATATTACGGCTAAGCTGGAAAATATATAATTTGTAATTTGTGTTACCAGTTCGCGGTTCAGGTATACCAACAAATTGACCATGAAAAAATTTAGCTGATGCTTTGGCACCTTGGTCACCTTGTTTAAATGAAAAGAATCCAAAAAGTTATTCCATTTAACGCCCAAGTTAATTAAAAATAATAGTTTTTAAATTTTACCTAGACTTTTTACCTATTTTTTTTTTGGTTTGTTTGCTGTTTTGTGGACTTAGAACATTTGCTTGTCACTGCATAATAGTAAGTAAAAATGACATAATGGTAAATTTTTTTCTGTAAATGATGTATTTTGAGTAGTATTATCATACTGCATCAAAACATGCATTTTGGAAAAAAGTGAACTTATCACGTTTGCACGTTAAGGTGATGATATCATATATAGTTGCCAATAATACAACCACGATGGGGACTAAGGGGCAATTGCTGCTCCTTACAGAAAAACATTATTTCCCCGAAATTTGCAAATAAGTATTTACTCAGAAACATATTTATTTTCAATTAATATTTTAATTGAATCAACGTTTATTTCAATTGGTTCGAATTAGATTTGAAAACAAGATACCATAAATAGAAAAAATTTCTACATGTCAATTGTGTGTAAATAAAATAAATTAAGTTTGCATGTCTAAGAATTTTATAATTTTTCTGAGTAGCGACAATATTGTATGACAATTAATTGATTACATTTTTAAATTTCAATTAATTATTTAGCTGATATAATATTTTTTTAATTGAAAAAATTAAATTATATTTTCAATTAATTCTGTTGAACTAATACAATAGTTTTCGTGATTGGTTGAAGACTAATTAATTTCTTAACTGGATCTTAATTTTTCTTAATTGAATCTTGTTTTTACTTGTTTTTGTGAACGTACGGAGCTAAGTTCCAACATGGTGTCCCACGAGACTGTGCTTTCTTTTTATGCGTTATTTATTATTTATTTTATCTTCAATAAAAAATGTTACTAACAACGTTAAATTTGTAAATTATAAGGTCTACCCAACAAAAAAAAAAAAAAAAAAATAAAAAATATAGTAAAAAATAATGTGAGTCCGATCACATGGGAGATGTGTAAACATCTAGTAATGAAACATTTTTTTTTATATTCAGAGCTATAATTTTTTTGGTGTTTTGTAAAATATTTTATTATTTTGTAGTTGTTGCGGTCGACAAGCTATTAAACAGCTGTTTACTGAAATGTAGCGCATGTAGTTATTTTACAGCAATGATTTTCGAACTGTGCAGCGCTAGCACAATTTTAAGTTAGTGAAAATTAGTAGCTCCTATTGCGCACTAGATGGTATTTATATGCAGCTGTTAATTATGAATGACAATCTCAAAGACGAAGAAGACTTTAAGTTTGACAAGTTTAGTTTTTTCTTTTCCTTATTTTGCTTTGTTTTAGTAAATTTCTTATTAAAAGTGCAAAAAATCTTTTTAAAAGTTATTAAAATTAAATGTTTTTGTATTCATTTTATTTATTTGTTTTTATTTGCCTACGATATGTTATGAACGACAATTAGTGAAAATTAGTAGCTACTACTACTACTACTACTATTGCGCACTAGATGGTGTTAGTGTATTTCTATGCAGCTGTTAAGTTTCTCTATACTTCTTGTTCTCCGCATGATTACACTAATACAGTCATACACAGCTCACACCGCGTTATTACAATCTTACTAAAAATTTCCCCCTCCGGTTTTCGACAAACATATTTTGGGACCAATCTTTGTCAAACCCTTTCCAACAAAACAAGAATTTTGAAAATCGGTTCACTAATGACAGAGTCATTCATGGGGCGGGGAGAAAATTTTCTCCTCCGATTTGCGGCAAAAAATTTTGGGACCAATTTTTGTCAAACCCTTTCAAATAAAACAAAAACTTTGAAGATCGGTTTACAAATGACAGAGTTTTGCATGGGGGAGAGCAAATTTTCCCAATCCGATTTTCGAAAAAAAAAATTATGGGATCAAATTGCAGGCAAACCCTTTCCAACAAAAAAATAATTTAAAAAATCGGTTCACAAATGACAAAGTTATGCGTGTACAAACATAAAAAAAGAAAAAATTATAATATACCCGTACAAAATAGTTGGAATTACCGCAGTTAAACAGCAATATAACCAACAATCAAAGACAAACGCAGTCAATAAGCCGTCAGCCAAATATCGCATCAAGTTCAGCAACAAATTCGGTAAAACCGAAAAACCGGTTATTTTTTCAAAAAACCCGGGCTAAAAATCCGTGACGAGCCGGGTTTGAATCCCGAAAAACTGGACACAAAATCCCCTAGATCCCAGAAGTTCCCGGCAAAAATCAAAAACGGCAACGCCGAAATACTCACTCAATTCAAAAACACGGCAACACGGCAACACAGCACCAACCAACAAACGTACGACATTACTGCAGGAGTTTGACCTTGAGACTCCCTTTGCCAGTGTTAGTGCATTTCTATGCAGCTGTTAAGTTTCTCTGTACTTCTTGTGGTCCGTATGATTACACTAATGCACTCATACACAGCTCACACCGCGTTATAGTAAGATTAATCTTACACAAAATTTGTGATTGTATTGTGAAAAAGATTTTCACCCCCTAGCGTATAGATGTTTACACATCAAAAAAATAAAGGGTTTACTTGTTTATCGGCCACTTTGTTATTACTTCTAAAGTAGCTAATATGTACATATTTTTAGATTTCAAAGAAGTATTCATAGCTTTTTTGGCTCCAGTTCAGTGTGAACATAGTATATTTGCAAAAAAGAAACAATGTGAAGTTGGTTGTAGTTGAATTATTTTTTTGCTAAATATTATATTTTGTAAATTTAATTGACGTTTTAATTAAAAAGTCTTAAATAAAGTTATTAAATAATAGTAACAATTAAATTTCGTAGAAGGAAAAGCTAAGAGAGAAAGTTAAGGAAACAAAATGAGCTCGAAAATATTTCTGAAGAAACATGTCGGGAGAGATAATCATATTTCTTATATATATGCTATTTAGATAAAAGGGGGTAAGACAAAATCTGTTGGAAATCTTACAGACAACAAGTTTGTAGAAAACAAATATTTTTGTAAATACTATATTTATTAAGTTATGAGACATAAAAACAAAAAAGAGCATTTGCTTAAACTTCGATGACATGCGAAACGCCTTAATCTTAACTGATTGACTTGCATTTTTTTTAGGATAGGATGTTATAAATACTAATCGAATTAGGGTATGAGACTTAAAGACTTATTTTTAGAGACTTATTTTTTTACCACCACTCTAGTGCCATACAAATAACATAAAAAAGTGTTCAAAATTACACAATTGTGCCTCATATATCATGACTGAATACACCTGCAAAGAAAATCAAAAATGAAAGTTTTGAGCACATACTTAAAGCACACTTTAAGGCTGTTCTACATTAATAGTTGTTATTAACACAGTCATTTGCATAAAAACCTTGAATGTTTTTTTTTAAATAGTTAGCAAAATATTTAACCAAAAATCAAAGTAAATTCATTAATTTTTTCTTCATTTTTCTTAAAATTTATTACCATTAATTTGTTTGCCTAATGGCTTACAAAATAATTGTTATTGTTAAAATGTTTTGTTTAAAAATATTAATACATTTTTTTCCAGCTATTAACTGTTATTTTGGTCAATTTGTTTTATGACAACACATACGAGTATAATCAAAAAAAAAAAAAAAAAAAAAACAAAACAAATCGAAAATGTTGTTTGTTTATTTTTATTTTGCCATTAAAAGTCATTGCATTTCATTAATTTGCAATCGGTTGATTTTTGTACAAATGAAAGTCTATCGATTTATAAATTCCCATGAGGGTAATAGAAAAAGTGAATTCGTACCCACTAATAAAATTTAGCGATTTAAATTCACTTGAGTTACTGACCTGATTGCAAAAATAAATATGTATACACAAATCATGGATCAGGAATTAAGCTTTTAAAAGATTCAACTTTTGAACAGACTGTTGGAATACATGATTAGCAGTGGGGTCTGAGATACTTTTAGTGGCCTTTATTTTAGCCGATTTTCCCGACAAAGTTATGGTAGATAATAAACTTTTCAAAATTTTTTATTTGTAGTGGGTTAAGCCAGCCTTCATGCAGGTACAACATAATAAATTTTTAATAAACATAATAAATTTTAAATATTTACAAAATAACTTTTTCCCACTTTTCACTGGACAATAAATGCTCATATAATAAAATTGTCCACTTCATTGAACTCTGATTACCCACTACATACAACATGCAACATATTGTTGTTAAATAAACAGACCGACACACACACACACACACACATCTATATTTTCATCATTTTTGTTTTGTTGTTGTTGTTGTTTTTTTATAGCCACAACATTTGTGGCAATTTCCGTTTGTTTTATATTTCGCTTCAATACAGACATTCTCCAATTTAATTGTGTTTTAAGGCGTGTGTTTGCTATAAAAACCCATGAGGCAATTGTAACTCTCTAGTCTAACCACTCGTGCGTTTGTAGAAACTTGTAACATTGATTGTAGTCAAATTCCAATTTGTATTGTTGAAAAATTATTGACTTTTTCGGCTAATTGGTGATATTTAGCAAATGCTTAAACCACAAAATCTTGTTTGGCGAAAAATGGCAAATGTCTATATTGGCCTTACTACACGTGTAGCTTTTATATTTTGTAAATGTTGTTTGTATCGTGAATGCTTATTTGTGTTTATAATTAATGAATCATTTATTTAACTTCTGTTGCAGGCTGGCTTTTTCATTTTTTAGTTTAAATTTAAGTATTGATATCACTTGTGAAGCAGCTAGTGCTAAAATAGCTGAACAAACTGAATTTCTATTGTAAGACTACAGTAAAATGAGTTCTTTAAGGCTAGTAGTATACAACTAAACAGAATTGCCATTTTTCGTTTGCTAAACTAGAAAAACTGCTTTAAAGTTTACTTACAAAATTTAATTGATTACAGATAAATATGCTTTTTTATTTGTTGCAACATTTTATTGCCTTTGTGTTTGCGGCTGCGTATGAATAATTTTTAGGTAATAAAATATTAATCATACGTAGCTATAAATTAACGAAAAGCAATAAGATATTCATAATTTACATATTGATGCGCTTGGTAAACTTTTAGTGGTAAAAAATCTACCAACCTGAATAGCTGCTATGAGAGATTTCTCTAATTTCAATATAACTCTACCAGGTAGACAGAACTGACGTTCATTTTATGCAACGATACAAGAAGTGCTTTAAAGACAACATTCTAAGTATGTAACACAGAATATGAAACAGAACACCAAATTTTGACGTTTAAAAAAGGCATGTGTTATGCATAACCTGACCAGACATTCCGCTTTTAAGAGTTCGATCCCGTCTAGAATTTGTATCCCGCTTTCTCCCGCTTTTTCGAGTTTTAAAATTTATAATTCTACTTTTTTAATTATTGCCAAAAATGTAGACAAATTTTCAACTGTATAAAAAAATACCTTTCTCCTTTTTTAGCCAGTCAGTACAACTCATTTTTAGACGTTCCTTCAAATCTCATTACCTCAAAATTTCTAATTCATAATAATATGCATAGCGAAAACTTGGCATGAAGTTATCATGAGGGACGAAATTGAACCAGATCTCGCTGAGTTTTTCCATATATTTTGAAACGGGAAATCATCACAGAATATTGCCATGAGTCTCGGCTACAATCTACGGTGATTTTTTAATTAACATTTCATATCAAAACTCGTTAAAGTCCAGTTCAATTTCGTCATGCCAAGTTTTTGTTATACGGCCGTTAATTATTTAGGATTAAGTTCATTTATTTCAATTTTTCTACTAAATTATATTTATTGCGAAAGGAATTTCGAAAGTATTTAATAACTGAAAAGACAAATTCTTGTCTGTATAGGCGTCGAACTATTATTTTCGAGATCAATCACTATATCATCATCAGAGCTCTTGTCATACCTACTCCCAATGTGAGGGTGGTGAAGTCAAGTAAGGCACGTCACATTAAAAATGTTTGATTGTACCTAAAATGAAATTCAACGATCTTAACCCAGAATAATCAAAAAACCTTTGGATTCAAACCCATGCAGTTCGACTAAAATTCATAACTTCAATATAAAAATTTCGACATTAAGATGAACAAAAAAAAAAATGAATAAGTCTTGAAAGCCAAACGCTAAACTAATTTTGTGCCGAATATAGAAAACACAAGATGCTTAGATCCGACAAAAGCTGCTAAAGTTACAATACAGAATTTTTTCATACAAACCTTCATGTAAAACCTTCAAAAATAGCGTTACGTAGTATGTGAATAGATAGGCCCTTATCAGAGGAAATTTGAAAAAAAAATTATTGAATAGCGAGATTTTTGTTATCAAAAACGAAACTTATTTTTTTCTGTGCAATTGTATAGGAAAGATAACTTCGGACTTTTTTTACTAACTGTCTCACAATTTTCTTATATTTGTTGGGCTTAAAGGACTTTATGTTTCGTGTGTTCTTTAACCTTAAAGCAATTTACAAAATTTTTGTTTCACATTTCAAAAATACATAAATTTATTAGTTGTGGCTTAGTATAACAATATGCCTGTATTTTTTTGGGTGCTCATGTCAACTCATCAGTAGATTTTTGTTTCATCGTAACGGAGAAATTATAAATGACGATTTAAAGAAAACGACTAAAAATTCACGTTTTTAGGTTTTTATAAACTTCCAAAAGGTACGGTCACAATTGCCAAATATTTACCCAAAAAAAAAAACGTAACCACTATTTTTGCTCAGATTTAGTATGATTTAACTTGGTTTTTATATCCAAAATTAAAGTTAATTATACTGCAAAAAGCTATTTTTATAATATTTTTATTAAATGTGAACCCATATTTAAAACAAATATTGGAATTAAACGGACTCAAATTTAAGCTTGTCCGTTGGTTACTTTTTTTCGTTAAAAATTTGCCAAGTGTGACCGTACCTTAAGTACATATCGTTAACTGAAATGAAAAACACGTATCTACATTTTTTAAATTTTATAGGAGAGAAAATTAAATAAAATATGTATGCACTTCAAGCTCCTGAAGCTTAGTTTCTTTTTTCTTTTTTAATTTGATTGATTTTTATGATAAAGGTTTGAAAATTTGTACGGACATGCGCCTCGATGTAATACACAATAATTAAATTTTGAATTATTTATTAGTTACGTGACTTTGAATTATTTATTAGTTACGTGATTTTGCATTTCAAGTAACGACATGGAACTGTATATTTGTATATATTTAAAAGAAATCATGTGTATACACGTATTATAATAGAAAAGGACTGTTTACATCATCCTGCTTTCCAAAAGAAAATTTATAAAATCCCGCTTTTTGGTTGTATTTTTCTTCAGAATTCCGCTTTTTAATCGTTCTAGTCTCGCTTTTCGGAAAAACTTTCTGGTCACTTTTACATGCTAAATGTTCAATTGCTAAGATAATATGAAAGAGATAGCTAAATTAGAAACAATAAGATTTGCTATCTCTTTCATATACTCGACGTAATATTGTTGTAAGCTGTCAGGTTTAGTTAGTAGTCTATGCTTAGTAATTGTGTTGTAAAGACGACTGCAATTATGGATTGCCAGCGCCCTACAAGAATAATTTAAGTTTATTGTTTGAAAATTTGTGGTTGTTCCTTGCAACGTATGAGTAATTTATGTATATAATAATATATTAATCATACGTTTATATAAATTGGCGAGTAAATTCATCTTCATACTATAACGCACAGTGGGGCAGAATAAAAATATTTTAGAAAATAATCATGAATTTCTAAAAATTAAATTTTTGGGATTCCTTGGAAATTTCTTAGGTATTCTGACTAGGGTATTCGCTTGAATATTGTTTGCTCGATTAATCGAATAATTGAAGTCAAATAATATTCGATCACACAAAAAACTTCAATTTCGATTAAAAATTTATTCAAGTAGTTTAGGTCGATTAATCGAATAACTCGACTAAAAAATTTTATGTAAATTTTCTTTTTTTATGAGTTTTTATACTAATAGACTAAATGATCAAAGAATAAGTAAATAATGCAGTAACAATAACAGTGAGGAAGGAACCCACTTCAAATACATATACAAAAATTATTTTAAGTAAAGATATTTCGAGAGAAATAAATAGATTTTTCGTATTCAAATATCGCATGTAGTCTAATGATGAAATTCAATGAAAAATTAAAAACATTCACAAAATCAAAGAGCAATAAAATTACGTTTGTCATATAAAATATTATTGCATGGATCTAGAAAAAAATAAAGAATTGAACCGATAAATTGGAAATGATTTTTAATTCACTTTTCTCAATTTCTCCAGTGTCAAAGATTAGTGAAAGATCATTTTTAATAATGGGAGAAATATTCAATCGAAAAAATGTCTATGAAATTAAAAAAAAAATTATTTTTTTAAGGACTAAATTTATTGATTATTTAACGAATTATCCTGTTCTGTTCTCCATGTAATATGAAAATGTTCGGAATTATAAAAGTTTTGTTGTTACAAGTTAATAGTTGTAACAACAATGCTATGCCAATTCCGACTATTTTTACTCCGCATTGAATACAGACAGATCAGGTCTGAATATTATTATTAAATATTTTATGGCGCAAAAATTTTCTCAAAGCGAAACATTTGAATAGTACAAAAAACAATTTTAAATGAACAGTTTATGATCTAATTTATGTAGAAATATTGTTTTTTTTTGTTTTTATTATTAAAATATATAGAAACGCGAAAAAACTTGATTTGTTTTATTTTTGTCCACAAAAATTTACAAAACACCGAGTAATTAAAAAATTTTCCGATTAACTCGCATAATTTTTAGCTGTAGAGCTTACTCGAATAACTCGAACGAAACAAAAGTTTTACTCGATTGTTCGAGTAACTTAAAAACCTCAATTTCGATTAATTGATTAATCGAGCAATTGAAAAGTCGATTAAAATGAAACCCTAATTCTAACCCAGCAAAAACTTTGCTTACTGGTAGGCAAAGAAGTATATAAGGATTTAAGTCGTAACCACTTACAATTCAACTCGATAACTACTTATTTTTGTTTGAGAAGTCAAAAAATAAGGGATACCCATTAGAAAAGTATTTACATTGTTCACAGAAATTAGCTAGTTACTATTTGGCTTACTTGAAGCCAAAAAATAAGTAGCCAAATAAACAAATTGAAATAAAAAGAATTATTTTATACACATTATATTTTATTAATATTTTTAATTTTTTTATTTTTTGATCCAACTGGGATTCAGACCTGTGCTCGTTTTGATCTAAAGACAAGTACTTTACCCACTCGCCTATTGTTTATTTACAACTTTAAGCGATAAAAATTAGTTTTCATATACAAACACATGTCGACTTAAAAAATGGTTGTCTACTTATTTTATTAATACATATCAACAAATTGTAAGTACTTTCAGATAATAAGAAAAATATGTACTAGTTCCATTAAAAGCTATGTAGTCATAGTCATAAGATAAATAAGTACCACTCATTACTTTGTAACCGATTAACCCTTATGTCAACAGCAGCATACTTGGGTATGTTTTTAGTTTTAAGAGCATTATATCTTAGAAAGTAGCAATTGTATCGATATGAAATTTTATGATATCCTTAACAAAAGTTTTTTTCTCCATATTCCAATGTTTATGTGGAATTGTATGGCTTAGTCTAGAGATATGCCCAATTTCTCTCCCCTATGGAAATATATACCAACTAAGTAACAGAGCAACAAAAGAATAATAAAACAAAAATATAAAAAAATCCCTTACAAAATGTATGTCGTAAAGTGGCTATATCTCCGACATAAGATATTCAATTCCACTCAAACAACGGAATAAGACCAAAAAGACTTTTGTTAAGGATATCATGCAATTTTAGGTCGATATATTTGCTACTTCATAAGATACATCGCTCTTAAGCACAATGCATACCCAGGTATGCTGCTATTGACGTAAGTATAATATCTCTGCTGTTGACATAAAGGTTAATGACAAAAGTTTTTGCTGGGGAGATTCACAAAAGCAAATTTTCATTTAATATTGTTTTGGAATCTGTCTTAGTCTTTTTCTCGGTTTACGACACTTAATATGTGAAAACGTAGTACTATGATTTATAAAAAAAACCCATTAATTCAAGAATAAAATAAACTTAAGCATGATATAATATGTTACGATTGAAGAAACATATTTGTTTATTAATATAATTCTGTCTATAACGAAAGCAAAAACTGAAAATATTATTTAGTGCTGTGTCTTTTGTACATTAAGAAACTAAAAAATTTGTAAAAAAAAAAGAACGAGAGCTAATTTATAAAGGTTTCAATATAATATTTAACATTTGCATTTATTATTATACATACCAAATATTTTAACATATTATAGAGAGTATAATTTTTCCAATCATTTGTTATTGCCAGCAGCTTTTATTATTGAACAATAACATTTCTTTGTATGCTTCATTGCTAGCTCTGATAGCTGAAAATGCATTAAAAAAGCATATATGAGATTAGAATCCGCTGGTAATTCTAAATATGTATTTGACAATTTTTTTTGTGAGTATATGACATATTATTCTATATGTTAACAAAATGTATTGAACGTTACTAATAGTAGGTGTTTTTCCATAATGGATAAGTTGTTACTCATTCTTACTGGATGGCGTTCGCTTACTTTAAAATACGAGTTTCTCTTTTTTGTGTGCAAAATTTAAATATTACTTCCATAGACTCTTATTACAGTGTACAGAACACAAACTGTTGGTATTGTTTTTCTACATAATAAACGCTTTTTTGTCTGTCAAAACAAACATATGTATATGAATTTATTTATACATTTATCCCCGAGTTGCTATTAACACTTGTAACATATGGACGATTTGTTGATAACCATTGAAAAAACTTCAACTTTCAACAATCGCATATACCAAATAAATGCGACTACAAGCGAACTGTGGCGCATACCCTCAGCAAGTTTAAATAAATGTATGAAAAAATATAATACAATGCCAAAATAAGCAGCAAATACATTCATATATACGGAAACACATACACACACACACAGCTACTCAGACACGAACACACATCAAAAAAATTTACAAATATTTCCATTGTGTTGAGAAAAAAATTCAAGAATTTAAATATGTATTTGCAAAAAAATAAAAAATAAAAAAATGTGAGAGTGAATGTGTTGGCAAGAATATAAAAAAGTGAAATTAAATGAAATTTTATGAATTTTATTACAAGAGTATTTAGATACGCTGGCACATGCATAAATATTCATACAGGATTGGAAAGTTTAGTGCCATTTCTTTCAATATATTTTTTTAATTTAATGCTTCTGTTGTTTAACAGGTTTTTATATATTTTTTACTTTAATGAGTTACTGCCTTTTTGTTATTTTTTTATTTGAAAATAGTTTAAGTCTCTTCAATGGAAGAAATTCAAGTATGTGAGATTTTGAATTTTTTAACAGTAAAAATTTAAATAAGCCAAACGAATCAAATAATTTTGGGTAAATTGTTAATAACTTTACTGTAAGGAATATGCTTACTTTGCAATCAATACTTACATTATCTTATATGAAAAAAAAATTTGCTTGGATTTATTTGTTGCTGCATTTCATACAAAATTTTCTTATCTCCGCCTTAAGAAGTAATTTTACAGAAACAGCAAACAAATGCAAATATAAATATCCGTAAATAAAAGTAAACATATCAGTTTCTTTTCTCATTTCCACAAAATAGAGCAAATTGAAAAGAAAGGGCTTTGATTTTTATTTTAAAAGTATGTCCAGAAGTTGTTTGTCATTCGTTACTTTTTTTGAATACTATATATTAATATCAGATTAATCAATAAAATATTGAGTTGTATAAATTAACTACAATTCTATGAGTAATAATTGAAATGCAAAAAAAATATTAAAAACAAGTATTTATTGAAAAACTTGTAGCATGAGCTTTACCAATTTGCTTAGAATTCGTGTTTTGCTACTTGAGTATTTATTCCAAAAATTCAGTAAAAAATATTTTCGAAAAGAACAATTTGTATTGCAATCGTAATTATTTGAGTCGTAAATAATTCAATTATATTGAACTATTTGCTTGAAATTGTAATTCGTGACTTGTTTGTTTGTTTGGATTTTGTTGTGGTAGTTTCTAATATCTGTTTTCGGTGTTTTTGTTATTGTTTTGGATTTTAAAGTAGAAGAAAACTAAATTAAACAGAACTAAGACCCAAAACATTACAGAGAAAAATTAAAACACACGAAAAATGATATGCAGAATACAAGCAAAAAGCAACGGAAAAGTAATAGTAATTCCTCTTAATACAACTTATTTTATTTATTAATTCTCTGTTTTTGATTTAAAAGAGTTTTAAGAAATTAAAACAAGGTGAAATAATATAGAAATCATATCATCCTAAAGTAAGGTAACGAATGATAAAATTGTTATGCGTTGATATAGCAAAACATAAAAAAATAACATGTTATTTAAACTCTATGAGTAATAATGGCAATGCAAAAAAAAATATTTGTTAATAACAAGTGAAATTGAAGAGTATATTGAAAAACTTGTAGCACAATCCAGACAGAAATTGCGACTTTTTGCAAAAAAATATGTACCACCAACAACACTGTAAATACAAAATTACGAATCTCTCAAAAGTTTTGTGCCACCACTGTACTGCATACACAAAAATATGACTTTAATTTATCAATACGGCGTTTATAGCAATCGAATACCGCGACATTATTGCAAATTCAAAAAACTAGATTTAACTGTCGAAATATCTTATTCACAATAATCATGTACCACTACAATACTGTAAAACCAAAAAATGTGACTTTAGTTCACAAACAAATTTTATTTTCTCTGAGATGATCTTGGAGTGATTTTTTATGTTTACATTTACTTTGTGCTGTTGATATTTTATATCGCTCTGTGGCGTAGTGGTAAAGACATTTGCTTCTGAGTATGCACAATATAAATAAAAGAAAATTATAAAATGAACTATAAAATTCATATATAAATAAATTCAGTAAAGAGCGACTTTGGCTCGCACACGAAGGGTTCCGTGCGAATACACATATATCCCTTTTCGTTTTTGCCCTTTTTTCATTTTGGCAATTTTTCCGTTTAGCTTTTTTTGGTCAATTTTATTTTTTTTTATTTTTTAACTTTTTTTTTTGTATTTGAGATTTTTTGGTTTTGGCATTTTTTTCATTTTCTGATTTTTTTCGTTTTTTCTTGCGATTTTTCGTTTTTTGCCGATTTCTTAAGTTTTGGCGATTTTTGGTTTTGGCATTTCTTTGTTTGTTTTTAACGTTTTTTTGCTTTTTGACAATATTTTTAGTTTTAGCGATTTATTTAAGTTCTCGCCTCGCGCTTTCTTTGAGTTTTGGCGCTTTTTTCGGCTTTGGGGATTTTTTCGGTTTTTGGTGAAATTTTAAGTTTTACCGTTTTCTTGGATTTGACACTTTTTTCATTTTGGCAATTTTTCCGTTTAGCTTTTTTGGTCAATTTTAGTTTTTTTATTTTTTAGCTTTTTTCCGCTGTATTTGTGATTTTTTTGGTTGTTGCGTTTTTTTTCATTTTCTGATTTTTTGGTTTTTTTGCGATTTTTCGTTTTTTGCCGATTTCTTAAGTTTTGGCGATTTTTGGTTTTGGCATTTTTTTTGTTTGTTTTTAACGTTTTTTTGCTTTTTGACGATATTTTTAGTTTTAGCGATTTATTTGAGTTCTGCCGCTTTTTTCGGCTTTGTGGATTTTTTCGGTTTTTGGTGATTTTTTAAGTTTTACCGTTTTTTTGGATTTGACACTTTTTTCGTTTTGGCGATTTTTTCTGTTTTTGACGTTTTTTTAGTTTTGTCGTTTTTTTTTTGTTTTGGCGTTTTTTTTTCGTTTTGGTGATTTATTTTCTCCATTTTTGACGATTTTTTCGATTTTGATGACCTTTTTAGTTTAGCGATTATTTTAGGTCTTAGTGCTTTTTTTCGTTTTGGCGATTTTTTCGGTTTTTGGCGGTTATTTTAGTTTTTTTGGCGATCTTTTTAGTATTGGTGATTTTTTGCGTTTTAGCGATTTTTTTATTTTTGTCGTTTTTTTCCTTTAAGCGCTTTTTTCATTTTGGCGATTTTTCGCTTTGACATTTTATTAATTTTGGAATTTCATGAGTAACGAAAACAATTATTTCATTTATTACTTCTTTGACTTTGATTTAAACGAGTTCTAAACAATTGAATCGAGGTGAAATAAATAATATAGAAATCATATCGTCCTAAGGTAAGGTAACGAATGACAAAAATATTATGCGTTGATATGGTAAAATAAAAAATATATGTTTTTTAGAAGACTTTCCACAAGCTACAGACTCACTCAAATTTTAATAAAGCTCATATTTAATTTTTTTAAATCTATTTCAATCATCTGCATGCAGTTCCTTTAAATGTATAGATCTTCAAAATTAAGTAAAATACAAATAAATTTAAAGAAAATTTTACCTATTCTTCTCCTTCATCTAGCCAACATTTCCCTGGTCTGAACGAACTAATCAGAAGTAATTTGTGTGTACAATACTTAAAGAGAACTTAATAGAATCACTTTTAAATTCATTCTAAAATTTATTGTTGTAGTAAATAATTTAATAAATTTCAACTTAACTTACGAGTACTTTAGACTTTAAACTAATTTTCATTAAAATCAATCATATGGAAAAACAACAAAAGAAAGTACTTAAACTTTCAACAAAAAGGAAATGTTATATTAATTTTATATTTATTCAAATAAATCTGTTTATACAACAAATAATTTGTTTAGAGTCTACTTTTTTTAAATTAATTTATGAGTGAATGTATGATCATAAGGCAATTAATTTAATTTTCTCGACTGAGCTGCCGGAATATTTAAATTGATTTATAATAAATTTTTAAGGAATATTTTAAATTTTAATGCCATTGTCAATGTTTACGTGTGTGTGTGTTTGTTTATGAGTCTATAAGGAAGTTTAGGCATCACAATGTTTAAGTGCTAAATTAATAATACATAACACGTGCTTTCATACACTTGAAGAGAGATATAAGAAGGCATACATACACATACACATACTTGTCATGGTTTATTTAATAAACACATGTGAATAAAGTTATGCCATTGAAAATATGTCGATTTGTGTGCTTACATGTGTTTGCATATTTTCAGAGATATTACAGTTATGTAAAGATAATCCCTACAAAGGCATAAATCTGTAAATAAAGTCAAGTTCCTCTCCAAAGTGTCGGCCATAAATAGATCATATCTATTTCTAAAAGAATACCATTATTGTCGTGAGAGAAAGTGCCCTTGTTTGTAAAAATAAAAGACAGTTGTTTCTTACCTACTATGAGTGAAGTTTTTACTTGATATTGACTTGAGATATATAGAACCGACCATACATCCTAAAATGTTATCTGTGGACACACACTCATTTCTAGACAATCCTCTAACTTTGCAATATTCAATGAAAGCGCTAGTTTAGACTTAACTAGTTATTTCTTTGTCAATTTTAAAGCTTTAAACGGGGTTTGATAGAAGAGGTGATTATTATGTCGTATATGGGTAAAATCTATTTAAAATCGTAAATAGTTCTGGCAAAAAACCGATTTCAATCCAAAGAACAGATTACAAAACGGACCCAATTTTGCAGTGGTTCAAATGGTGTGCTAGTCAACAAATGGGGTCTGCGTAATTTTTCATAGTAGCAAACCTTTCATGTGCTTTCAAATAAAATAATATTTTGAAAATCGGCAAGAAATGGCGTAGTTATATGATGATTAATACATATATCTGGTTACCACTTTGTCCGCCCCATTTTTACATCTATGGAACCAAACTTCAAGCAAACCCTTTCAAACAAAAGGAAGAATTTTGAAAATCGGTTCATAAATGGAGGAGTTATGTGATAATCAATATTTCCGGGGGAGCATGAGGATGTAATACCTCACAGATTTTCGAATAAAAATTATGAAACCAAGCTGCAGGCAATCCAATTCAAATAAAAAGAAAAAACAAATTTTGAAAATCGATTCACAAATGACACAGTAATGCGTAAGGGTGAGCAAATTTCCCCACCGATTTTGGAAAAAAAGTTGTGAGGCCAAAATGCAAGCAAAACCTTTCAAACAAAAAAAGTATTTTAAAAATTGGCTGACATATTACAGAATTGTGCTTAGGGGGGAAACAAATTTCCCCACCGATTTTCCAAACAAATTATGGAACCAAACTGCAAGCAAACCCTTTCAAACAAAAATTTTGAGAATCGGTTCACAAATGGCAGAGTTAAAAAAATACACACGAATTGATAACCTCCTTCTTTTTCGAAGTCGGTTAAAAGGCGGAAAAATTAAATAATATGATCTCTCTTATATTAAAATTTTAAAATATGTCTGTAAATTTTGGAAACATAAAAGACTCCAGTTTTATTTTTTTGTTTTACTATATCAAAGTATAATATTTTTGTCATTCGTTACCTGACTTTTAATTGCTTAGAACTCCTTTAAATCGAAGCTAAAGAGTTAATAAATAAAATAATTTATTTTAAATGTAGTTCCTTTTACCTTTCTATAGTCTTTTCGTCATATTCTACATAACATTTGTAGTATATCGTCATATAAAATGCAAAAGGGACAGTCTACATTTTTAAAAAATTTTCAGGAGAGGCTAACTAACTACTTAATAAAAAGCAAACTATTTTGACTAAAAAAATTGTTTTTTCAGCATATTATCATTAATTCAGACTTTATTAATGATACTGCACAGAAAAAATTTTCTTTATAATCACAATAGTTTGCTTTTTATTAAGTTTTTTTATCTCTCCTGAAAAATTCTTAAAAATGTAGATAGGCCCTTTTGCATTTTATATGACGATATGCAGTTTTAATTTTTCTCTATAACGTTTATCCATTTCAGATCTGGTTAATTTGGTTTTCTTCGCCTTTAAAACGGAAAACAAAAACAAAAATACTAAAATCAGTTATTAGAACTTACCATAAAAAAATCCAAATAGACAAGTCACGAATTACAATTTTTCTTTCCTTCACAATAAAATTTTCAGAAACTGTTCTACTATAATTGAATTATTATTTACGACTCAAACTAAAAACAAATTTTTGGTACAAATATTTAACGAACGAATGAAGAATTCTTAACAAAGCGATAAAACTCATGCTACACATTTTTCAAGAAACACTTTAATTTCACATGCTTTAAATAATTTCTTTTTTGAATTACAATTACTACTCATAGAGTTTTAATTAATTTATACGACTCACCATTTTATTGATTTATTTGATAATAATATTTAATATTTAATAGAAAAGTCACGAATGACAAAGAACTTGTGGACATTCCTTTAAAATGAGAAATGAAACTGATTATTTTCTTTTTGCATTTATTTTTTGTTTTTGTAAAGAATGCAATGCGTTAAGATACACTTAAATCGGGGAGAGAACATTTTGTAAGAAATTTGACATCTTGATGTTATTGATTACGTAGTAGCAAAGAGTGCGCCCTGCGAAATGATTTACATATACGTTTATTTGGATTTATCGTGAGATCACATACCAACTATTGTTACCATATAATCATTCGAAACTTCATCGCCCATTTTCGATTTTTAGTGATAACAGCCATACGTAGTAATTGTTTCAAGTGCAAAACAAATTTCTGAGGTCAAATTTTATGGAAAAATTCAGCTAAGATTGCCTGCCGACATTGACAACTCTAGTAGATAGATTGCGGAAAACCTTAACCAAGCTGTAAAGCTGCTTCTACTTCTACCAGTAAAGTCAGCAGGTGAGATATAATATAAGTTATTCTGAAGATGCAGAACAGTTTTTGTCTACAAAAAGAAGATTTCGAAGAGAGTAGCAACACAGAAAAAACTAATTTTTCATTTCAAAAACCAAGTTCCCTGAATCAAATGTAGTTTAGGTCCTATAAAGGAATTTATAAATTCAAATGCAAAAATTTGTAATAATTCGTTTGAAAAAAATTTCAGATTTTTTCAATAAACAAATTGTTTCAATCAAAAAATGTTTTAGAGAAATATAAAAAATAAATCAAAGAATTTCATAATTTTATCAGGTTGCCAACATTGGAGGTAGGTAAATGAAATTAAATAATAAGTCAAACAAAATTATTTATCAAACTAAATAGAGAGAATAATAAAGATTTAAAATCAGTTTCAAAAACATGTTTGTTTAAAAAAAAGCTATCATAATTTTTTCTGTGTAGATGCCCTCAGTTGAAAATTAGGCATCGGAAAACCAATTTCTGCAAGAACTTGACAAAACAACATAATTATATTATTTGTTATGGCGAGCAACCACAAACTTTAAAAGACCGTTGATATGCAAAAGCATCCATAAAGACATGTGAATGGAGACTGGGCAAGAACTGAAACCGAAAAAGGGACGGGGGTTTCAATCACTTGAAGAAGTATTCTCTCCAAATACAACTGATATGGTTTAGGTGGCACCAGTTGTCGCCGAAGCAGCCATTTCACTTAGATTTAATATTTGTTGGCCCATAAGCCTATTATCAAACGTCTCCAAACTATTTGAAAAAATACTCAGTGGTAAAAATATCCATTACGTAATCGCTGATGTAAGCAATAATTAGTAGCAGGTAGTGGTAACGCTTTGGCTTATTTTCCCACTTAGATTTACAAAGGACGACAAATTACAATTTATTTTGCATTTGTAAGGTAAGGTTAAGATGTGGTACCACTAATCCCACTGACCTTGTAATTCAAAGAATAATGCAGTTTTATTGAAATATACCACAAAAGTAGGCCGCAACTTTTTATTTTGTTCATATAAGGGATAAATTCTATGAAATACAATGAAATTCTCACGTACACAATACAGAATAATCGAAGCTATTATTAGCAGATCCTAACATCATTGATACTTCGTTTTATTTACCACTGGGTACTTATTAGTAAACTGAATCCCATACTAAATGTGAGAGGATGTATTTCAGGGGCCTAATCGTCCCTTTCGTTATCGTGCTGATTCCATCGAGTTTTCTTATAACTTATAACACCCGTCGCTTTTGGTCGGGGGTTAAAAGTTTTTACATTTTTTTCCAAAAGAACTACTGCAATAGACAATTTAAATTATTTAATCTGTATAAAACAATTTTTGGTGAGCCTGCCAACTAAGACTTTAAAATTGATCCTATTTAAGTATTTTATTTGTATATGTATGTGTGCGTGTGCTTTGATGTATTGTAATGAGTCTGTACATAAAATTATGTAAATTTTTATACAAAAAGGGAAGCCTCCAGGCTTTATGAGACAAGTCACATGACATAAATTCATCTTAATTAATTTTTGTAAAAATTAAAAATTTATTTGCAGATGGCTTGTTAAGGAAAATTTCTTTCGTTTTAAGAAATTTTTTTTTAAAGAAATAGCAGCAGCAACTTAATTTTCTTCGGTCGTTTTATTAAAAATATGTACATATCGATGGCTTAATATAAAAAAGACATATCTCAAGTGTTTTGGAAATCGCGTTTTTAACATTTTCTTGTAGTCACTGTGTAATTACAGCCTCCATACAGAACTAAGTAAGTTACAGATAAAAATAACGGATTTATGGCCACTTAAAAAAATTATTTTTGTATGTAAATGCTTTAGTTTTTGTTCAGTTTTTTTTCTTCTCCTGTAAAATATTGAAAATTCGAGTTATACCTTTTTTATATTAAGCCATCGATATGTTGAATTTAAAACAGTCCAATGCGCTAAATTGAAATCCGTTTTCAGTTTTTTTCATCTCGATTTTTTTATATGAGGATGACTTTCCAACACAGTACGGATTTGCATATGAGTGTGCAGCATATATGCCTAAATTTGGCACATACACACGTGCAAGTGCCATATAATTTCTATCTTAAGGCACGCGCACATGTGCCAATTTGATTGGCACACGTACATGTGCCAAAAGAAAGCACACAAAAAAATTGGTACGTACTAGATTTTTTTGTGTGCTTATTTTGGCACGTGTGCATGTACTAATCAAGCTGGCACTTGTACGTGTGTATATATACAAATTTAAGCACATGTGCGGCCAACAATGCCAGCAGCGTTACCGATCTGGCTTCTGTTAGACCGAAAAATAAGCCAGTGCTGCAAAATACGTCTTCCGTAGTGACATAATTTTAAGACATTTGGATTTGTAGCATTATATCGTTGTTCTTTACTTTTTTATGCTTGATGATATGATGCCCCTAGACGAATCAAACTTCCGGACCGGAAACGGAAAAATGAGCCTCACTACTGACCAAACTTCTGGTACGCCCGCTAAAAATTAAGTGCAAACTACACTACCGACCCTACTTCCGATTTACGAAGAAAATTATAGAACCAAAATGCAGGCAAAGCCTTTTAAACAAGACAAGAATTTTAAAATCGGTGCACAAATGTCAGAGTTATGCAACTTTTCTCAACGAGTTTAAAAAAATATATTATAAGACCAAACTGCAAGCAAACTCTTTCAAACTAAAAAAGGAATTTTGAAAGCAGTTCATAAATGACAGAATTAACCGTAAGGTGAGCAAATTTCCACACCAATTTTCGAAAAACATATTGATCCAAACTGGCGGCAAATCCTTTCAAACAAAAAAAAAATCCTTTTAAAAATCAGTTCTCAAATAACGGAGTTATGCGTGCACAAACATAAAAAATAAAAAAAACATACTAAGTGATAAACCTCCCTCCTCCTTTTTTGAATTCGGTTAAACAAAGCGTAAAAAGATAATTTATTTTTTTAATGCCAAAAATAGGCAAAACGGTAACGCTGCTAGCATTGTTTTTGTTTCTTAACAGACCAACCTAAATTACGACGCAAAGCGCAACGTAATTTAACGCTTAGCTTTTACGCTGACATGGGTAACCTAAATTAGAGCGTTAACGTTGTGCCAGAAACAGTAATGTTTACTCACTTTGATTAATAAAAAACTCTAAATAGAAATAAGAAATAGAGATGAAGACGCTTAATTGACCTGAAAGTAGCTACATTTACATTACTGTAAGTATATGTGTGAGCATTAACAAAATAAACAACACTACTTTTGCAGCCAACTTCACTTCTTTACGCGCTGTCAAAATTGGATTTTCCAATTGCAAAGCGTTGACGCCGCGTTATTTCGGTTGGTTTCATACATTTTGTATGGGCATGAGAAATTTTGACAGCCAGACAACGCTTTGCGTCGTAATTTAGGTTGGTCTCTAATTAGGATAAGTGAGTGTGCATCTCATATGGCTAAATTTGGCACATGATCACGTGCAAGTGCCACATAATTCCTATCATTAGGCACGGCCACAGGTACTAAGGTCAATTGACATTATTTCCCATCATGGTGGGATATAAAGTCAATTGACCTTATTGCATTTTTAAAAGTGAAATAAAGTCAACAGAAATTTGGATATAAAGTAATTGACTTTATTTCCCTACTCAAATGGAAATAACGTCAACAATGCTTAAAGTATGTCAAGCTTAAGGTTTTTTTCTCTCAGTATATCGAAAAGCGGCTTCGCTGAGTAGATTTTTGCATAGTCGTCCTTCGGCCGGGCTTTAGGCTTTTTTCTTCTCTGTATATTGAAAATTGGCTTCTCTGAGTAAAGGTTGTGGCATAGACGGCCTTCGGCCGGGCTTAAGAATTTTTCCTCTCAGTACAGATTCTTGTATAGCTGGCCTATTGCGGCTTCGCTAAGTTAAGATTATCTCTTTGGGCGGGCTTATGGGTTTCCTTCTCTAAGTTTGTCGAATAAATATCTTCCACTATTGATGCCTGGCTAGGCAGAAAATCTTAGCTCAGCGAAGCCGCTTCTTGATATACTGAGAAGAAAAAGCCCTTTAACCAGGCCGAAGACCGGCTATGCAAAAATCTTTACTCAGCGGAGTCGCCTTTCGATATACTGTCGGGCTTAAGGGGAAAAACCCTTAAGCCCGACCGAAGGCCGTCTACGTAGAGAATCTTTAGTAATAAAAATAAAATTTCTTAAAATTATGATGGAAAAAGCTAATAAAATATGGCTTTTACTTGATAACAATATTGACTTGGTACATTCAGATTATTATTCATGTAAATTAAATATTTGAAAGTGCAATATAGTCAATTGACTTTATTTCGTTTTCGAAAACGTAATAAACTCTTTATATCCCTTGGTGGGAAATCAATTGACATTATTTCCATTGACCTTATTACCTGTCACCTTTAGGCCAGTTTGATTGGCACACGTACATGTGCCAAAAGTAAGCACACAAGAAATTGGCACTTACCAATAAATTAAAAACACGCAATTTCAAATACCTGGCAATACCAGTAAGCTATTTTAAAACTTACATCAGCAAAATTACACCCAAAAGAAAGATAAGTTTGTGTAGATTAATAACTAAAAAATTTTTTTACGATTGTGATGTGCCGGACGAAAATTTGATGCGAAAAACACAAAAATGCTGTAATGTATGAAAATTTTAAAGTAACTATATCTTTAAAACTAGAGCTAATCGGAAATTGTTATGGTGATTTTTAATTTAGCAGATGAAAATACATAAGAATTATCTATTTTGATCTCCGAAACTTTCAAAAAGTTCAAAATTGTTGCGTTGTGTAATTTATTTTCTTTAAAGCATAGTCGATCATACTGGCACCAGAGTTGCGAACCAATGAAAACCAATGTACTCACTAAAGAGTAACAAATAAACAGCAACTTCATTCAGTTGTATGAAAGCTTCTTGTTTTTTACGTTGTATACTACTAACACATACTCATAAGCACTAATACTAAATTAAAAACTCATTTCTCTCGATGGCCAGCACTGCTTTAAAGCCAAATATCTTTTAAACTATGAAAGATACGGAAACAAATGTAAGGATATTATTTCTAGCAATTAAGTTATAAATTTTAGTCAAACAGTATGGGTTAAATAAAAACATTTGGTTATTTTGATTTGAGTTCGGCTTAAATTTAATATTTCAATTAAATTATATTTTTATTTAGAGACAAAAAAGAATTTTTTGACTGCGCGGAGGATTGAACAGACACACTTCGAGACCTTTTAGTCTACTCATGAGAGTTCTTTACCGCTTAGACCACTCGACTTATATCGGTAGTTTCCAGTCAAGTAGTTGAACATCATTTACCTTTACTAAGTTCATGCTGTCAATCTCAGAGTTGTTGTTTTTAGCTTTTTCATTTGAAAGTTGTTGATATTAACTATTTTTCTTTTATATTTATTTTTATGTCGTGTGTTAAGCTTCATTTCTTTTTCTTTTGTGGAATAACTCAAAACGCTTTAAATTGTTTAAATAAGATAATATATAACAAACTTACAAACTTTAGAATTTTATTTTTGATTAACAGGTAGTCAACTTTGGTAAACTACAGCTCCGTCCCTGCTTAAGCTACGATGCCACCTGAGCACGGAGAATAAAGCTTGACCCCTCTTCTAAAGATATTTTAAGTTTTAGACAAATTTAATCACCAGTTTAGAAGTTCTAGTTTTATTACGATTTATTTTGCGATAGTCCCCACTGTGTAATGTTTCGTGACGCTGCTAATTTTCAACATAACTAGTGCAATAATTTTGCACTATCACTAAGTATTAGTGGAAACTAAAAAAATAATGCAATAGCGCTAATCTTTGCTTCTACTAAAACTTTAAAATTACACATTTGTTTAATTAAAAATTTAATTATGTACTGCTACGGCTGCTTTGTAAAATAGTAAAAAATTCCTGGCTTTAAATAGCCAAAAATATTTTATACCGAAAAACTGTTTCCTCTTTAGTACAAAATCTTATTATCTTTATTTATGTTTATATATGATGGCATAATAGCTATTTATTTAAAAGGTAACTAATTACACCATACATATAAGTAATATAATTACAATTAAGTTATTCTATACTCTGCTGTATTTGCAACTTAAAAGTGTTTGTAATTTGTCTATTTTACTATAAATTTAACACTAAATTAATTTTAAATAAAGTTAAACATGATTTTAAACAAAATTCAAAATTATTAAGGGATTTGTAATTAGCAATGAACGATTGAGTGTCTATGGATGTGTAGGGAAATATGTAAGATTATTTATGTGTGTGTGTGTGTGTGTGTGTGTGTGTGTGTGTGTACGTGTGTATGAGTACAAGTGTTTGTATGAGTATGAATTTTAATGTGAGAAAGTATACGAAACAACATTTTAATGCTGTTATGCTGGTTTGCTGTTAATTTTATACTAAATAACTGACAATGACTATTTTAATATAATTATAACTCTGTGTAATGAAACAAAATAATGGCATGACAGAGAAATTATACTACTAACACAAAAACATTAATACGAGTAGTAGTAGACGGAATATGTAGCTGAAGTACACTGGCACTAAGTTTTGGTACATGAAATAAATAACAATTTAATTTGGTGCCATTTTAATCTGATTAATGAAAACATACTTATATAATTTCAATGTACAGGCATTTATTCATATTTAGCTTATTAAGCATTTAATAGAGTTTAGTCATTTCTAAGAACAAGTAAAGCTAAATAGACAATTATAAAGAAGATTATGTTGGATATGTTGTTTCTGTTAAAATGAAAGAAAAGGGTAAGTAAATTACACTAGTTTGAAAATTTTCAACGTTTTGTTGGAGTTTTTAAGATATTTCCTAAAATATTTTGTTGATTTGAATTTTACAAATTTTGCAATGTTGCATAGACATGTGTTTCTTCTTTCAGCTTATATATAAACTGCGTTGATGGGATCAAAATTCATTGAGTTACAGGCCTTAAGATTTGAAAATGTAGAATTTTTTAAGTTTATGCATTTTTAAGTCGAACTATTCAAAGAATTTTAATTATTTACACACGAAATTAATTCTCTTTGAAAAAAAGGATATTATAAATTTTATTATTTAAATAAGAGCTCGTGAATTTGAGAACAATTAATTAATAGCAATCATATTTGAATACAACTGAGTTACTTAAATTATTTTGTTCCTGCCAGTGATTTTCAAAGACAATTATTAAATTTATAGAACTACAGTGGCGCCCGAGCAGGGACATCAAAGGAAATTTATTAGATTAGATTGGATAAATAAATAAATTAAAAGTACACGTTATTTCATTAATATATGAACAATTTTGACATACATATTTATAAAATGGCGTAAGTGGCAGCAAAATTTATTTTGATTCATATAAGAATTTCCCCTTTAATATAAAAAATTTCAATGTTTTTTTTTAATATAACAAAAGGTCTGAAATTATATTATTTCGGCTTTTTAGTTCAATATTTGAATTAATATAAATTCAAATTATTTTTGTTAAGAGTGGAGTGTTGGAATATTCAAATCAGATTAGCAGTACAGATCAGTACTAATGATTTCGACAGGCTGCTACAAACTCTCATCAGCGTTCTTATTCACTTTTACCACTTAAGTTCGTTTGACTGATTGTGCGACTAAATTTATACGATGCAATTGTTTAAGTTATGTTTTAAAGTTGCTACGTTTTTTATCGTCTGCTTAGACACTAATACTCGGCTTATCGATGTCGAAGGACATTTTTCATTCTTACAATTTCATTTAAAATAAAAACAAATTCTAAAATTTTATTTTTGTTTAAAAAGTAACTGTAAGAAAGAAAGAATTCCTTCGACATGGATAAAAAGACACTAAAATGTCCATTAAGTTTTTTTAATATAAAATAAAATGTGACCGGCTCAAATTTAATAATGAAACAGAACTGGGGCTTGACGAGTTTTTCCATATAAATTGATATTAATCATACGCCGTAAAAAGTAGTAATGGGATAGAAACTATTTTATTTTGAGAACGTTTTTTTCATGCTCTCGGTCTTAGCCGCTTATTCTCTCAACAATGTTGCCCAGTTTTAATAAAATATATATTTTTCATACGAAAAATTGAAACAAAAGAACTAAGTCTGCAACTTCATGTAAAAACGTTGCCAAATAAACAGGCCCAAAAATAAATCGACGGCAGTAGTTTCAAAATTCCCTCATATTGTTGTTTATTTTCTTTTGTTCTTCTATTTCGTATCAAAAATGTATGACATTTTATTAAAACATGGCAACATTGTTGAGAGAATGAGTGACTAAAACTGAGAGCATGAGAAAAATCGTTCTCAAAATAAAATAGATTCTATGTCATGACTGCTTTTTACGGCGTATGATTACTGTCAATTTGTGTGGAAAAACTCATCTAGCCCCAGTTCTGTTTCATCATTTAGTTCTGTTTTATAATTTATAATTCCATAAAAATTAAATTGAAGTCATACCATTTCTCTTAATCCCTATACAAAAAATTATTGCTTGATTCGAAAAGTACATACAAGACGAACTTAATAATGAGTGTCGTTTAGGCCCTAATTGTGTAAATCACGTCACCAAAGTGAAACTTATATAGAGAACAAAAACAGTATTTAAAATTTTTTATAAATTTGGTTTATTTTTCATACACATTTTAAAAATTTTGAAAGCCAAAGCAACGCTTGAATTTTTATGCGTTTGTTTGGTGAAGCATTTGTATGAAAAACAAAAATAAATTTAAAAAATTTTTTGAAATTTATTTTGGCCTTAATATAAATTTCACTTCGGTGATGTGATTTACACAATTAGGGCCTTAATCACTATAACATAACAAAGTGGAATACTTCTTATAAGTATCAATGATTGCAGTGATCAAATCGTTTCCTAAAGTAAATAATTGTATATTAAACGATTTTTGAGTGATTTTTCGAAAATTAGTCAACAAATTTTGGAAAGTGTAGTGGAAATTTTAAGCTCATAGAAGCTGTAAGAGAAAATGAACGGAAAATCAAAGACATTTATACAGACTGTGGCTCAGGGTATATAAAATTCGGCGCAGTTGAATAACAAAAATTACGGCATGTTCTTTATAAAATGATTTGGAGGCCTTAGAATAAACTTTTAAACTAATTGCGGTAATAGTCGTCCATTAGGCTTTATAGGATAGGATGTCTTACTGTTTAATAACTATAAACTCTATTTGCTTGAATTCACTTAAAATTCTTAAAAAATTGTTTTAGAATTGCTTTACATCAACTTTTTTTTAAAAGAATGCTTACATTAATAAAACTACGGAAATTTCGCCAATTTTCATTTAATAAATCTACTTAATTTCGCCGAGAATACCGGGAATTATCGGGAACGCAATTTTTTTATTTCCCGGGAAGCGAAATTCCATGAAACCTCAAACCCTATTACAGACCTCCCGGTCTTCGCGTCACAGTTTTTGCCGCTTAGACCTCACCACCAATAAAAAGTGAAATCACATTTAACAGATTATTTTTGATATAAATTTGAAACGTTTAGAAACTTTTTAAAAAAGATCGGCATATTAAGTACTGGAGCAGATTTTCCTCTAAAGTCATTGATTTATAAATGATTCTATTTTTGTATTCAAAAAAGCTCTTCAAGTTAAGAAAAGAAATCATTGTATTAAAAATTAATAACCAAAACAACAACTTACCGTTTATGGCAACCATCTTGTTTCTATTCTCTTTCCCTCTTCGTAGTTCCAACATTTTCTTAAAGTAAACAAAATAATAATAAATGTCTCTATTAGTAAAAAAGCAAACAAAGTAAAATTATTTAATTGTTATAAAAGAAATTTAATTGTTATAAAAGACAAGCCAAAACATTTATTATACTGATTTTTAGAAACCTCATTAAATTCTCATGCCTTTTAATGTGCCCTTAATTAAGCAAACAAAAAGAAAATTAAATGAATTGTAATGAAAAATTCAATAGAATAAATAAATGGTGACCCCAATTTTCAAAAAAACAACAAATAAGCAGATTTTTTTTTTGGCAAAAGCCTACGAGTAACAATATATAGAAAAGAAAACGTTTCCAACAGGAAGCAAACAATTTTAATTGTGTTGCGAACAATGGCAGGCTGTTACACAGCAACACTAAGTACTGAATGCATGTTTCTGTATGTGTGTGTGTGTGTATGGAGATTAGTCAGGTTTAGATTTTTATTTGTATGTATATGTTTCTTTAGAATGTGTGTCGATGTCATTAACACAGACTAGCGGAATATTTCAAACATTTTATAAATACTGTTGAATTTTTAAGCGAAAAAATTCCGAAAATTTATGATAAACGTGGCTAGCAGCGTTATCTGCTTACATTTTGTG